>CAMRHE010000826.1:0-335000 GCA_947044405.1 Leptodactylus fallax
CTGTGGGTCAGGCTGCCCCTGCAGTATGGTGGTCACACTCCTGAGTGGTCTGGTTCTGTGGGTCAGGCTGCCCCTGTAGTATGGTGGTGACTGTGGGTCAGGCTGCCCCTGCAGTGTACTGGTCACATCTGAGGGTCTGGTTCTGTGGGTCAGGCTGCCCCTGTAGGTACTGGGTACTGGTGTCTGAGGGTCTGGTTCTGTGGGTCAGGCTGCCCCTGTAGTAGGGTGGTCATCTGAGGGTCTGGTTCTGTGGGTCAGGCTGCCCCTGTAGTGTACTGGTCACGTCTGAGGGTCTGGTTCTGTGGGTCAGGCTGCCCCTGTAGTGTACTGGTCACGTCTGAGGGTCTGGTTCTGTGGGTCAGGCTGCCCCTCTGAGGGTCTGGTTCTGTGGGTCAGGCTGCCCCTGCTGTGGGTCAGGCTGCCCCTGTAGTGTGGTGGTCACATCTGAGGGTCTGGTTCTGTGGGTCAGGCTGCCCCTGTAGTATGGTGGTCACATCTGAGGGTCTGGTTCTGTGGGTCAGGCTGCCCCTGTAGTGTACTGGTCACATCTGAGGGTCTGGTTCTGTGGGTCAGGCTGCCCCTGTAGTGTACTGGTCACGTCTGAGGGTCTGGTTCTGTGGGTCAGGCTGCCCCTGTAGTATGGTGGTCACATCTGAGGGTCTGGTTCTGTGGGTCAGGCTGCCCCTGTAGTGTACTGGTCACATCTGAGGGTCTGGTTCTGTGGGTCAGGCTGCCCCTGTAGTATGGTGGTCACATCTGAGGGTCTGGTCTGGGTTCTGTGGTGGGGTCTGGTTCTGTGGGTCAGGCTGCCCCTGTAGTGTACTGGTCACATCTGAGGGTCTGGTTCTGTGGGTCAGGCTGCCCCTGTAGTGTACTGGTCACATCTGAGGGTCTGGTTCTGTGGGTCAGGCTGCCCCTGTAGTGTGGTGGTCACGTCTGAGGGTCTGGTTCTGTGGGTCAGGCTGCCCCTGTAGTGAGGGTCTGGTTCTGTGGGTGGTGGTCACATCTGAGGGTCTGGTTCTGTGGGTCAGGCTGCCCCTGTAGTGTACTGGTCACATCTGAGGGTCTGGTTCTGTGGGTCAGGCTGCCCCTGTAGTGTACTGGTCACATCTGAGGGTCTGGTTCTGTGGGTCAGGCTGCCCCTGTAGTGTACTGGTCACATCTGAGGGTCTGGTTCTGTGGGTCAGGCTGCCCCTGTAGTATGGTGGTCACATCTGAGGGTCTGGTTCTGTGGGTCAGGCTGCCCCTGTAGTATGGTGGTCACATCTGAGGGTCTGGTTCTGTGGGTCAGGCTGCCCCTGTAGGGTCTGGTCTGTGGGTCAGGCTGCCCCTGGTGGTCACATCTGAGGGTCTGGTTCTGTGGGTCAGGCTGCCCCTGGGTAGTGTACTGGTCACATCTGAGGGTCTGGTTCTGTGGGTCAGGCTGCTCCTGTAGTGTACTGGTCACATCTGGAGGGTCTGGTTCTGTGGGTCAGGCTGCCCCTGTGGGTCTGGTTCTGTGGGTCAGGCTGCCCCTGTAGTATGGTGGTCACATCTGAGGGTCTGGTTCTGTGGGTCAGGCTGCCCCTGTAGTATGGTGGTCACATCTGAGGGTCTGGTTCTGTGGGTCAGGCTGCCCCTGTAGTGTCACATCTGAGGGTCTGGTTCTGTGGGTCAGGCTGCCCCTGTAGTGTCTGGTCACATCTGGGTCTGGTTCTGTGGGTCAGGCTGCCCCTGTAGTGTACTGGTCACGTCTGAGGGTCTGGTTCTGTGGGTCAGGCTGCCCCTGTAGTATGGTGGTCACGTCTGAGGGTCTGGTTCTGTGGGTCAGGCTGCCCCTGTAGTGTACTGGTCACATCTGAGGGTCTGGTTCTGTGGGTCAGGCTGCCCCTGTAGTGTGGTGGTCACATCTGAGGGTCTGGTTCTGTGGGTCAGGCTGCCCCTGTAGTATGGTGGTCACATCTGAGGGTCTGGTTCTGTGGGTCAGGCTGCCCCTGTAGTGTACTGGTCACATCTGAGGGTCTGGTTCTGTGGGTCAGGCTGCCCCTGTAGTGTACTGGTCACATCTGAGGGTCTGGTTCTGTGGGTCAGGCTGCCCCTGTAGTGTACTGGTCACATCTGAGGGTCTGGTTCTGTGGGTCAGGCTGCCCCTGTAGTATGGTGGTCACATCTGAGGGTCTGGTTCTGTGGGTCAGGCTGCCCCTGTAGTACTGGTCACATCTGAGGGTCTGGTTCTGTGGGTCAGGCTGCCCCTGTAGTATGGTGGTCACATCTGAGGGTCTGGTTCTGTGGGTCAGGCTGCCCCTGTAGTGTACTGGTCACATCTGAGGGTCTGGTTCTGTGGGTCAGGCTGCCCCTGTAGTGTACTGGTCACATCTGAGGGTCTGGTTCTGTGGGTCAGGCTGCCCCTGTGTAGTATGGTGGTCACATCTGAGGGTCTGGTTCTGTGGGTCAGGCTGCCCCTGTAGTGTACTGGTCACATCTGAGGGTCTGGTTCTGTGGGTCAGGCTGCCCCTGTAGTATGGTGGTCACATCTGAGGGTCTGGTTCTGTGGGTCAGGCTGCCCCTGTAGTGTACTGGTCACATCTGAGGGTCTGGTTCTGTGGGTCAGGCTGCCCCTGTAGTATGGTGGTCACATCTGAGGGTCTGGTTCTGTGGGTCAGGCTGCCCCTGTAGTATGGTGGTCACATCTGAGGTCTGGTTCTGTGGGTCAGGCTGCCCCTGTAGTGTACTGGTCACATCTGAGGTCTGGTTCTGTGGGTCAGGCTGCCTGTAGTGTACTGGTCACATCTGAGGTCTGGTTCTGTGGGTCAGGCTGCCCCTGTGGTGTACTGGTCACGTCTGAGGGTCTGGTTCTTGTGGGTCCAGGCTGCCCCTGTAGTAGGGTGGTCACGTCTGAGGGTCTGGTTCTGTGGGTCAGGCTGCCCCTGTAGTATAGTGGTCACGTCTGAGGGTCTGGTTCTGTGGGTCAGGCTGCCCCTGTAGTGTACTGGTCACGTCTGAGGGTCTGGTTCTTGGTACCCCCTTTATGTTCACTCTGAGTTTTTCTGTGGGTCAGGCTGCCCCTGTAGTGTACTGGTCACATCTGAGGGTCTGGTTCTGTGGGTCAGGCTGCCCCTGTAGTATGGTGGTCACATCTGAGGGTCTGGTTCTGTGGGTCAGGCTGCCCCTGTAGTAGTGGTGGTCACATCTGAGGGTCTGGTTCTGTGGGTCAGGCTGCCCCTGTAGTGTAGTGGTCACATCTGAGGGTCTGGTTCTGTGGGTCAGGCTGCCCCTGTAGTGTACTGGTCACATCTGAGGGTCTGGTTCTGTGGGTCAGGCTGCCCCTGTAGTATGGTGGTCACATCTGAGGGTCTGGTTCTGTGGGTCAGGCTGCCCCTGTAGTGTACTGGTCACATCTGAGGGTCTGGTTCTGTGGGTCAGGCTGCCCCTGTAGTGTACTGGTCACATCTGAGGGTCTGGTTCTGTGGGTCAGGCTGCCCCTGTAGTATGGTGGTCACATCTGAGGGTCTGGTTCTGTGGGTCAGGCTGCCCCTGTAGTGTACTGGTCACATCTGAGGGTCTGGTTCTGTGGGTCAGGCTGCCCCTGTAGTGTACTGGTCACATCTGAGGGTCTGGTTCTGTGGGTCAGGCTGCCCCTGTGGTGTACTGGTCACATCTGAGGGTCTGGTTCTGTGGGTCAGGCTGCCCCTGTAGTAGGGTGGTCACATCTGAGGGTCTGGTTCTGTGGGTCAGGCTGCCCCTGTAGTATGGTGGTCACATCTGAGGGTCTGGTTCTGTGGGTCAGGCTGCCCCTGTAGTGTACTGGTCACATCTGAGGGTCTGGTTCTGTGGGTCAGGCTGCCCCTGTAGTGTACTGGTCACATCTGAGGGTCTGGTTCTGTGGGTCAGGCTGCCCCTGTAGTGTACTGGTCACAACTGAGGGTCTGGTTCTGTGGGTCAGGCTGCCCCTGTAGTAGGGTGGTCACATCTGAGGGTCTGGTTCTGTGGGTCAGGCTGCCCCTGTAGTATGGTGGTCACATCTGAGGGTCTGGTTCTGTGGGTCAGGCTGCCCCTGTAGTGTACTGGTCACATCTGAGGGTCTGGTTCTGTGGGTCAGGCTGCCCCTGTAGTATGGTGGTCACATCTGAGGGTCTGGTTCTGTGGGTCAGGCTGCCCCTGTAGTGTGCTGGTCACATCTGAGGGTCTGGTTCTGTGGGTCAGGCTGCCCCTGTAGTAGGGTGGTCACAGTCTGAGGGTCTGGTTCTGTGGGTCAGGCTGCCCCTGTAGTATGGTGGTCACATCTGAGGGTCTGGTTCTGTGGGTCAGGCTGCCCCTGTAGTGTACTGGTCACATCTGAGGGTCTGGTTCTGTGGGTCAGGCTGCCCCTGTAGTGTGGTGGTCACATCTGAGGGTCTGGTTCTGTGGGTCAGGCTGCCCCTGTAGTATGGTGGTCACATCTGAGGGTCTGGTTCTGTGGGTCAGGCTGCCCCTGTAGTATGGTGGTCACATCTGAGGGTCTGGTTCTGTGGGTCAGGCTGCCCCTGTAGTATGCTGGTCACATCTGAGGGTCTGGTTCTGTGGGTCTGTGGGAGGCTGCCCCGGTGCCTGTATGTACTGGTCACATCTGAGGGTCTGGTTCTGTGGGTCAGGCTGCCCCTGTAGTATGGTGGTCACATCTGAGGGTCTGGTTCTGTGGGTCAGGCTGCCCCTGTAGTGTGGTGGTCACATCTGAGGGTCTGGTTCTGTGGGTCAGGCTGCCCCTGTAGTGTACTGGTCACATCTGAGGGTCTGGTTCTGTGGGTCAGGCTGCCCCTGTAGTATGGTGGTCACATCTGAGGGTCTGGTTCTGTGGGTCAGGCTGCCCCTGTAGTGTGGTGGTCACATCTGAGGGTCTGGTTCTGTGGGTCAGGCTGCCCCTGTAGTGTACTGGTCACATCTGAGGGTCTGGTTCTGTGGGTCAGGCTGCCCCTGTAGTGTGGTGGTCACATCTGAGGGTCTGGTTCTGTGGGTCAGGCTGCCCCTGTAGTATGGTGGTCACGTCTGAGGGTCTGGTTCTGTGGGTCAGGCTGCCCCTGTAGTATGGTGGTCACATCTGAGGGTCTGGTTCTGTGGGTCAGGCTGCCCCTGTAGTGTACTGGTCACATCTGAGGGTCTGGTTCTGTGGGTCAGGCTGCCCCTGTAGTGTGCTGGTCACATCTGAGGGTCTGGTTCTGTGGGTCAGGCTGCCCCTGTAGTATGGTGGTCACATCTGAGGGTCTGGTTCTGTGGGTCAGGCTGCCCCTGTAGTATGGTGGTCACATCTGAGGGTCTGGTTCTGTGGGTCAGGCTGCCCCTGTAGTGTACTGGTCACATCTGAGGGTCTGGTTCTGTGGGTCAGGCTGCCCCTGTAGTGTACTGGTCACATCTGAGGGTCTGGTTCTGTGGGTCAGGCTGCCCCTGTAGTATGGTGGTCACATCTGAGGGTCTGGTTCTGTGGGTCAGGCTGCCCCTGTAGTGGGGTGGTCACATCTGAGGGTCTGGTTCTGTGGGTCAGGCTGCCCCTGTAGTATGGTGGTCACATCTGAGGGTCTGGTTCTGTGGGTCAGGCTGCCCCTGTAGTATGGTGGTCACATCTGAGGGTCTGGTTCTGTGGGTCAGGCTGCCCCTGTAGTATGGTGGTCACATCTGAGGGTCTGGTTCTGTGGGTCAGGCTGCCCCTGTAGTATGGTGGTCACATCTGAGGGTCTGGTTCTGTGGGTCAGGCTGCCCCTGTAGTGTGGTGGTCACATCTGAGGGTCTGGTTCTGTGGGTCAGGCTGCCCCTGTAGTGTACTGGTCACATCTGAGGGTCTGGTTCTGTGGGTCAGGCTGCCCCTGTAGTGTACTGGTCACATCTGAGGGTCTGGTTCTGTGGGTCAGGCTGCCCCTGTAGTGTGGTGGTCACATCTGAGGGTCTGGTTCTGTGGGTCAGGCTGCCCCTGTAGTATGGTGGTCACATCTGAGGGTCTGGTTCTGTGGGTCAGGCTGCCCCTGTAGTATGGTGGTCACATCTGAGGGTCTGGTTCTGTGGGTCAGGCTGCCCCTGTAGTATGGTGGTCACAGGGGGGGGGGGGGGGGGGGGGGGGGGGGGGGTCTGAGGGTCTGGTTCTGTGGGTCAGGCTGCCCCTGTAGTGTGGTGGTCACGTCTGAGGGTCTGGTTCTGTGGGTCAGGCTGCCCCTGTAGTATGGTGGTCACATCTGAGGGTCTGGTTCTGTGGGTCAGGCTGCCCCTGTAGTGTACTGGTCACATCTGAGGGTCTGGTTCTGTGGGTCAGGCTGCCCCTGTAGTGTACTGGTCACATCTGAGGGTCTGGTTCTGTGGGTCAGGCTGCCCCTGTAGTAGGGTGGTCACATCTGAGGGTCTGGTTCTGTGGGTCAGGCTGCCCCTGTAGTATGGTGGTCACATCTGAGGGTCTGGTTCTGTGGGTCAGGCTGCCCCTGTAGTATGGTGGTCACATCTGAGGGTCTGGTTCTGTGGGTCAGGCTGCCCCTGTAGTATGGTGGTCACATCTGAGGGTCTGGTTCTGTGGGTCAGGCTGCCCCTGTAGTATGGTGGTCACATCTGAGGGTCTGGTTCTGTGGGTCAGGCTGCCCCTGTAGTATGGTGGTCACATCTGAGGGTCTGGTTCTGTGGGTCAGGCTGCCCCTGTAGTGTACTGGTCACGTCTGAGGGTCTGGTTCTGTGGGTTAGGCTGCCCCTGTGTAGTGTACTGGTCACATCTGAGGGTCTGGTTCTGTGGGTCAGGCTGCCCCTGTAGTGTACTGGTCACGTCTGAGGGTCTGGTTCTGTGGGTCAGGCTGCCCCTGTAGTGTACTGGTCACATCTGAGGGTCTGGTTCTGTGGGTCAGGCTGCCCCTGTAGTAGGGTGGTCGCATCTGAGGGTGGGGTGGGGGGGGGGGTGGGGGTGGGGGGGGGAGGGTCTGGTTCTGTGGCCCCCGTCAGGCTGCCCCTGTAGTATGGTGGTCACATCTGAGGGTCTGGTTCTGTGGGTCAGGCTGCCCCTGTAGTGTAGTGGTCACGTCTGAGGGTCTGGTTCTGTGGGTCAGGCTGCCCCTGTAGTGTGGTGGTCACATCTGAGGGTCTGGTTCTGTGGGTCAGGCTGCCCCTGTAGTATGGTGGTCACATCTGAGGGTCTGGTTCTGTGGGTCAGGCTGCCCCTGTAGTGTACTGGTCACATCTGAGGGTCTGGTTCTGTGGGTCAGGCTGCCCCTGTAGTGTGCTGGTCACATCTGAGGGTCTGGTTCTGTGGGTCAGGCTGCCCCTGTAGTATGGTGGTCACATCTGAGGGTCTGGTTCTGTGGGTCAGGCTGCCCCTGTAGTGTGGTGGTCACATCTGAGGGTCTGGTTCTGTGGGTCAGGCTGCCCCTGTAGTATGGTGGTCACATCTGAGGGTCTGGTTCTGTGGGTCAGGCTGCCCCTGTAGTGTACTGGTCACATCTGAGGGTCTGGTTCTGTGGGTCAGGCTGCCCCTGTAGTATGGTGGTCACATCTGAGGGTCTGGTTCTGTGGGTCAGGCTGCCCCTGTAGTGTACTGGTCACATCTGAGGGTCTGGTTCTGTGGGTCAGGCTGCCCCTGTAGTGTGGTGGTCACATCTGAGGGTCTGGTTCTGTGGGTCAGGCTGCCCCTGTAGTGTACTGGTCACATCTGAGGGTCTGGTTCTGTGGGTCAGGCTGCCCCTGTAGTGTACTGGTCACATCTGAGGGTCTGGTTCTGTGGGTCAGGCTGCCCCTGTAGTGTACTGGTCACATCTGAGGGTCTGGTTCTGTGGGTCAGGCTGCCCCTGTAGTGTACTGGTCACATCTGAGGGTCTGGTCTGGTTGGGGGCCCCTGGGTGGTCAGCATCTGAGGGTCTGGTTCTGTGGGTCAGGCTGCCCCTGTAGTGTACTGGTCACATCTGAGGGTCTGGTTCTGTGGGTCAGGCTGCCCCTGTAGTATGGTGGTCACATCTGAGGGTCTGGTTCTGTGGGTCAGGCTGCCCCTGTAGTAGGGTGGTCACATCTGAGGGTCTGGTTCTGTGGGTCAGGCTGCCCCTGTAGTATGGTGGTCACAGGTCACTCTGAGGGTCTGGTTCTGTGGGTCAGGCTGCCCCTGTAGTATGGTGGTCACATCTGAGGGTCTGGTTCTGTGGGTCAGGCTGCCCCTGTAGTGTGGTGGTCACATCTGAGGGTCTGGTTCTGTGGGTCAGGCTGCCCCTGTAGTGTACTGGTCACGTCTGAGGGTCTGGTTCTGTGGGTCAGGCTGCCCCTGTAGTGTACTGGTCACATCTGAGGGTCTGGTTCTGTGGGTCAGGCTGCCCCTGTAGTGTACTGGTCACATCTGAGGGTCTGGTTCTGTGGGTCAGGCTGCCCCTGTAGTGTAGTGGTCACATCTGAGGGTCTGGTTCTGTGGGTCAGGCTGCCCCTGTAGTATGGTGGTCACGTCTGAGGGTCTGGTTCTGTGGGTCAGGCTGCCCCTGTAGTGTAGTGGTCACATCTGAGGGTCTGGTTCTGTGGGTCAGGCTGCCCCTGTAGTGTACTGGTCACATCTGAGGGTCTGGTTCTGTGGGTCAGGCTGCCCCTGTAGTGTACTGGTCACATCTGAGGGTCTGGTTCTGTGGGTCAGGCTGCCCCTGTAGTGTACTGGTCACGTCTGAGGGTCTGGTTCTGTGGGTCAGGCTGCCCCTGTAGTAGGAGTGGTCACGTCTGAGGGTCTGGTTCTGTGGGTCAGGCTGCCCCTGTAGTGTACTGGTCACATCTGAGGGTCTGGTTCTGTGGGTCAGGCTGCCCCTGTAGTGTACTGGTCACGTCTGAGGGTCTGGTTCTGTGGGTCAGGCTGCCCCTGTAGTGTACTGGTCACGTCTGAGGGTCTGGTTCTGTGGGTCAGGCTGCCCCTGTAGTGTACTGGTCACATCTGAGGGTCTGGTTCTGTGGGTCAGGCTGCCCCTGTAGTGTACTGGTCACGTCTGAGGGTCTGGTTCTGTGGGTCAGGCTGCCCCTGTAGTGTACTGGTCACATCTGAGGGTCTGGTTCTGTGGGTCAGGCTGCCCCTGTAGTGTACTGGTCAGGTCACATCTGAGGGTCTGGTTCTGTGGGTCAGGCTGCCCCTGTAGTGTACTGGTCACATCTGAGGGTCTGGTTCTGTGGGTCAGGCTGCCCCTGTAGTGTACTGGTCACATCTGAGGGTCTGGTTCTGTGGGTCAGGCTGCCCCTGTAGTGTGGTGGTCACATCTGAGGGTCTGGTTCTGTGGGTCAGGCTGCCCCTGTAGTGTGGTGGTCACATCTGAGGGTCTGGTTCTGTGGGTCAGGCTGCCCCTGTAGTATGGTGGTCACATCTGAGGGTCTGGTTCTGTGGGTCAGGCTGCCCCTGTAGTGTGGTGGTCACATCTGAGGGTCTGGTTCTGTGGGTCAGGCTGCCCCTGTAGTGTGGTGGTCACATCTGAGGGTCTGGTTCTGTGGGTCAGGCTGCCCCTGTAGTATGGTGGTCACATCTGAGGGTCTGGTTCTGTGGGTCAGGCTGCCCCTGTAGTGTACTGGTCACATCTGAGGGTCTGGTTCTGTGGGTCAGGCTGCCCCTGTAGTGTGGTGGTCACATCTGAGGGTCTGGTTCTGTGGGTCAGGCTGCCCCTGTAGTATGGTGGTCACATCTGAGGGTCTGGTTCTGTGGGTCAGGCTGCCCCTGTAGTGTGGTGGTCACATCTGAGGGTCTGGTTCTGTGGGTCAGGCTGCCCCTGTAGTGTAGTGGTCACATCTGAGGGTCTGGTTCTGTGGGTCAGGCTGCCCCTGTAGTGTGGTGGTCACATCTGAGGGTCTGGTTCTGTGGGTCAGGCTGCCCCTGTAGTATGGTGGTCACATCTGAGGGTCTGGTTCTGTGGGTCAGGCTGCCCCTGTAGTGTGGTGGTCACATCTGAGGGTCTGGTTCTGTGGGTCAGGCTGCCCCTGTAGTGTACTGGTCACATCTGAGGGTCTGGTTCTGTGGGTCAGGCTGCCCCTGTAGTGTGCTGGTCACATCTGAGGGTCTGGTTCTGTGGGTCAGGCTGCCCCTGTAGTGTACTGGTCACATCTGAGGGTCTGGTTCTGTGGGTCAGGCTGCCCCTGTAGTATGGTGGTCACATCTGAGGGTCTGGTTCTGTGGGTCAGGCTGCCCCTGTAGTGTGGTGGTCACATCTGAGGGTCTGGTTCTGTGGGTCAGGCTGCCCCTGTAGTATGGTGGTCACATCTGAGGGTCTGGTTCTGTGGGTCAGGCTGCCCCTGTAGTATGGTGGTCACATCTGAGGGTCTGGTTCTGTGGGTCAGGCTGCCCCTGTAGTATGGTGGTCACATCTGAGGGTCTGGTTCTGTGGGTCAGGCTGCCCCTGTAGTATGGTGGTCACATCTGAGGGTCTGGTTCTGTGGGTCAGGCTGCCCCTGTAGTATGGTGGTCACATCTGAGGGTCTGGTTCTGTGGGTCAGGCTGCCCCTGTAGTGTGCTGGTCACATCTGAGGGTCTGGTTCTGTGGGTCAGGCTGCCCCTGTAGTAGGGTGGTCACATCTGAGGGTCTGGTTCTGTGGGTCAGGCTGCCCCTGTAGTGTACTGGTCACATCTGAGGGTCTGGTTCTGTGGGTCAGGCTGCCCCTGTAGTGTAGTGGTCACATCTGAGGGTCTGGTTCTGTGGGTCAGGCTGCCCCTGTAGTGTGGTGGTCACATCTGAGGGTCTGGTTCTGTGGGTCAGGCTGCCCCTGTAGTGTACTGGTCACATCTGAGGGTCTGGTTCTGTGGGTCAGGCTGCCCCTGTAGTGTACTGGTCACATCTGAGGGTCTGGTTCTGTGGGTCAGGCTGCCCCTGTAGTGTACTGGTCACATCTGAGGGTCTGGTTCTGTGGGTCAGGCTGCCCCTGTAGTGTACTGGTCACGTCTGAGGGTCTGGTTCTGTGGGTCAGGCTGCCCCTGTAGTGTACTGGTCACATCTGAGGGTCTGGTTCTGTGGGTCAGGCTGCCCCTGTAGTGTACTGGTCACGTCTGAGGGTCTGGTTCTGTGGGTCAGGCTGCCCCTGTAGTGTACTGGTCACGTCTGAGGGTCTGGTTCTGTGGGTCAGGCTGCCCCTGTAGTGTACTGGTCACATCTGAGGGTCTGGTTCTGTGGGTCAGGCTGCCCCTGTGGTGTACTGGTCACGTCTGAGGGTCTGGTTCTGTGGGTCAGGCTGCCCCTGTAGTGTACTGGTCACGTCTGAGGGTCTGGTTCTGTGGGTCAGGCTGCCCCTGTAGTGTACTGGTCACGTCTGAGGGTCTGGTTCTGTGGGTCAGGCTGCCCCGATGCTCTGCAGCCTGGTGACGACCTCTACCACTCTGCCCCTCTCAGATCTGCATGAAGGCCTGGTGCTTGTGCCCAGATAGGCGACACATTGACCTGAAGCGCCCTCATTGCCAGGAGCTGTGCGGTCGCTGTAAGGGCCAGCGCCTGTCCTGTGACAAGACCTACAGCTTTAAGTACATAGTGTGATGAGGAGGAGGAGGAGCGGTCCCGGCCGGCCCCCGCAGAGCCGCTGACATAGTGACTGACCTGGGGCGGGCGCGCTCTCTGCTCCCCAGGATTGTATAGTTTGTGTTACTGTATAAAAAAACTCTTCTGTAAATAAATGATTTTTTTGTTAATGGCTGGATGTTATGCCTCACTGTCCGGACGGCAGCGGCTCTTTGGCGATTCGCCACCGTCTGACTTGCTCTTGTATATATCACGTCATCCTGTATTTCATTAACCCACTGCAATCTTAAAATAAACAAAAATACACTACCTGCTTGTCCTTATTGTGTGTTAAAGGGGAAGTCCATTCTGAGGTCTACTTAAAGGGATAGTGTATTGTCACTCATGGATGCTCCATAAACTGACAGGTTACTAAGACTATGTGGAACTGACTGGAAAAGCTGCGTCTACTAGAGCCTTGTTCACACAGCAGCTGACCCTTGTGCAGTCTTGGGGCTCACTTAGGATTCATTAGGTGAGTGGGGCTTGGTCTGGGGCTGCAGCAGTCCAGCTGCATGCTCACAATTGGACGTGTCAATGGGCAGGAGGGAGTAGCCGCGGCCAGACGCCTCAGACATTGGGTTATCTTCACAAAGATGGGGCATGTTGAGACTCTGCAGCCTGATCCCTTCTGGCTACGCATCTGCTATGGCTGGCTGTAGTCTCTGAGGCATCGAGTACAACTAAAGTCCTTATAGAAGACATCGTCTCCAGTTACAACCACAGCTGCAGTGTTGCCCCCAATAATGTGAGGGCACATGTTAGGGGGTGTACATAAAACCTGATGCTCCTCCCCCATGTCTATGTAATGGCCGCTCTGCAGGCTGGGGCCATGCAGCCATCACTATAAGGCACTATCAGAACGCCGCACAGCCCTGTTGAGACTCTGCAGCAGCTAGGATGTCTATGGAGGAGGGTATAAGATCAGAATGGTGACTGCAGTTTTGGGTGTGACTGGAGTATAGGATGTAATGGCAGAATTGTGGCTGCAGCTCTGGGTGGGAAAAGAATTGATGTCGTGTGAACAATGGAACGTCGTCTGCAGCTTTGGGTGTGAGCAGAGAATAAGATGTACTAGTGAAATTACAGCTGATCTGGGTGTGACTGGCGTATATGAAGCAATAGAACAGCAGAAACTTCAGTCCAGCTCTGGGTGTGACTGGAGCAGTCTATGGAGTCAGTCGGTAGAAATGTGCAGTCTGTGGCTGCAGAACATCGTGCCTGTTTTCAGGGATGTGCACTAGAGCAGTGACAAGGGGACGTCCTCTACACCTAGGCCAGTGACAAGGGGACATCCTCTACAGCTAGACCAGTGCAGTGACAAGGGGACGTCCTCTACACCTAGGCCAGTGACAGTGACAAGGGGACGTCCTCTACACCTAGGCCAGTGACAGTGACAAGGGGACGTCCTCTACACCTAGGCCAGTGACAAGGGGACATCCATTACACCTAGGCCGGTGACAGTGACAAGGAGACGTCCTCTACACCTAGGCCAGTAACAAGGGGATGTCCTCTACACCTAGGCCAGTAACAAGGGGATGTCCTCTACACCTAGGCCAGTAACAAGGGGATGTCCTCTACACCTAGGCCAGTAACAAGGGGACGTCCTCTACACCTAGGCCAGTGACAAGGGGACGTCCTCTACACCTAGGCCAGTGACAAGGGGACGTCCTCTACACCTAGGCCAGTGACAAGGGGACATCCATTACACCTAGGCCAGTGACAGTGACAAGGGGACGTCCTCTACACCTAGGCCAGTGACAAGGGGACATCCATTACACCTAGGCCGGTGACAGTGACAAGGAGACGTCCTCTACACCTAGGCCAGTAACAAGGGGATGTCCTCTACACCTAGGCCAGTGACAAGGGGACGTCCTCTACACCTGGGACAGTGACAAGGGGACGTCCTCTACACCTGTGACAGTGACAAGGGGACATCCACTACACCTAGGCCGGTGACAGTGACAAGGGGACGTCCTCTACACCTAGACCGGTGACAGTGACAAGGGGACGTCCTCTACACCTAGGCCAGTGACAAGGGGTCGTCCTCTACACCTAGACCGGTGACAGTGACAAGGGGACGTCCTCTACACCTAGGCCGGTGACAGTGACAAGGGGACGTTCTCTACACCTAGGCCAGTGACAAGGGGTCGTCCTCTACATCTAGGCCAGTGACAAGGGGTCGTCCTCTACACCTAGACCGGTGACAGTGACAAGGAGACATCCTCTAGACCGGTGACAGTGACAAGGAGACGTCCTCTACACCTAGGCCAGTGACAAGGGGACATCCATTACACCTAGGCCGGTGACAGTGACAAGGAGACGTCCTCTACACCTAGGCCAGTAACAAGGGGATGTCCTCTACACCTAGGCCAGTGACAGTGACAAGGGGACGTCCTCTACACCTGTGACAGTGACAAGGGGACATCCACTACACCTAGGCCGGTGACAGTGACAAGGGGACGTCCTCTACACCTAGACCGGTGACAGTGACAAGGGGACGTCCTCTACACCTAGGCCAGTGACAAGGGGTCATCCTCTAGACCGGTGACAGTGACAAGGGGACGTCCTCTACACCTAGACCGGTGACAGTGACAAAGGGTCGTCCTCTACACCTAGGCCAGTGACAAGGGGTCGTCCTCTACATCTAGGCCAGTGACAAGGGGTCGTCCTCTACACCTAGACCGGTGACAGTGACAAGGGGACGTCCTCTACACCTAGACCGGTGACAGTGACAAAGGGTCGTCCTCTACACCTAGGCCAGTGCAAGGGGTCGTCCTCTACATCTAGGCCAGTGACAAGGGGTCGTCCTCTACACCTAGACCGGTGACAGTGACAAGGAGACGTCCTCTACACCTAGACCGGTGACAGTGACAAGGGAACGTCCTCTACACCTAGGCCGGTGACAGTGACAAGGAGACGTCCTCTACACCTAGGCCGGTGACAGTGACAAGGAGACGTCCTCTACACCTAGGCCGGTGACAGTGACAAGGGGACGTCCTCTACACCTAGACCGGTGACAGTGACAAGGAGATGTCCTCTACACCTAGACCGATGACAGTGGCAAGGGGTCGTCCTCTACATCTAGACCGGTGACAGTGACAAGGGCACATCCTGTACACCTAGGCCAGTGACAAGGGTACGTCCTCTACACCTAGACCGGTGACAGTGACAAGGGGTCGTCCTCTACACCTAGACCGGTGACAGTGACAAGGGGTCGTCCTCTACACCTAGACCGGTGACAGTGACAAGGGGTCGTCCTCTACACCTAGACCGGTGACAGTGACAAGGGGTCGTCCTCTACACCTAGACCAGTGACAGTGACAAGGGGTCGTCCTCTACACCTAGGCCAGTGACAAGGGGTCGTCCTCTACACCTAGACCGGTGACAGTGACAAGGAGACGTCCTCTACACCTAGACCAGTGACAGTGACAAGGGAACGTCCTCTACACCTAGGCCAGTGACAAGGGGACATCCTCTACACCTGTGACATTGACAAGGGGACATCCTCTACACCTAGGCCAGTGACAAGGGGATGTTCTCTAGACTGGTGACAGTGACAAGGGGACGTCCTCTACACCTAGGCCAGTGACAGTGACAAGGGGACATCCTCTACACCTAGGCCAGTGACAAGGGGACGTCCTCTACACCTAGGCCGGTGACAGTGACAAGGGGATGTCCGTTACACCTAGGCTGGTGACAGTGACAAGGGGACATCCTCTACACCTAGGCCAGTGACAAGGGGACGTTCTCTACACCTAGACCGGTGACAGTGACAAGGGGTCGTCCTCTACATCTAGGCCAGTGACAAGGGGTCGTCCTCTACACCTAGCCGGGACAGTGACAAGGGGGACCCGCGGGGGAGGACACCTAGGCCGGTGACAGTGACAAGGAGACATCCTCTAGACCGGTGACCGTGACAAGGAGACGTCCTCTACACCTAGACCGGTGACAGTGACAAGGGAACGTCCTCTACACCTAGGCCGGTGACAGTGACAAGGAGACATCCTCTACACCTAGGCCAGTGACAGTGATAAGAGGACGTCCTCTACACTTAGGCCGGGGACAGTGACAAGGGGACATCCTCTACATCTGGAGGAGAGAAAGTTTCACCAGCAATATAGAAGAGGATTCTTTACAGTAAGAGCAGCGAGGCTATGGAGGTCTCTGCCCCAGGAAGTGGTGATGGTGGATTCATTGCACAAGTTCACAGAGGGCCTGGATGTCTTTCTAGAACAGAACAATATTACAGGTTATGGGTTCTAGATTTTAAGGGCACGTTGATCCAGGGTTTTATACTAATTGCCCGATTGGAGTCGGGAAGGAATTTTTTCCCATGAATTGGGGCAATTGGTATAAGCCTCATGGGGTTTTTTGCCTTCCTCTGGATCAACACTATAGGGGACTGTAGGGTTATAGGTTGGACTTGATGGACTGATGTCTTCATCCAACCTCATCTACTATGTAACTATGTATAACTTTTTGATTTTGATTTTTTTTTTCTCGTGTGAAGTATTTTTTTATTGGTGCCTTTTGTGTGACTTTTGACCTTTGAGGCCAGGGTTACTGGCCATGCTCCATAATCCTCAGAACCCCCCTGTGTGCACGAGGCCTTATCCTGATGTCACATCTTATTACACATCAGCCATTTAGGAAGGACTCGGACATGTGGCCCACCAACTCCCAGCCCAAGCTTTAGCAGTGACTAGAGTATAAGACGTGATGTAGGGCAGAGGGTCCTATGTAACCTGCCGCCCCGGCACAGGAGCTGACGCTTCCTGCAGCTGTCACACACTGCGTCCCTCACATCGCCCGGGGTCACCGCCTCCTCCTATCTTTTATCAGGGAGGCGCCAGGCTTGTTTCTGCAGGGGCACAGGGCGGGAAATTGAAAAATGCCGGATAATGAAGAAAGCCTGCTGGTGGGTGAGTGCCCCCTCCGGCCCTGCTGGGCTGCTTAACCCTTTACTCACACTAATATGATTGTATTGTATATACTGTATAATATCAGTGTATGGAGACAGTACAGCAGACTGTGCAGTCTGACTGGAGCGCTGGTGGAATGTGCACCCCCTGCTGCGCCATCCACTCTCTAAAGACAGCGAGTGCTCGGCTATCTCCGAAAGTCCCATAGACACTAACGGAGCGGCAGCGCATTCAGAGCGGGGTGCACGGTGTGATCTGTCGGGGTGCCAGAAGGTGCTGTCAGGGGTAAACCCCTTCAGGACACAGCGATTTTCTGTTCTTACGGTTTTGTTTCTCCGTTTACAGAGCTGTATGAGGCGTGTTTATTGTAAGTCATAATAGCGCCATTTCATATTCCGTACAATATACTGCCAACCTCGAAAAACAATTCACAATGGGGTGGAATTGGAAAAAAAAAACTAAATGTAATTGTGAAACTTCCAGGTATAGTTTTTATGGCGTTCGCCGTGACGAATCCCCTTCACTGTGCGGGGCGGCGCGGTAACGGCAATAACCAAGTTCTATCATTTTTACTATGTTTTTAGAGCTTTATAGAAATTCCAAAATGTGACGTAACTTTCCTTTTTAGTGGGGTTCCTGAGCCCTCTCCATGCTAACTTAGCAACACCATGTCTTAAAGGGGAATTCCAGTAACGACAAGTTACCCCCTATCCAAAGAATAGGGGGTAACTTGCTGAATGATGGGTGTCCCACCGCTGGGACCCCCACAGGTCTCGAGAACCCCAGGGTGCCTGGTCAGACAGCACGTGCCGCTCCATTCAGCTGAAAGGGAACGGACAGAGATAACTGGGTAACTGAGGCGTAACTTGTTATAACTGGAACACCCCTTTAATAGGACATTGTATATTTAATGGGCTAAAGGGGTTGTGTTATATCGACACGTTATCCCCTACCCTATCTGATCGGGGGGGGGGTCTGACTACTCAGACTAAAGATTTCTGCCCACCACTCCATGCAGGACAGAACTGCCCCATTCTCCTGGGCAGTCGGACCCCCACTAAGTTGCAGTGTCTCCGCTATCCTGTGCACAGACCCCCTTTAACCTTCTACAACTCTCTCTAAGACTTTGTATTCCTCACCATTTATAAGATCTCCGCCGCTGTCAGTGAGTGAGACGACTCCGGATTATCGAGGCGGTCACACTGCTAGTCCTGTTGTCAGCTCAGGGTCTGTTACAATTGCATCCTCCCTAGGCAATACCGGAATTGCTGTTTTTGAAAAAAATAAAGTTGTCAGAACATTGTAGGCAACACAAAACAGTAGCAATGAAAACGACAGCTTGGTCAGCAAAAACCAAGCCCTGACACAGCCCCATAGATATAAAGTGGAGCCTATATATAATATATATATGTACACGTGTGATATCACTGTAATCCTACTGCCCTGGGCAATAAAGTTATGACAATATTGACACCACCCCATAAAAACACTAGAAGTCCCAGCATATATTAGGGGGAAGATGTAGGGTCACGGCGAGTCTTCACCTGGAGTTCGCTGATGTCATCTGCTCCGCGACTCTTAATAAATTTGGCGCTGTCCTAATAATGGAGAATGAAATGACTTCTGTGGGGGGCCATTATATGGCGTGGAGGCCACTAAGGGGGGCATTAAACTGTGTGTGGCCCACTAAGGGAACATAACACTATGCGGGGCACTATGGGGGTGTTATATTGTGTAGGGAGCTTTATACTGTAAGGGGGCACTAAGGGGGGCATTGTACTGTGTGAGCAGCTTTATACTGAGGGGGATTAAGGGGGCATAATACTGTGTGGGGGCATTAAGGAGGAATTATATTGTATAGGGATCTTTACACAGTGACAGGACACTAAGAAGGCATTATATTTTAGGGGGTCTTATACTGTAAGGAGGCATTATATTTTGGGGGCCATAAAACTATCAAGGGACACTATGGGGGCATTATACTGTATAGGGAGCTTTATACTGTGAGGGGGCACTAAAGGAGCATTATACTTTGGAGGCCATTATACTGTCAGGAGGCACTAAGGCAACATATTTTTGGGGACTTATACTGTCAGGGAGCACTAAGGGGTCATTATACTGTCAAGGGGCTCTAATGAGGCATTATATTGTGTGGGGGCCATTATACCGTCAGGGGGGCACTATATTTGGGGGGCCATTATACTGTCAGGGGGTACTATATTTGGGGGCCATTATACTATCAGGGGCACTATATTTGGGGGCCATTATACTATCAGGGGCACTATATTTGGGGGCCATTATACTTCAGGGGGCACTATATTTTGGGGCCATTATACTTTAGGGGGCACTATATTTTGGGGCCATTATACTGTCAGGGGGCACTATATTTGGGGGCCATTATACTGTCGGGGGGGCACTATATTTGGGGGCCATTATACTGTCGGGGGGGGCACTATATTTGGGGGCCATTATACTGTCAGGGGGGCACTATATTTGGGGGCCACTATACTGTCAGGGGGGCACTATATTTGGGGGCCACTATACTGTCAGGGGGGCACTATATTTGGGGGCCACTATACTGTCAGGGGGGCACTATATTTGGAGGCCATTATACTGTCAGGGGGGCACTATATTTGGGGGCCATTATACTGTCAGGGGGCACTATATTTGGGGGCCATTATACTGTCAGGGGGCACTATATTTGGGGGCCATTATACTGTCAGGGGGCACTATATTTGGGGGCCACTATACTGTCAGGGGGGCACTATATTTGGGGGCCATTATACTGTCAGGGGGCACTATATTTGGGGGCCACTATACTGTCAGGGGGGCACTATATTTGGGGGCCATTATACTATCAGGGGGCACTATATTTGGGGGCCATTATACTGTCAGGGGGCACTATATTTGGGGGCCATTATACTATCAGGGGCACTATATTTGGGCGCCATTATACTGTCAGGGGGCACTATATTTGGGGGCCATTATACTATCGGGGGCACTATATTTGGGGGCCATTATACTATCAGGGGCACTATATTTGGGGGCCATTATACTGTCAAGGGCCATTGAGTGGATTAAAAACCTTATGATTTGACCATCACTGCGATTTATACAGCCCCCCCCAAAAAAAAAATCGTTAATAACAGCCTATGGCGTGACCCCATAAATAAACCGTGAACAACAATTGTGTGCGTATAACATAACTTTGACAACATGACCTCATAGTGCGGTTACTGTCACGTAAGATCGCACCATTAGCTAGGTCACAGTACAGACTGCATTTACAGACAGCATATTCTTTCGCGCCTCGCTTCTTATCAGTGACAATTGACTCATTTGTCTCCAACAACATGGCGGCAGTGTTCAGACGCTCACCCTGGTTTCCCGTCACTAGAGCACGCGCGGCAGTCAGGTGAAACCTACGCAGCTGACGCCATATTGTCAGAGCCGGCTCAGTAAGCAATTCCCGCCAGAAGTTGGGGGCGGGGCCGTGATCAACTGTCAGGCCTGAACGCGCGGATCTGCCCTACCCTTTGACAGGCCACGCCCCCAATGCTGTAAGTAGTGACGTCACGCTGCCGGCTTTGGCGGGACTTTTTGTTTGGCTGCAGTTCGCGCTCATTTCATTCCTGTGGAGATTTCTCTTCTGTGAGGTAAAAGGTCCCTGAGAGCCGAGGAGGACAATGCACGTCGTCAAGAGAGGTGAGAGGCCCACATGTGTCACTATAGACTGCCTATATAGCCCAGATACCATTATATGCCCCCCATACCATTATATAATGTCTATATAGCCCAGATACCATTATGTAATGCCTATATACACCACATGCCCTTATATACCCCCGATATCCACCCAAATATCATATACTGTCTGTATACCATACACACCATTACATACTGGCTATATACCCCAGATATCCTCCACATGCCCTTATATACTGCCTATATAATGGCTATATACACCAGATATCCCCTACATGCCCTTATATACTGCCTATATACCCCCGATATCCACCCAAATATCATTATATACTGCCTATATACCATACACACCATGCTATACTGGCTATCTACCCCAGATACCATTATGTACTGCCTATATAACGGCTATATACTCCTGTATACCCCTACGTGCCCTTATATACTGCCTGTATACCCCTGCATGTGGCCCCAAAGAAGAAAATACCCCCGAGAGATCCTGTAAATGTCCCTATATACTGCATGTATAGCCCCGATATCATTATATACCTCCCATACATACCCCACATACCTGTATATACCCCAGATATCCACCAAATATCGCTATATACTCTCTTCTACACCCCTATACACTACAGATAGCCACCCAATATCATTATATATACCCCTTATACCACAGTGTGCATCGGATCCCCCAAATATCATTATATACACCTCTACCCCCCAATATTACTATATATCGCTTACACACCTGTGATATCCCAATATACCTGACCTATACCTCCACACCCAGATACTATATACCTCTCTGTAGCTCAGACGTATCTTGGATCCCTTTGCTTTTAGGCGCTGTTCACATGTTATTGCTGCACTAGCCGCATTTCTCACATCTAGCCTACTGACCTGTGATGATATAATGGCCCCCAGACACCCGGGCCAAGCCCTCCATGCTGTATTACCACAGGCCCGGCCCGGAACACCTCCGTGCACACTTAGCCGAAGGCTGGGCTTACACAGTGACGTGGAAACTATTTTATTTTGTACATCTCGGTTCACTTGTTAGTTCTGATGACGCCGTGATCTTTGGACAACTATCGTCACCCTATAGGCCTGGCAAAAGTCCTGTGCCCCTGGCCATGTACTGACCTGGGATGTGTCATGGCCGCCTCTTGCCAGGACTGTCGGGACTTAGGCAGGGCGGTGGAGTCAGTCAGGGCCAGGACTGGGTAGAACGATAGTTGTGAATGACATTATACAATTATTATTAATGTATTGGAGGAATCTGTGGCCTGGCCTGCCGACTCCATAGCCCTGCCGTTATGTGGCCCCTTACCCCGCCACCTCGTCTCATCTCCAAATATTATCCAGACATGAGGTCTGACCACTACCCTGTCCTCAGCGCCCACCCCCAGAATAATGAGCCTTCATGTGACTCCTCATGGTTCTACCTTATGTCTCTGCAGATGGAAGGCAGGAGCGCGTCATGTTTGATAAGATCACATCCCGGATCCAGAAGTTATGTTATGGACTTAACGGGGACTTTGTGGATCCAGTGAGTATTCTGGAGCCATGATCTGCCTCTAGGGATGTGTTCACACCTCAGTCCTGGGTGTTACATAGAGATGATGAATCAGATTATAACTTTTTCTGTATCTTCAGGCTCAGATCACAATGAAAGTCATCCAGGGTCTGTACAACGGCGTCACCACCGTGGAGCTGGATACACTGGCAGCAGAAACCTCCGCCACCCTGACCACTAAATACCCCGATTATGCCGTTCTGGCAGCAAGAATCGCAGTCTCCAACCTGCATAAGGAAACCAAGAAAATCTTCAGCGGTGAGCCATTTAGTCATGTGCCAGGGTAGTATTAGTGAGTGACCAATATCACTATCATGGGCAGGTTCCCAGGGATAGCATTGTGTAGCCATATCCACATGGTGCAGGGGACTCGAGCGCCCCCTCCCATTACATGTCCATTTGCCATAATGGGACCCTTTATTTTCAGTTACATTCGTCTTGTCTTACTGGTAATCCATCTAATGGCAGTTCTTTGTTCATAGATGTCATGGAAGATCTGTATAACTATGTGAACCCCCTGAATGGACGACACTCTCCCATGGTTTCTAAAGAGACGCTGGACATTGTATTGGCCAATAAAGATGTAAGTGTTCTGTATAAGCCTGGGCCATAGACGTACAGATACGTGTAATGTCTTCACTTGTCAAAGGGATTATGTAGTGATATCACTCGTTCAGGGCACTGTACAAACATGCTTATGGTATATAATGGTGCCCGATTAGGTTTGTATAGAGTAGTAAGCAGGGCTGTGGAGTCGGTACGCCAAAGCCCCGACTCCGACTCCTCAATTTCCCCTGACTCCGACTCCAACTCCAGACTCCACCAAAATAGGCTCCGACTCCACAGCCCTGGCACTGCTAAACCTTATAGGTTCACTCAGAACTCAGTCCCATCATTATATGAGGAATAGAACAGACCTTTACAGGACATTTCATCATTTTCCCAAATTCTTATGAAAATATATTCAGCACATACTGCATTGTACTACTAACTGTACCAATTTATTATATATTTTGGGAGTCGGAGTCGGTCCATTTTATACCGACTCCGACTCCACCAAAATAGGCACCGACTCCGACTCCACAGCCCTGGTAGCAAGGGTGAAGGTCTCATTCCTCTGAGGCTCCGAGACTGTCACATGACCATCTCCCCTCTATGGAGGTTGGAGCGGAGTCAGTGATGTCACAGGGAGCAGAGGGGACTGAGGGACGAGACTTCCACCCTGTGCAAAGCCAATCATTTGGGACTTGAATACACTGTAAAAATGTTCATAGCACCCTTTTAATAAATGTTCTAGGTCTTTTGAGGTGCTGTTAAATTGCCCCTCACTTAGTGTTATGTCGGGGAGATTCCCTTACCAGGCTGTCTGTGATGTAAGCGTCATTGAGCCTAAAGACCTTTTATGTGTTTTTCAGCGTCTCAACTCCTCCATTATCTACGACAGGGACTTCTCCTATAACTTCTTTGGATTTAAGGTAAGTATTGAGTGCCTGCGCCTGCCCTGTGCCTTCTCCTACAGCGCCCAGTGTGATGTTGCTGGATGTCTCTGCTTGTCTCCAGTAATTCTCTTCTTTTTCAGACCCTGGAGCGCTCCTATCTGCTGAAAATCAATGGAAAAGGTAAAGTAAACTGATCAGATTTCTTCTGTAGGATCCCTTATACTCTACCAGTGCAAAGAACGAAAAATACCCCATGCCAGGGACCAAAACAGCTGATCTGTAGTAGAGAGAGGTGCCAGGACACCGCATAGCCAGTAATGTCATCTGTTACCTGCCTGCAGGGAGGGCTCCTCTCTACAACAGTAGTTTTGGCCCCTGGATGGGGTGACCTCGTTATATGGGTTTATTTTTTGCCCGTGGTAGCCCCCGAGGCTGGTGCCATATAGGTATAATAATGTGAATGTCTCCTTGCAGTGGCGGAGCGTCCCCAGCACATGCTCATGAGGGTGTCTGTAGGAATTCACAAAGAGGACATTGAGGCAGCAATAGAAACCTATAACCTGCTGTCTGAGCGATGGTTCACCCACGCCTCCCCCACTCTGTTCAACGCAGGCACCAACAGACCCCAACTCTCCAGGTATGTGCATTACTGTAGCTGCCTGTGTGCATAGCGATGTATATGTGCGTCCAGCACCCGTCACTCACTGACTCGTCATATGGTGATATTTCTCAGTTTGGTAATCCCTTACCCTACAAATATATGCCCATCTTTATACACTTTTCTGTGTTCTGCTGATATGTGATGTCAGTTTCCAATAGCCTCAGGAATATGTTCATGTGATGGGATTTCACTGTATTATATATAATTCCCAGATCCACAGCCATGCACATCATACGAATGTGATTGGGATTTCTCCAACCCTGTTCACATGCATAGTAACAAGTCCAGGATTTTTTTCTGCTGTGGCAATGAGCGGCCTGCCACAAAGCTTGGCTGAGAAACAAGACTTATCTGTCTGTTATCCAAGAAACTGGATCCATCCATTATAGTCCACATAACGGGTTTCTTTCACCATAACGAAGTCCCACTGACTATGGGAGTGAACCTTATTCAGATACGCAGCTGTGAAACCTGCCAATGTGAAGCAGAAATCTGAAGGGTTTTTGTTGGGGGGGGGGAGAGAAAATGTTCTTGTGTGAACATTACCTTATTTGGTTTAACGTCAAACCTTGACAGATTTTCCTAAGTAGCACAATCTAGTGTTACTGCCTCTAATGTGATCTGTGCTGTACTGATATTGTGCTGGTTCATGTCCCCTAAAGACCCTGGCCTGATAGTGAGGAGACCTCTAGTGGTCAGGTCTGTGTGGCGCAGCCTCCTAGGTGTGTGAAACCTTTACCTTACATAATCTAGCAGTGAATAAGACTGCTTAAGTGTTAGGTAGAAGCATTTTATTCAGTTGTCTGTCTTGTTTAACTGTGGTGAGATGGTGGGGGGACCTCATACTTGCTGTTATCATGCAGTAGTTATGCTCAGGACCCCTGGCCAATCAGGTGTATGAAGAGACCAGAGTGAGCGCAGCAACATCATACGTTGTACAGTGGCTGCGCTTGGTATTGCATCTCAGCCCCAGTCGCATGAATGGGACAAAGCTGTGAGCAAGGCTGTGATTGTTGAGCATCACATCACACGGTCTGTGAAGCAAATCTCAGGAAGCGCCGCCACCGCTTCAGATGGCTTATCTGTCAGACCCCAGCTGGAAAACCTCCTTTAGGATGTGTAGTCAGCAGTCAGTGCTTTGTGTCCTGAACAACCTCCCTTTCCTTACATTGGTATGAACAAGCACTAACTATTGCGCACGACTATAGACAAACTGCTTGCTTGGGCAATATAATGGACTTGCTGGTCTAAAATAAGTTACCCCTACTGCCCCTGAGCATCTGTGTGGCTGGCTGAACCGTTACTCATCTCTGCTTGTATCTCATGTCATCGCCTCTTCATGTGCACTGACGTGATAAATATTTCTAGCAGGTATATTATGTATTGCAGTCTGTGTGATCATTTTATTCTCTCCTGTCCCTCCTCAGCTGTTTCCTGCTCTGCATGAAAGATGACAGCATTGAAGGCATTTACGACACCTTAAAGCAATGTGCTCTGATTTCTAAGTCTGCTGGAGGGATCGGGGTGGCTGTCAGCTGTATCCGGGCCACTGGAAGTTATATTGCAGGGGTAAGTGTACTGTGGTGTGGTCATCTCTTACATGGGAGCTGTGGTGCCTTGCATCCTATCTAAATGGGCTGGAGGTCAATCTACAGCTCCATATATTTTGTGTGAATTCCAGAAATGGTCAAAATACAACAGTGGGGGTCAGACCCCTCTCCCCTCCTATCTGTAATTTATGCTCATCCTCATGTGGGTGGGGAATAACTTGCAATTGTCAGCAAGCCCTCTGAAAGGGAAGGTCAGCAGAACCAAGCATATCAACCCTCCATGCAGATAGATTAGGGTCTCCTGTATCAAACAGTGTTTTCAGATGTGGTCCTGTTTGGCTTTTAAAGGGGTTGTTAAGGCATACTCTCCTGCAGGCTATCCGATCAGGACGTTGCATGCTCAGACACGAGGCAGCCGTGCGAGGCCCAGTAAATATTGTGCTTGGGTCCTAGTTATTGGGACCTGTATACAATACTTGTTGCTTCTCTCCATACCTGGATAATAATCACTGACTACCCTTGGTACTGAGCACTACGCGGGCATCTGTGTGCTGTTCGTTCTTATTCATGGACGCGTACATTCACACAGTATCTGCATTAAAGCTGTGACCACCCTAATACGTTATTACATACTCTATTCAGTTTTAGCAGTGCAAAATATTAATATTGCAAAAATTTTTACTTCTAGACAAATGGTAATTCCAATGGCCTGGTTCCAATGTTACGAGTCTACAACAACACCGCTCGCTATGTAGATCAAGGAGGAAACAAGGTTTGTATCAGTCTTCTCACTGTTAGCGAAGGGCTCTGCTTGCTGGTATCTGTAATTATTTGCATCATTTGCTTATAAGTCTCTTAACCCTGCTGTTCTGTTTGGTCAAAAATGACCGAATTTGAAATTTGATATTAAAATATTCATTATGCGGTTCTGAAACTTGTGGTTCATTGACTTTTCCTCATTTGAGGGGTTCTTACTAATAGCAGTTTTTATTTATTTATTTTTAGTTTACTTTTTGCTCCACATCTTTTTTTACACTTGTACTGTTCGGTCAAAATTGACCGATAGCCTTTTATACTAATCTCCAGCCATCTCCAAGTAAGCCTGCAAAGTATGGCATCAAAATATGGACTCTGTGCGACAGCAAAAGTTCATACGCTGTAAACGCTCAGGTATATATAGGAAAAAACCCTGGAGAAAGAGCTGAAAAAAATCAAGGTGTGCGAGTAGTTTTGGATTTGACACATGGACTCAAAGGACGAAATGTTACATGTGACAATTTTTTTACATCACACCAACTGGGGCAGATGTTACTGAAAAGAAAAATGACCGTGCTGGGTACTGATAGAAAAAATAAGCCAGAACTGCCGCAAGGTATCCTCAGTAAGAGACGTTTATAGTTCTACGTTTTATTTTACTGAGGATACAACAGTAGTTTCTTACGTTCCCAAAAAACACAAACAGGTCATTCTGATGAGCACAATGCACCATGATAATGCAATCAGTAACCGAGACGACAGAAAGTCAGACATGATTTTACACTGTGACGATACCCACGGCCTCCACCAGCAGCGCAACCAGCCTAAAACGGAAACGATGCGCCTTCTGTCCAACATTAAGTAATCACAAATCAAATGTGATATGTTGCAAATGAGCAAAGTACTTATGCAAAAGACATGTAAATTATACTTGTGACGAATGCAAACAGTAAATTTAGCACCTTGAACCTTATTTCACATTTTATATAGAAAAAACTAGACTTTTTATTTTTTTTTTTTTTTTGAAAAAAATATATTTACATAGTTTGATGTTGTTCGCTATAGTTTACATTTTTATAAAGAGTTTTTTTTTGTGCAAATGTACAATATGCATGAATAATGCAATAAGGCCATGTAACATTTTTTGACACAAAAAAAATAAAAATTAAGTTTTTGATTTCATTTTTCGTTTGTTTATGAACAACCATGTTCACATACAGTATAATAATGCAAAAGAGATTCAAATAAAACACTTAAATTAGTTAAAAATCCAGACTTTAATAGGCCCGGTCAAAAATGACCGGAACATTATATGTGTATAGTAGAACCGAACAGAACAGCAGGGTTAATACATGGCTTTCCACTTACAGAGACCTGGTGCATTTGCTATCTACCTGGAGCCGTGGCATTATGATGTCTTTGAGTTCCTGGACCTGAAGAAGAATACAGGAAAGGAGGAGCAGAGGGCCAGAGATCTCTTCTTTGCCCTGTGGATCCCAGATCTGTTCATGAAACGAGTGGAAGCCAATCAGGTACAGATATATATGGATGTGTTTATAGGCTGTAGGAGCTGCTCTTGTAGCTTCCCTTGATGTAGGGGACCTGGTTATATTCAGTATAGATTACACCGTGTACTCATTGATAGTTTGGCTATATTTAGTTGTCTTGTTTCTCTGTAGGACTGGTCCCTGATGTGTCCTCATGAGTGTCCCGGTCTGGAGGATGTTTGGGGAGAGGAGTTTGAGAAGCTTTATGAAAGGTGGGACCTGACAGAAGTTTTGCTGGTGTTTCTGAGAATCTAATGGTTTATTATTGCAGTGCAATCTCTTAATGTATGTTATATGTTGCAGGTATGAGAAAGAGGGTCGCAGTCGCAAAGTAGTGAAAGCGCAGCAGCTGTGGTACGCCATTATTGAATCTCAGACTGAAACTGGCACTCCATACATGCTGTACAAGGATTCGTGTAACCGCAAGAGCAACCAGCAGAATCTCGGCACCATTAAATGCAGTAATCTATGTACAGAGATTGTGGAGTACACCAGTGACAAAGAGGTGAGTACACAAGCCCTGTCCTGGTGCGCTGTGTAGTCTTGTATAGCTGGATGTGGTAACGTTTTATAACCTTACGGCATCCACCGTTGTAGGTTGCTGTGTGTAACTTGGCGTCTCTCGCACTGAACATGTATGTGACTTCTGAGCGGACCTACGACTTCAAGAAGCTGGCAGATGTGACTAAAGTCATAGTCAGGAACCTGAACAAAATAATCGATATCAACTTCTATCCGGTCCCTGAGGTACGTGCTTCAGCAGCAGTGTGCCCGATGCCCTATCTGGGTTATCTATAATATTGTATGACTCTGCAGAGATGTCACCTCCCTTTCAATGTTCATAGGCCGAATACTCAAACAAGAGGCACCGGCCCATTGGCATTGGTGTGCAGGGCCTGGCAGATGCTTTTATCTTGATGAGATATCCATTTGAGAGTCCCGAGGCTCAGTTACTGAACAAGCAGATCTTCGAGACCATTTACTACGCCGCTCTGGAGTCCAGCTGTGACCTCGCCGAAGAGCATGGAAGCTACGAATCCTATGAGGGTTCTCCAGTTAGTAAAGGGGTAAGCCACACTGACGCTTTCTATTAAGTACACAGCTAAGTTTTAAGGCCTATTTATACCAGGTGGTGATTGGCTGATCGTCCATACCCAGTCACAGCTTGTTTGCCATTGCTCACATGTCTTATGTGGACATAAGTCAGTTTGTCAGCCGTAAGTCTCGTCTTGTGAGCCTGGATGTGCTGCCGACGTGTACAGTGAAGCAAACGCGTGCCGATAACTTGCACATTACCTGTTACTGGCAGATTTGCTGCTGTAATTGGGTCCTTCATTTTAGATCATTTTAAACTTGAGGTTTCTCTCTACAGATCTTGCAACATGACATGTGGAACGTCACCCCTACAGATCTGTGGGATTGGAAATCCTTGAGAGAGAAAATTGCCAAGTAAGTGGAACTTGTCCTTGCTGTGTAGCTAAATGCCATGTATTGTTTGTTCTTGACTATTATAGGTCAGAACACTAGTTAAGTGCTAAGTGACCCCTACCCAGAGCAGTGCTGTCTGCTTCCAGCTCCATCGTCTGTGTATCAGCTCTATGTTGAGGCTGCTGGGTGTCAGAACCTCCCCACAGATCTAATGTAGATGACCTACCCTTAGGATTCTTTGTCATTGTTTTGCACCATTTGTGTGTGAGCTCCATTTCCAAAGTCAGTAAACTCCTCTTTTACCTGACAGGTATGGTGTTAGAAACAGCCTGCTGCTAGCTCCAATGCCTACAGCTTCTACTGCACAGATCCTGGGGAACAATGAGTCCATAGAGCCGTACACCAGCAACATCTACACCCGCAGAGTCTTATCCGGGGAGTTCCAGGTACACCTCATACTTATGTCTGTAAAGGCAATGTACAGGCCGAGCACTGAAGTCTGCCTCATGTCTTCCCTGTGGTCATCCTATAATATGTCTGTCTACAGATTGTAAACCCACACTTGCTAAAAGATCTCACAGAGAGGGGGTTGTGGAACGAAGAGATGAAGAATCAGATCATTGCCTGTAACGGATCTATTCAGGTAATCCATAATCCTGACCTGTGTTGGTTTTTGTAGATTCTCTTTCATGGATCCTTTCTGGTCTTAAAGATCTGCCTGATAGTAGTCTATGGGGTATGAGGGAGGAAATGTCGCTCAGTCGTGATGTTTAGACCGATCATTGCTGCAGCGAAAGGGATGTGACGCTAAATTGTCACCATGACAGTAATGTCTGATCACATGGTGTAAAGAACTTACAGGAGGGACGACTTAAACTGTGGTTTTGGTCCATTAACCCTATTTAGCTTGCACTTACATAATTATGCAGTTTTGTGAC
This sequence comes from Leptodactylus fallax, assembly GCA_947044405.1. Taxonomy (NCBI): domain Eukaryota; kingdom Metazoa; phylum Chordata; class Amphibia; order Anura; family Leptodactylidae; genus Leptodactylus; species Leptodactylus fallax. Next base: position 29,982 of record CAMRHE010000826.1, read on the forward strand.
TGGTCAATGGAATAGATATTAATATTTAGGTGCATTATATCTTATGTTTAGAGTATCTCTGAGATCCCAGATGACTTGAAAGAACTCTACAAGACAGTGTGGGAAATCTCCCAGAAGACAGTCATTAAGATGGCGGCTGACAGAGGAGCCTTCATCGACCAGAGTCAGTCCTTGAACATCCACGTGGCAGAGCCCAACTACGGCAAGCTGACCAGTATGCACTTCTATGGATGGAAACAGGTGCGTCATGTGACCTGCGATCTGTCCGTATACAGCAGAAATGATCCCACCAGATTATGCCGCAAACCTGCATTTATGTGGTCTGTGCCGCAGGGACAAAACCAGGGCTGTGGAGTCAGGAAGAGGTTACCTATTCCGAAAAGTTACCAAGGAAAATTTTATTTTTAATATTGAATTAATATTTGGATGTATAGCTTTACATATTAAGGTATCGGAGCAGGAGAGTTGGATTTGTTGCTTTGGCCTCCCAATTCCACAGGTCTGGTCACAATCTGTGGCAATCCTTTCTGCTGTGTGTCTTGTCATTCATCTTATTTGTACTAAAACCTGCAGCAAATCCTTCCCATGTCAATTCACTTTTGAAAATTAAAATCGAATGCAAAATGTCGCTCACAAAAACAGATGCAGGAGAAGTGTCGGAACCCATCCTTTGGGGTAAGTTCACACAGCAGACTTTGTAGTGGGACCTGCCATGCAGAGTTTTCCTACTACCTCTCATAGATCAGGCATTACACTTTATTTCTGCTAGTTTTTTATCTGTTTAATAGGCGCCTGTCTCCCATTGAAACGAACTTTTTACAGGGGAATCCACTGTCCATTATTTTGCTGTGTGAACTTACCCTTACTCTGCTCACTTACGTTTATCATAGATCACAGAGCGCAGGTTTCCTCACTGTCCGTCTCATTCTAGGGATTGAAGACCGGCATGTACTATCTGCGGACACGACCGGCAGCCAATCCCATCCAGTTCACACTAAACAAGGAAAAGCTTAAAGAAAAAGGAAGCCTTTCAACGGAAGCCGAAAAAACAGAAGAGAAGGAGCGCAATAAAGCCGCCATGGTGTGCTCCCTAGAGAACCGTGATGAATGTCTCATGTGCGGGTCCTAGAGGAGGACGCAGCTCCGGCTCTCTAACAAACTGACTTATGGCTGCTTGTGAATCGGCAGTGCCTGTGTAAAGCCTTTCCCTAGTGTCTGCCGTCTCCTGGGTTGGGCCTTGTAGTTTCTGTTCATTACTTAGAGGTCAAAGAGGTCATCGCTCCTGCTGTCACTCTCACGCAATAGAAACTAATGAATTCATCTTTTCTACGAAAGGTCTGAGTTTTTATTTCCTAATTGTCATTTCCATGCCTGATGAGCAGGTAAATAGCGACGCAACTTGTGCAGGATTTAGGAAAAAACTACTAGAAATATAGATGTTGGTGAACTAGTTGTCCATGTTGTGTGGGCTATAAGGGGTGTTTTAGAAAGAGGGGCCACATATCAAATCACTGGAGAACGGCAAAGCCAAATGTACCAGAATTCTGGCATAATCTGTGCCAAATATCCCCAAATGCTTGATAAATGTGTCGCGAGGCAGGTTAGACACTCTATAGAGGCTGTTACTTACCCTAAAGGTCTCAATTGCAACACCATGTCCCCCCCCCAAAAAAAAAAAAAATGCACCCAATTTTGGCTTGGTTTACACCAGAAAAATTTGCCAGCTAGTTAAAGGAGTAAAATTAGACCAGACAGTCTGATGTGACAGATTTATCAAACAGCTTCAGACACTTTGATAAATCTGGCACAGTTTGACTACTCCAATCTCCGCAACCATTACCCGCCATGATGTGGTGCGGGGCATAGACTTCTGTAACCTTACTGTTAGAGGCCTCTCCCAACACACAAATGGCCTCTCACCTCCTGTCCTGTGCGGTTCTGCGGAGCGGGCTATGGCCCTTTCTGTTTTTGAATAAAACACATTTGCTCTGTATATAGAAATGCTGCAGAACTGACTTTTTACAACTTAAAGGGCTATTCGAGCCAGGGCAGGTTACCACCGATCCCGAGAACTGAGGTCCCACTGAAACTAATGGAACAACGTCTGTACTAAAACTTATGATGCAGTTGTCACCTGTTGCCCTCATGAAGTATACGGCTTTAAGTTGGGCTCATCTTTTGGGTCACTTTGTGTATTATGTTGTACAAGATTCATATTAATCAGGTGAAAAGTTAAAGGGGTCTTACAGGTCAAATGTTAGGATTCTTGGGTAAACATTTTGGTCAAAATCCATCTTCATGGGAGTAAGTCGGTCCCTTCCATTATGATGTCAGTCTTCCTGATGACCCGGAGAGCCTGGTCTCTCCAGAAGATCTTTGTGTTCCTCACCACAACCCTCATCAGGCCATGTTAGCATGTCTGTCTATCTGGTATGATTGGAGTTTTGCACCTAGTTTGTTGAGCACCATCGCTCCCCCCCTTCACATGGCTCATGACCCTGACATCACATGCTAAAAAAACCTTTCATATCCTATGTGGCACGCTCCTGGTTTTGACTTGTAAAGTAAAACTCCACTGCAGATATCTCCATCATACTATACGCATACAAGCCTTTTTTTTGGATTAGGTGGATGGGATGTAGGCTTGCTCCTATCCGTCTCTTCGTCATCCCAGACAGACTGGGTGATATCAGGGCTATAGCTGTGGGGGCCATACTTGGTTGTATGTTTGTGGTTGTGCTGCTGCAGAATAAGTTTGGCCCCAATTACCTGACCTACTATTGTAGAAATGCTAGGAGTGACTCCAAAAAAAGAGAGGTAGGGGACCGCGCTTCACCAAGGTTGCTTTAATAAACTCTAAAACACAACGCGTTTCGAGGATCAATGGTCCTCTTTATCGTGTACAAGAGACTGGTTAAAAAAGGAAATAAACATGAACAAATAAGAATAGAAAAACAGATAATGTTCATCAAATAATCAATGTGAAATAAAATAATAATAATACACATATACAGTACTTATAAATTGATTAAAAGTGAGAAAAGTGGCTATGAAAGTGTATCAACCACAATATGAATTATTTAAAGGCTATGTGTAATAAATAAGGCGGACAATAAATTAACAATAAAATCGTATAAAAAATGAAAACAAGAGAAATATTTATAAATGTGGGTAACATTAACAATATTGAGTATAAAGGAATGTTAATAAGTAACAAAGATATGAATAAATATCAAAAGAGATACATACATAGTAACAGAGATACGGAAAATAAATCATGAATTGCCAATGGTAATAGAATCTGGTACTTGGAGATTATTAAAACATGGGTAAAAGTGTGTGTGAGGAGTTGTGGAGGTTGGTACAAAAAAAAAAAAAAAATATATATATATATAAAATAAAGACTGGGAAAGTAGTGTTTGGAACTTACCAGCCTGGAGGGGTTAGCTGTAAAAAGCAGAAGTGTGTAGGACCATTTACTTGGGGGTTTATATAGGTATACCTGGCCAGGACTGCCCATATTAGGGGAGGAGTTCTGATCAGAAGGGGAAAAAAAAAAAAAAATTGAATATGAGAAAATGGTAATAGGTGTCAAAGGTGTAAATAAGTATCCACTGAGACACAACATGAGTTGTTGATTTGGCACTCGGTTACGCTTGGTTGGCAAGTTTCCAGATGAACACAATGTTGAGTATGAAGGAATGTTAATAAGTAACAAAGATGAAAAAAAAAAAGGAAACTATATAAAATGATTGTATATATTACCAGTGCCTCCATAATACCTCAGGACTGTTTTAGTCGTATACAGGTTCAAGTGCTTCATTGAGACCAGCTGGTGTCAGTGAATTAAATTTGAATATCCAGTACATTTCTTTTATTTTTAGTTTATCAACCCTATTATTGATATGTGTAGGAATATGGTCTAATGGTGGGATTTTAAACCCATTAAAGCTGGAATTGTGTACCAATAAAGCATGTTTCGAAACACTATGCTTGAGGTAACCATTCTGTACATTAGACCTATGTTTATTTAGTCTTTCTCTTAGTGGTCTAATGGTTCGGCCTATGTACTGAAGTCCACAAGGGCATTCAAGGACATAAATAACGTAGGAAGAGGAACAATCTAAAGAATGCTTGATCTGAAAAGTTTCGCCCGTGACAACGCTAGTGATGTCTTTTGCTAAATGATTGATTGTATTACAGCATTTACATTTCTTATGTTTACATTTAAATACGCCATTTGTTTGTAAGTACATGGAGCTTAGATCCTTAGGCTTGGTCAGAGATCTGAGTTTACTTGGGGCCAAGAGATTTTTTAAAGTCTTGGCTCTTCTGAAGGTGATGGATGGTTTGGAGGGGATATTGGGTTTGAGTAGTGGATCATTGAGGAGTATTGGCCAGTGTTTATCAAGAATCATTCTGATCCTATTATGTGCATTATTATAGGTATTAATAAAATTATGTCCGAACCCTCTAACATTATTTTTCTCAGAGGGAATCAGACAATCGGACTGTGTCAAGGACTGTGCTTTTGATTCTGCTGCTTGGATAATCCTTTTCAGATAATATTTCTCTTGAAATCGTTGGGTTAGGATTTTACTCTGTATTTTGAAATCTGCATCACTAGTACAATTGCGTCTGATCCATTTGAATTGGCCGAAAGGTACATTGTCCCTCCATTTCCTATAATGGGAACTCCGATAATCTAGTAGGCTGTTGCAATCCACTTTCTTAAAAAAAGTTTTAGTGTTGATACCATTAGGGCCACCAGTTAGTTCCAAATCTAGGAACTCGATCGTGTTTATTTGGGGTTGGCCACTTAGGGTGATTCCCCAATCGTTATTTTTGAGGTATTTGGTGAACTCTTGAAAGGATTGTTCAGTGCCTTCCCATATAAATAAGAGGTCATCAATATATCTTCTATAAAAAACTATGTTATGTGACCAGAAGTGTTTGTTTTGGATGAAGGATTCCTCATAGCGTCCCATAAAGATATTGGCATAACTGGGTGCGAAAGGGGTACCCATGGCTGTACCACGTTTCTGTAGGTATAGTTTAGATTCGAAAGTGAATACATTATGCTCCAAAATGAATTGGATCCTATTTGTGATAAAGGTTTTCTGTTCAATAGGCATCGTCTTATCCATGTGTAATGTTTTGGTTATCATTTCCAGGCCTTTGGAGTGGGGTATATTACTGTATAGGGCCGAGACATCAGGGGTTGCCCAAATATAATTGGGCTTCCATTGAATAGTTAGCAGTTCAGTAATTAGATGAGTTGAATCTTTCAAATAGGATGGGAATTTGGTTACATACTTTTGTAACTGCAAATCTATATAATGCGAAAGATTTCTTGTTAATGCGCTGACTCCAGAGATGATGGGTCTTCCTGGCGGATTTTGTAGATTTTTATGAACTTTAGGTAAGTGATAAAACTGTGAAATCGAAAAGTCATTGATTAGTAGAAAGCCCTTTTCCTTATCTGTTAGGATGCCTTTAGTAAAGGCATTAGTAATCAATTCACGATATTTGATGTAGTGTAAGTCAGAAGGGTCTTTATGTAAAATCTGATAGTAATTGGAATCGGACAATATTCGAACGGCCTCTGAGATATAATCAGCTCTGTCTTGTATATCCACACCCCCACCCTTGTCAGCATTTCTGATTACAATAGATTTATTATTAATAAGGGATTTAATGGCTAGTTTTTCAGATGGACGGAGGTTGGATTTTGCCTTAGGATCATTCGATTTGTTTAGATCTCGAAAATCGTTGGCCACTAGGGAATAAAAAGTTTCAATATGGTGGCCTTTGTGTTGGAGAGGATAAAAGTTAGATTTCGGCTTTAATGTGGTTGTATGGGGAATGGGTTTGATTACAGGAGTTGTACTGGATATGGAAGGGGATTGTGAATGGCTAATAATTGATGGATTATTTGCAGTTAGAGCGAAATGACGAGTGAGTGTCAATTTCCGTATATATGTATGGAGATCAATGAATAGATCAAGATCATCCGGTTTTTGGTCTGGGCAAGATGAAAGGCCTTTAGATAATAAATTGGTTTCTTGTATTGTTAGAGAGTAGCTGGAGAGGTTGAAAATGTTATTATTGAATTTTTGTTTCTCTTGGCATCCGGACTTGGATTTTTTGGTTCTATGTTTGTGGCCCCCTCTACAGCCTCTTTGTCTTTTTGTACGTTTTCTTGAGTGGGAGAATGTTCCAATTTCCTTTTGAGGCTTACTGGGCTGTAATAATCGGATATTTTCGTATATATCGGATTCTCTTTCGTATGAAACGAATGCAGGGGTGTAAGTTTTGGAGGAAGACCTAAAAAAGACTCTGATGTATTTAATGGGGGAGGTCTGCTTGTGTTAAGAATATCAATATTATCGGGTATTGATAAAACTTTCTGTATCTGTGAGGCAGATAGGGGGGTATTATAGATAGTAGTCAAAGAGTCATCTAAGACTTCTTCGATGGATGAATTACTGGGAAGTCGGAGGTCAGGATAAACAGTATTGGTGGATACAATGGGGATTGTTACCTGGGGAATTGATACTATGTCTGGAGGTAGGGTACTCAGGTTACTTCCCTTCATGGGTAATTTGGAGTTCGCTGTTTGAGAAGTTGAGTATTTGTGTTTAGGTTTGACAGATGTGAATTGGGGGGGGGGGAGGGATAGGGAGGTTGGTGCATGTGTATTGGTACAGGAATTGTTATGTATTGGTACAGGAATTGATGTCGAATTTTCTGGTGTAATACTCCACAACATTTTCACATTTGTCGTCACGATGTAGTAAGAAGTCCATAGTATTTATATGCTGATTATATAGATTTGCAGTTACAAAAGTATGTAACCAAATTCCCATCCTATTTGAAAGATTCAACTCATCTAATTACTGAACTGCTAACTATTCAATGGAAGCCCAATTATATTTGGGCAACCCCTGATGTCTCGGCCCTATACAGTAATATACCCCACTCCAAAGGCCTGGAAATGATAACCAAAACATTACACATGGATAAGACGATGCCTATTGAACAGAAAACCTTTATCACAAATAGGATCCAATTCATTTTGGAGCACAATGTATTCACTTTCGAATCTAAACTATACCTACAGAAACGTGGTACAGCCATGGGTACCCCTTTCGCACCCAGTTATGCCAATATCTTTATGGGACGCTATGAGGAATCCTTCATCCAAAACAAACACTTCTGGTCACATAACATAGTTTTTTATAGAAGATATATTGATGACCTCTTATTTATATGGGAAGGCACTGAACAATCCTTTCAAGAGTTCATCAAATACCTCAAAAATAACGATTGGGGAATCACCCTAAGTGGCCAACCCCAAATAAACACCATCGAGTTCCTAGATTTGGAACTAACTGGTGGCCCTAATGGTATCAACACTAAAACTTTTTTTAAGAAAGTGGATTGCAACAGCCTACTAGATTATCGGAGTTCCCATTATAGGAAATGGAGGGACAATGTACCTTTCGGCCAATTCAAATGGATCAGACGCAATTGTACTAGTGATGCAGATTTCAAAATACAGAGTAAAATCCTAACCCAACGATTTCAAGAGAAATATTATCTGAAAAGGATTATCCAAGCAGCAGAATCAAAAGCACAATCCTTGACACAGTCCGATTGTCTGATTCCCTCTGAGAAAAATAATGTTAGAGGGTTCGGACATAATTTTATTAATACCTATAATAATGCACATAATAGGATCCGAATGATTCTTGATAAACACTGGCCAATACTCCTCAATGATCCACTACTCAAACCCAATATCCCCTCCAAACCATCCATCACCTTCAGAAGAGCCAAGACTTTAAAAAATCTCTTGGCCCCAAGTAAACTCAGATCTCTGACCAAGCCTAAGGATCTAAGCTCCATGTACTTACAAACAAATGGCGTATTTAAATGTAAACATAAGAAATGTAAATGCTGTAATACAATCAATCATTTAGCAAAAGACATCACTAGCGTTGTCACGGGCGAAACTTTTCAGATCAAGCATTCTTTAGATTGTTCCTCTTCCTACGTTATTTATGTCCTTGAATGCCCTTGTGGACTTCAGTACATAGGCCGAACCATTAGACCACTAAGAGAAAGACTAAATAAACATAGGTCTAATGTACAGAATGGTTACCTCAAGCATAGTGTTTCGAAACATGCTTTATTGGTACACAATTCCAGCTTTAATGGGTTTAAAATCCCACCATTAGACCATATTCCTACACATATCAATAATAGGGTTGATAAACTAAAAATAAAAGAAATGTACTGGATATTCAAATTTAATTCACTGACACCAGCTGGTCTCAATGAAGCACTTGAACCTGTATACGACTAAAACAGTCCTGAGGTATTATGGAGGCACTGGTAATATATACAATCATTTTATATAGTTTCCTTTTTTTTTTTTTTTTTTTTTTAATCTTTGTTACTTATTAACATTCCTTCATACTCAATATTGTGTTCATCTGGAAACTTGCCAACCTAGCGTAACCGAGTGCCAAATCAACAACTCATGTTGTATCTCAGTTGATATTTATTTACACCTTTGACACCTATTACCATTTTCTCATATTCAATTATATATTTATTCTTTTTTTTTTTTTTTCCTTCTGATCAGAACTCCTCCCCTAATATGAGCAGTCCTGGCCAGGTATACCTATATAAACCCCCAAGTAAATGGTCCTACCACACACTTCTGCTTTTTACAGCTAACCCCTCCAGGCTGGCAAGTTCCAAACACTACTTTCCCAGTCTTTGTTTTCCTTCATGTTACCCGCATTTACAAATACAGCTAACCCCCCTTTGAGGCTGGTAAGTTCCAAACACTACTTTCCCAGTCTTTATTTTATATATATATATATATTTTTTTTTTTCTTTTTGTACCAACCTCCACAACTCCTCACACACACTTTTACCCATGTTTTAATAATCTCCAAGTACCAGATTCTATTACCATTGGCAATTCATGATTTATTTTCCGTATCTCTGTTACTATGTATGTATCTCTTTTGATATTTATTCATATCTTTGTTACTTATTAACATTCCTTTATACTCAATATTGTTAATGTTACCCACATTTATAAATATTTCTCTTAATTGTTTTCATTTTTTATACGATTTTAATTGTTAATTTATTGTCCGCCTTATTTATTACACATAGCCTTTAAATAATTCATATTGTGGTTGATACACTTTCATAGCCACTTTTCTCACTTTTAATCAATTTATAAGTACTGTATATGTGTATTATTATTATTATTATTTTATTTCACATTGATTATTTGATGAACATTATCTGTTTTTCTATTCTTATTTGTTCATGTTTATTTCCTTTTTTAACCAGTCTCTTGTACACTTGATAAAGAGGACCATTGATCCTCGAAACGCGTTGTGTTTTAGAGTTTATTAAAGCAACCTTGGTGAAGCGCGGTCCCCTACCTCTCTTTTTTTGGAGTCACTCCTAGCATTTCTACATTTGGAATACCGTTTGGATCCAGGAGATCCTGACGCCTAGAGGTCCCGCTGCTCCCTCATCCTGTGACATAGTTTGGACCATTCCACTAAAATATACGACATTATACCATACCTAACCATTCAAGGTGAGAGCTTATCTACACTGTGGCCAATCCACTACTAGTGGGCTAATCAACTGAGGGGGGATTGACATAGACTATACCCATTCAGGTGTATGCCCACGCATTGTGGACCCACTCTACCACTTTATCCTCCTCCTCTCAACCTTTATTAGTGGACATGTCTTAGTCACTTTATTCTTCCCACGTTTTCTGAACACAATTTACATTGTGTCATTCAACTTTTTGTAAAAACAATATTACCCTATGTGCCGCTCGGCGTTGTTTTTGTGTTTTTACCTAAGCTGACCTACTATTGACTCCTTCAGCTGTTTGCTTCTTCACCCTACCGACCTCCCCTGTGAGCTCTGATATCTCAGGAGGCTTCCCTCCACTCCACCTCTTCCTTGCCTGTCCGCCATTAAGTAAAGTTGTAGCCAAAACTTTTGAGTTTGACACAGATTTGGTTTTCACAGTGTTTGCTCCTTCAGTATTTTGGAATCTTTTAGTCAGATGTTTCTATGGTTACTGAAGTACTATTTTAAGCATTGCATAAGGTTTTTAAAGTTTTATTGACAAATCCATCAAGTTGTTGTTTTTCCAGACTTCTGAAGTTCTCCATGGCAGGCTGTAGATCAGCTTGTAGGCCAAATCCTGACAACACAGTCTTATCTAATCCGTGTTTGGAGTTAATCGCCATTTCTGCATTTTATGGGTTGACCCCAGGTCTCCAATGGGCATGAGATCTGGGGAGTTTCCTGTCCTTGGACCTAAAATGTCAATGTTTTGTTAATAGAGCCACTTAGTTGTCACCTTTGCTTTGTGACATGCTGGAAAAAAATCACTGTCCTAATGTCTCCGGGATGGTTGGGTGAATTTATGGCCGTGTTCTTAGACAAAATAATGAATGAGCCCACACATGAATGGGGCCCTGAGCCTTTGCTGCAGGAATCAATAGGACTCATGGTAGGCCTCACCTTTTCTTCTCAGGACAATCATTCTTCCAGATGTCCCAAACAATCTGAAAGGGGTTTCGTCAGAGGAAATAACTTTAACCCCCTGCTCTGATACTTTGTAGGAAGTACAAGGATAGGACGTTTCCGTCATGGTTTTCTTGAAGTGTCTTTGCTGCCATTCTTGACACCAGGCCAGCCTTCAAAGGCCTTTGCCTCACATTGCACTGGTGTTGAACCAATCTTGTAGCGAAATCCTCTTCAATAGATTGTCCTGAGCCTAGTTGGATGTTATTGGGCACCTTGAAGCCTTCTTCACACAATAGTCCCGGCGCTGTACTGGAGCCAGCAATCCACCTTTACTGCTCAGGAATGGGAGGCTCCTGCAGCTTGCGCACGCACCGGCAGACGTCACAGGAGAAGGAGGAGCCATCCCCTAGAAGGAAGACACGTAAATATGATGGGGGGGGAGTATTGGTGACGTTCCGGAAATGGAATGTCATCGGATAACCAGAAAATGTCCCTGGGGCGGTCCTATGGGCAAATACACATTTTTGCTAAATTATGTCATGTAGAAAGTAGAGGGGGGACAGAGTGTTTAGTGTAGGAATTACATTTTATCCTAGACACCCCCTTTTAAAATCAGCAATGTCTTCATATGGAAAGCCTTTTTGATGCAAAGTAGTAATTGCGCGTTTTCTTGGATGTAAACATGGTTAACAGAAGAAGACAATGATTTCCGAGCACTAAAGCAACCTGTCTGCTCTTAGCTCTCTGTCATGCTGACTGAATTATATCTTCTGCCTTATCCTCATTAACCCTTTCTTCTGAGCTAACACGAAGATTCCCGAAATTATGTTAACAGGTGTTTTTGGGGGCAGGGCTGCAGTCAGTTCCAAAAATTTGGTCACGACTGTCCATACCCAGTCCCGATCACTTCCAGCAATTCAGAAAAATAACTGATCTAGGGAACCTCTACTAACCCGGCATGGGAAATCCTATGTTGTGGCAGAACACTTTAGGATCCGAATTCTGATCTCTGTGGGAAGTGAAGTGAAGAAACATAAAAAACAATGATACTCACCTTGCTCCCTGCGCTACGCGGCGGCTGTGAGATCAGCAGGCGCTTCTGACAGCTGACAGGGCCTCGGGTCACGTCTGCATCTGACATCATTACGCATAGTGACGTGACCCCAGAGACCCAATGAGCGGTCGCTGACTACAGGCAGAAGCGCCGAAGAGAACAGAGCGGCTGCGGAGCGTGGAATGGTGAGTAGCATTGTTTATTTTATGTTTGTCATCTCTCTTGGTCCTGCACTTATTATACTCGGGGATCTGAAGAGAGCTATGGACATAATACCATGTGCAGGGGCCACTGTGGGACATAATACTGTGTGCAGGGACCGCTATGGGACCCAATACTGTGTGCGGGGACCGCTATGGGACATAATACGGTGTGCAGGGACCGCTATGGGACCTAATACCGTGTGCAGGGGCCACTATGGGACCTAATACGGGCAGGGACCGCTATGGAACATAATACCGTGTGCGGGGGCCACTATAGGACCTAATACTGTGTGCAGGGACCGCTATGGGACCCAATACTGTGTGCGGGGACCGCTATGGGACATAATACGGTGTGCAGGGACCGCTATGGGACCTAATACCGTGTGCAGGGGCCACTATGGGACCTAATACGGTGTGCAGGGACCGCTATGGAACATAATACCGTGTGCGGGGGCCACTATAGGACCTAATACTGTGTGCAGGGACCGCTATGGGACCCAATACTGTGTGCGGGGACCGCTATGGGACATAATACGGTGTGCAGGGACCGCTATGGGACCTAATACCGTGTGCAGGGACCGCTATGGGACCTAATACCGTGTGCAGGGGCCACTATGGGACCTAATACCAGACCGCTATGGGACCTAATACCGTGTGCAGGGGTCACTATATGACATAATACCGTGTGCTGGGATCTCTATATGACTTAATACCGTGTGCAGGGGCCACTATGGGACCTAATACCGTGTGCTGGGGTCTCTATATGACATAATACCATGTGCAGAGGCCGCTATGGGACATAATACCGTGTGCAGGGACTGCTATGGGATATAATACCGTGTGCAGGGGCCGCTATGGCACATTATTCTGTATAACTGTGTGTTTTCTGCAATAAGGATGTGTTTTTGCACAGAAAACACAGGCATTTTTTTTTGTGCAAAAATGCACCATGTGAACGCAGTTTTACATTGAAGTAAAAGTTCCAGTGGCCTAAGACTATATCTGCATCCAGATACATAGTGTGATATCATCATAAGGTGCTGCCATACGCTGCTCCTGGACACATTTACCACTAATCGGGGGCCGCACATGGACTTTCATTCCTTCTAATCGGAAAGTACAGGAGCGTCCCAGGAAATAGCAGTAAGCGCATGTGTCCTGAAGCATCTGGTGGCAGCACTTCTGTGTTATGGTTTGTGGTATCCAGATGCAGGTAGAAAAGAGGAGGCAGATGAGCGCTGGTCCAGAATAAATGTAGTCTTTAATCCAATTGAATAAAATACACGACGCGTTTCGGGACAAGCCCTTTTTCAAGTGTGCACAATAAGGTGAAATCCCTAGATTGGAGATCATGAAATCCTACCACAGCACAAACTAATAATTGACCCACTTACTGGAGCTGCAAGAAATAATTTCATGGACAACGGTTCCAAAATGTTATGTTTAATGTGGCCTAGACTGGTTGTCTGGCTCATGATGTAACCGCAAGAGATTGATGACGGTATGATACATTTTCTTGTAAATATGCCCTAACTGGTACATAACTGGAACTGCTAGAAATAAATACATTGACAACAGCTTGCAAAATTTTATATTTAACATGGCCTACGCTAGCACATAACTGCAAGAAATATAACTATGTACAGTAGGCTAAATTATCTGGCTGCAGGTCACACAGTCTGGACATAAAAAATGTAGTTTGGTTTGGCACTCAAAGGGTTACTGTAACTAAGTTATTGCAAAAAATGTATTTTGTTGCTTTTTTCCACGATCCTTGTGATGGCGCTGTTAGCTAAGCTCTCTCTCTGCTATGATCTCATAAATTGTCTCTTCTCTGTGAGCATATGACATCATCACTGTCTCCTCTCCACCCACTACTCATGATTGGCTGTCAGGTGATGATGGCAAAACCCTGCCTAGGTGACAGAACATGTGATCTTCCCTCTCTCTGCTGTTCTTCTTCATGTTACAATGGCGGTGGCCTTTTTGCAAATTCGTCAAAAATGAAACTTTTGCGGAATTCGATCTAAATCTGGTTAATTACGAAAAGTTCGACCCATCTCTATTTAGGATCCGAATTCTGATCTCTTTGGTCCTTAGTCCATAAATCAGTGGATTTACCAGGGGAGGAAAGAGCAGGTAGATGGCACTGAGAAGATTGTGAGTATCTTGAGACGCTGATCGAGACACCCTGTAGACAATGGATGATGAGAGCCTGAAGAAGAAGAAGATCGAGATGACCACGATGTGTGTCCCACATGTGTGTAGGGATTTGTGTCTCATACCCCCCGATATGCTCATGGCTGCTCTCATAATACAGCTGTACGAGATGAAGAGGAAGATTATGTCAAATACAATGTTGAAGATTCTTATGCTTAACCCCACCAATTTGTTTTTGGTGATATTACCACAAGCCAAGCTTAGCAGGGCCATGTGCTCACAAGCAAAATGGCGGCTGGTGTTTGATCTACAGAAATCTACCTGGGAAGCAAGAGAGATGACAGGAGTTACAGAGGACACACTGCGTACCAGTGCCGCCATAGTCAGGAGGACCAAGTTGTTCCTGGTCATTATACTGGAATAACGTAATGGCTTACAGACCGCAATATATCGATCCAGCGCCATCATCAGCAGAATGTTACAGTCCATCATGATAATGAAGTAAATGAAGAACATCTGAACTAAACATCCAACCAGCGAGATCTGATTCTGATAGATGAGAAAGCCAAGGAGCATCTTGGGTACCATGGCGGTCGTGCCACAGATGTTCACAGCAGACAACAAGGAGATGAGAACGTACATTGGAGCATGCAGGGAGATCTCCGTCCGCACTGTGTGGATGATCACACTATTGGTGACTAAGATCACGAGATACACGAGAAAGAAAGGGATGAACAAGAGGTGTCGAGATTCACGGAAACCAGGAAATCCCAACAGGATGAATTCCTGATGAGCGTGATGGACCGTAGAGTTGTTCATGGCATCGGCCATCGCAGTAGGACCTTTCAGAAGAACCGACCACCTGGCAGGAGAAGAAGCAAAAATCTATTGTCAATTCTTAATTGTGATGTGATAACATTTCTTTGTTCACGTTGATGACTTTCTCCTGTTGTTACATCAACTTTTGCACATTTTCCAGCCAGAGATTAAATCGTATTAGGCAAATTTCTCTTGGTTTATCCGAATCACTTCACAAGACAAACAGAGGACGAAAAGATTTCTGGGGTTTGTTATTGTAAAAGTGAAATTTGGTAGTAAAAACAGTGGATTGTCCTCTATAAGGTCTAATTGTACCAAATGTTTTGGGGAGCTTCTTATAGATCAGCCATAGGAAGCGGATACACAATGTCTAATACTTCCTTTAACAGAGACTTTAATAACAATTCCTTTCACTGGATATTTACTCATTTGCAATGATTTAGAGATGTATATTTTGTATTTTACCAGTGACTATAACCCCTCGAGGATCTCGCACTGACTCCACGTGTGAAAGGCAGATCTATTCCTATGAGCCTGTGCACATGCCGTGTGCTGTCCATAATCCTTACAAAATAAAACACGGGGTCGCACACAATTTTGCTATTTTCTTATTAGTTTTGTTCTCATCATGTTCACCTTGTGGTAGAAATAGCTTATATAACATAATATAGGGGTTTTTAATTTTATTTTTTTAGTACCTTTAAAAAAAATTAAAAAAATTTTTTTGTCTTGCTATGTTGTGACACCGTAACCTTTTTTTTATATAGTTTTGTGTACGTAGCTTTGTAAGTTTTGCAGGACGAGTTTTTTTTTCTATAGATTTTGGAGAATGTCTGATGTTTCGATCACTTATCTTTCAATTGTTTGGGTGACAAAGCAGTGAATAAATGGGGATTCAGTCACTTTTATTCCCCCCCCACTATGGCATTGACCTTGTTGGATAATTATAGTTCTGATATTTTGTGACACGGGTGTCTAATGTGTTTATGCTTATTTTTGTTTATTTCTACATCTACTCTAGAGAAATGGGGAGTGATTTCAATTTTTCTACTTTATATTTATCCAGATTTTTTGAGATTTTTTTAAACCCTTTAGATACCGTGATAAAAATGTATCACAGGTTTTTTTTGCCATTTTGCCCCCCCCCCAAAAAAAATAATTAGTAAGTGAGCAATACATAACACGTTCCCCAAAATCAAATCAATAAAAATTACCTCTTGTCCCACAAAACTAAATCGCTTAGGTTGCTCCAGGCACAGAAATATAGAAAAAAAGTTATGGCAACTCAAAAATGACAAATTCTCAAAAAACTCTAAATTTTTCAAACTTTTTAATTTCTTTAAACATATTATAGCAGAGCAAAAATGATATAAATTTGGTATTGTCGAGATTGTACTAAAAATACAAAATGGAAAAACGACAGTGGAAAGGATTAAAGCAACGGTAAAAACTATAAAGAAATTAAAATGTTACAATTATAGAAATTAGATAATTTTCTGGTGTTCCCATGTTGTGTTTCTATGAGAGTACAATGTGCCTTGTAAGAAGTAACCGACCCGTCAGAGACCTACCTGTGAGGGTCGTAGGGCCGGCACTTGTTGCTCTAAAGACTGATCTGAACACATTTGGAACGTGAAGATGTTAACAAGTTTATATGTGGTTTATCTGCTGAGACTTCTCCTCCGGGATTCAGGTATTCCCTGAGTTTTATCTTCTCCATGTGGATTTTGTCTGATTTGTACGGCACAGAAGGGACACTGAAGATTTTTAAGCTTCATATTTGTCATCATCTCCATTAGTGAATTCAGGGGAGAGTTTCGTTGTTTAAAAAAAAAAAAAAAAAAAGTTGGTTGTTCCCCCAAAAGTGGTATTTTTGGCTGACACCCAGCCAAAAATTTCTAGCATGGTCGATCTGTTGTTGACAAGCTAAATTCTCCAACGATGGTTTGTATTACCTGAATGGAATCGCCCATTTCGGGCAACAAAAATCTTATTGGGCATGGCCAGCTTTAAGCTAAAGGACACACATTGTAAAAATACAGCTAGAGACCACGGCAGAAAAAACCCAAGGAAAATACTAGAGATGAGCGAAGTATTCAAACATTTGATTTGGCAACGTCACTGAATTTCGCGATATGATTCTATTCGATCCGAATTAAATCGCGGCAAATCGCGTACCAAAAACAGCTCTTTATTGGCTGCAGAGAGCCGGGGTGGGCTGCAAAATGGCGGAAACCCTTGGATGGCGCGGTCATGTTTGACCGCTGCGTCCAAGTTGTTAAAACCCCGGATCTGTTATGGAGCAGGGTGTTAGGTGTCAGTTACAGCTCCATAACTGATCGGGGGGATTTAACACTTTGGATGCAGCAGGGGTGATGGGATAGGAACACTTGTGCAAGTAGTGGGGCGAGAAGAAGAAAGGAGCTGTGAGACTTCTTCTGTTACTGGGTCAAATAATGAGAGTTCACAATGAGGAGCAGGGGGAAGGAGGGAGGGAAGGGGACTGATACCGCTTGGAGATTGGGTTATTTCCTGACGGATGTTGTCAATTTTGACTTTAAAGTACATGGCCATGTCTTGAGCACTGAGGTCGGTGACAGGTACCCGCACCTTTGGCATGAGGAGGGGATGAAAGGTGTCAAAGAGTCATTTAGGGTTATTGGAGAGAGAAGAGATGACAGCGGTGCCATGGGCTTGTTTGGCGAGATGAAGGGCAGAGTTATAGGATTTGAGCATAAACTTGAAGTGAAGGAAATCTGCAGGTGTGTGAGATTTTCTCCACAGACGTTCGGCACATCTTGAGCATCGCTGATGAAGATGGTGAAAAGTCCGTTTTAATCATAAATATTCCAGCATAACCAACTTTATTACCTTTTTAATATTTTTGCGCCAAAAATCAGTGTCTTGTCATTTGAAGCAAAATACTCCAACTTTATTCTTCCATTTAAAAGATCTTAAAGGAAATGCGTCACCAGAAAATTGCATTTTTTTTTTTTTTTAAATAAAGTTTTACGTCAAACGTATTTTTAAAGAACGTTTGGTGAGGGTTTTAACATTTTTCCATGTTATCTATATTTAAAAAAAATAAATAAAATTGTAAACATTTGTAAAAATCCTGCAGTTCAGACTCTGGCCACTAACGCAAATCATATGCTGAGACTTCATCTTTTCTGTAACAGAATTCTTTGCAGTAGTCTGCTCAGTTATCAGCACACTCATGATCACAGCTGTCATATAGATGTAGATAAGACACAAAATCCTCCAGTCCTAATAGGAGATTTCACAGCTTATGTACTCGCACATCTGCACAGAACATGCCGAGAAAACTCAAGTGAACTACTACAGTGCTAATCCTTATACCTGACCTGAAGAAGATGACCAGAAGATGATACGAATTAGAGCCCTTCTTCATTTTAGATTTGGTATAGTTTGTGAAATTATTTTTGATTCGATCACATTATAACATTATTACCATCCGATCATCATCATTATCGTCTATTACCATTTAATGAATTGGTTATTCTTATATGGACACTTTGTTTATGCATTCAAGAAGAAGATCCAGTGCTATGTTCTACTGACCCTCAGGAGGGAGAAAAGTTAAACTAGTCATGTGAATTGGACACAAAGCGTTAACTATATGAAGCATGATGGATGTTACGACTATTGTTCAGTAAACGGCGACTGAGTGATGTATAGACATCTTACTGAACACGTACAGCCTTGTATATTTGTTCGCTTCTTCACCCTTCACCTATGATCTCAAGTATCTCCGGGAGCTTTATTGCAGCCTCTGTCTAACTGGTGACCTTAGTCAGTCTGCCATTGCGTACTTATATACATTATATAAATAACTAATCTGGATGACGCCACTGGCCCATGATGATGTGAGATCCTATATTTATGTGGCCCAACGCTTTAGGATCCGAATTCTGATCTCCATGGTCCTTAGACCATAAATCAATGGATTGACCATAGCAGGCAAGAGTAGAGCGATGGCACTGATGAGATTGTGAGTGTCTTGAGACACCGATCGAGACACCCTGTAGACAATGGATGATGAGAGCCTGAAGAAGTAGACGATGAGGATGACCAAGATGTGTGTCCCACATGTGTGTAGGGATTTGTGTCTCTGGGCACCAGATATGGACAGTGCTGCCCTCATAATACAGCCGTACGAGGTGGAGATGACGCTTATGTCAAATATAATGGAGAGGACTCTTAGGCTCAACCCCACCAATTTATTTATGGCAGTATTACCACAAGCCAAGCTTAGCAGGGCCATGTGCTCACAAGCAAAATGGTTGATGGTGTTTGATCTACAGAAATCTACCCTGGAAGCAAGATAGATGACAGGAGTTACAGAGGAGACACTGCGTACCAGTGCCGCCATAGTCAGGAGAATAAAGTTCTGCCTGGTCATGATATTGGAGTAACGTAATGGTTTACAGATCGCAATATATCGATCCAGCGCCATCATCAGCAGAATATTACAGTCCACCGTGATGATGAAGTAAATGAAGAACATCTGAACTAAACATCCAACCAGCGAGATCTGATTCTGATAGATGAGAAATCCAAGGAGCATTTTGGGTACTGCAGTGGTCGTGCCACAGATGTTTGCGGCAGACATCAAGGAGATGAGAACGTACATTGGAGCATGCAGGGAGATCTCTGTCCGCACTGTGTGGATGATCACACTATTGGTGACTAGAATTGCGAGATACATGAGAAAGAATAGGATGAACAAGAAGTGTCGAGATTCACGGAAACCAGGGAATCCCAACAGGATGAATTCCTGATGAGAATGATGGACCGTAGAGTTGTTCATGGCATCAGCTATCGCAATAGGACCTTTCAGAAGAACCGACCACCTGGCAGGAGAAGAGAAAAGATTCAGTCTTACCTTAGGATTAACAAAATCCTTTGTATTGGGTAAATTTCTTTTGGTTAATCCAAGTCACCCCAAAAGCAAAAAAAGTGCAATTTCTACGATTCTTGACTGTAAGAGTAGAGATACTTTGTAGCAAAAAAAAATGAATTGCTCCCTATAAGGTCTAATCGTACTATGGATTATGGGCAGTTTGTCTTCCTATCAATCAATCATAGTTAATTATTTTTAGATTTACAGTGGGGAAAAAAAGTATTTAGTCAGCCACCAATTGTACAAGTTCTCCCACTTATAAAGATGAGGCCGGCCTGTAATTGTCATCATAGGTAGACCTCAACTATGAGAGACAAAATGAGAAAACTAATCCAGAAAATCACATTGTCTGATTTTTAAAGAATTTATTTGCAAATTATGGTGGAAAATAAGTATTTGGTCACCTACAAACAAGCAAGATTTCTGTCTCTCCCAGCCCTGTAACTTCTCCTTTAAGAGGCTCCTCTGTCCTCCACTCATTACCTGTAGTAATGGCTCCTGTGTGACATTGTTATCAGTATAAAAGACACCTGTCCACAACCTCAAACAGTCACACTCCAAACTCCACTATGGTGAAGACCAAAGAGCTGTGGAAGGACCAGAAACAAAATGGTAGCCCTGCACCAGGCGGGGAAGACTGAATCTGCAATAGGCAAGCAGCTTGGTGTGAAGAAATCACCTGTGGGAGCAATAATTAGAAAATGGAAGACATACAAGACCACTGATAATCTCCCTCCATCAGGGGCTCCACGCAAGATCTCACCCCGTGGGGTCAAAATGATCACAAGAACGGTGAGCAAAAATCCCAGAACCCCACGGGGGGACCTAGTGAGTGACCTGCAGAAAGCTGGGACTAACGTAACAAAGGCTACCGTCAGTAACACACTACACCGCCAGGGACTCAGATCCTGCAGTGCCAGACGTGTCCCCCTGCTTAAGCCAGTACATATCCGGGCCCGTCTGAAGTTTGCTAGAGAGCATTTGGATGTTCCAGAAGAGTATTGGGAGAATGTCATATGGTCAGATGAAACCAAAGTAGAACTGTTTGGTAGAAACACAACTCGTGGTGTTTGGAGGAGAGTGAATGCTGAGTTGTATCCAAAGAACACCAGACCTACTGTGAAGCATGGGGGGGGCAACATCATGTATGGGGCTGTTTCTCTGCAAAGGGACCAGGACGACTGATCCGTGTACATGAAAGAATGAATGGGGCCATGTATGGTGAGATTTTGAGTGCAAACCTCCTTCCATCAGCAAGGGCATTGAAGATGAAACGTGGCGGGGTCTTTCAGCATGACAATGATCCCAAGCACACCGCCAGGGCAACGAAGGAGCGGCTTTGTAAGAAGCATTTCAAGGTCCTGGAGTGGCCTAGCCAGTCTCCAGATCTCAGCCCCATAGAAAACCTTTGGAGGGAGTAGAAAGTCCGTGTTGCCCAGCGACAGCACCAAAACATCCCTGCTCTAGAGGAGATCTGCATGGAGGAATGGGCCAACATACCAGCAACAGTGTGTGCCAACCTTGTGAGGACTTACAGAAAACGTTTCACCTCTGTCATTGCCAACAAAGGAGATAGAACAAAGGATTGAGAGGAACTTTTGTTATTGACCAAATACTTATTTTCCACCATAATTTGCAAATAAATTCTTTATAAATCAGACAATGTGATTTTCTGGATTTGTTTTCTCATTTTGTCTCTCATAGTTGAGGTCTACCTATGATGACAATTACAGGCCGGCCTCATCTTTATAAGTGGGAGAACTTGTACAATTGGTGGCTGACTAAATACTTTTTTTCCCCACTGTAGGTCTCAGAGAAAATTTAGAGTCAGTTGGAGCATGTCACAATGTTTATGTATGTCACTGTATAAAATAATAAGGCCTAGTAGAATAGGTGGTGTGTTACCCAATGGATTCATGCAGCCATGATACAGTAACACATACGAGTCTCATAGGAAGACCTGACTCTTTGTTGTATGTGCATTCTAGTAATTATGACTATCAGGGCTCTATCCTGTACTAAGAACTTGCTTGAATGCCTTCAATTTCATAGATATGTACAGATTTGGAAGAAAAAAAAAATCGTGTCCCGCATTCATTGCCCCGCTGCTCGGTCTGTTTCCGTTCTGAGGACCTGCACGGCCATCATGGACTCGTCTACAGGCTCCGCGCACAGGGCTCTGCTGTATACATGAGCTGTATCTATGTGATCATTTCCCACATTACTGTGTCATGTATCCGAGTAATGGAAAACGGATTCACAGGATTTAGGGATTTGCATGTTTTGTATTTTACCAGTGACTAAAACCCCTGGAGGATTGCCCGCTGACTCTGACTACATGAACCAGTGTGAAGAGCAAATCTATCCCTAAGACAGACAAATGATATTTACTCAAATAACAAAGCAACATTAAAAATAATAGTAAATTTGAAGTGCACGTTAACAAAATTAAAAATTTGGAAGAAAGCTAGAAATGAAATAATTTTCTTGTGTTCCCATTCTGTCTCCAGTAAGAGGGGACCTACCGGTCAGAGACCTACCTGTGAGGGTCATAGTGCTGCCATTGACTCTTGTGGCTCTAATGACTGTTCTGAACATATTTGGAATGTGAAGATGTTGACAAGTTTATATGTGATTTATCTACTGAGACTTCTCCTGCGGGATTGGGATGTGAGCTTTATGTTCTCCGTGTGGAGTTTGACTTACATGTCCCTTCTGTATCTTGTACAAATCAGACTTTTTAGTTTTATATTTTCACCTACTCTGTTAGTGAGTTCAGAGTTAATGGGTCCGGCAGAGTCTTCATATCTTGACTAGTCTAGAGGGCAGATACATAGAGCGTCTCTCACTCAGGAGGACCTGTCCTGTATCACATAGACAACCCACTGATGTGAATGGACATTGTGTAATGCTGTACTTCTCCTGTGGTGGTGCTGTTCAAAAATTGACCCCTTAGTGCCAGGTATCTGATTGTTGGGTTCCCCACAGGGAGAGACTTTGTGATCAACGTATTGTCAAGGAATACGCCTACAAGCACCAATTATATAAAAATGATATAAGACTTTATTAATACATGAAAAGTATCTGATATCAGTCACATCAAATGACATGGGACAAAGGAACTGACTCCATGCAGAACAGACACGTAAAACACAGTCACGGAACCCTCCAAAGTGCCCTGAGGACTCCTTTAATTTCACCAGTCACCCCATTACTTCTGGGACACTTGGTTGGGTCACTGACATATATAAATGACCTCTCTCATTATAGTCTCCATGTTTCCTTCTGTTGTATATCTTGCTCAGACTCTTCCTGTAAAGTTCATCAGACTAATAAGGTTCTGAACATCAAGTGGAATATGTGAGGACATCCAGCACACAACAGAGGAAGACACTGCAGAAGAACGACAGTATGGTGACCAGCAGATATGTTCTACATGTCCTCCAGGCTTTCTTACATCATCTTACCATCTTCATCACATAGAATGCACATGTAAGAAGCCAAGACACTAGTCCTATCCATTGCTGTAATGGACACCCACAGTCCTACGGCTTGTATCTTGCAGATATCTCCACAACCAAGGTTCAGTAGACTCATCTTCTCACAAGTAAAGTTCATGGTGATATTTGATCTACAAAACTGAACCTTTTATGGCAAAGAAAGCTATCGCAAAAGCCAAGAAGAGTCTTCAGAGTAAACCATAGAGGAAGAGCCAGGCCACAGTCTGCTTAGTGACAATATGGTGGTAGCGTAGGGGTAATATGGCTATGTAGAGGTCTTATCCCATCAGAACCGGTAAATGTGACCCATTCATGCCAGCTAGATACATAAACGCCATTTGTGTGAGACAATTGAAGAAATCTGGTTCACATGAAATATTAACCCTAGAAAAAACTTCGACATGACCATGGTGGTGAATGAGATATTGGTGGATAATAGAAGGGAAATGAGAATGGAGAGTCTTCTCTACCAGGATTGTATACATCATAACTCCGTTACTCATTACAGTCATCACATAGATGGAAAGTAATGGGAAGGCCAGGATGGGTCTGTAACGTGAGAAACCTCAGAGAAGGAACAAAGCATGAAAAAGTAGAGTTCATCCCCGCATCCTCCATATTTTTCAGTTTGGTCGAACCCTATAGAAGAAAGATTCATTTATACCAAAGGTACAAGTACCATACAGACAGACCATGCAGGTACTATAGGAACCTTGTGAGATGGGGCCCAACTCTGGTGTTTGGTGGTGAAATCCAACAAAAAGGATTAAAATACTGGGCCATTTGCCAAGGTTGGCAAAACCATGAATAGAATCATCCGGTGCCCAAAACCTCCTCTCATTGTTTCCACTTGTCTGATATGAACTCTGCTGCTGTTCCCAAGCATGACCAATAGGAGAAACCATCATAGATGGGGTGGGGGTGCGAAATGTGCCCCAGATATTAGGTGTCAGGGGTCTAATCCAGAATACGCTATCGGACAATAGCATTGGGCCCCAGCTATTAATCCTTGAATTCCAGTGTTTAATCCAGCCCCTCACCCTGCAGACACCCCCGGTGTATAATATCAGCCCCTCACCCTGCAGTCACCCCCAGTGTATAATATCAGCCCCTCACCCTGCAGTCACCCCCAGTGTATAATATCAGCCCCTCACCCTGCAGTCACCCCCAGTGTATAATATCAGCCCCTCGCCCTGTAGTCACCCCCGGTGTATAATATCAGCCCCTCGCCCTGCAGTCACCCCCGGTGTATAATATCAGCCCCTCACCCTGCAGTCACCCCCAGTGTAATAATAGCCCCTCACCCTGCAGTCACCCCCAGTGTATAATATCAGCCCCTCGCCCTGCAGTCACCCCCCGGTGTATAATATCAGCCCCTCGCCCTGCAGTCACCCCCCGGTGTATAATATCAGCCCCTCGCCCTGCAGTCACCCCCAGTGTATAATATCAGCCCCTCGCCCTGCAGTCACCCCCAGTGTATAATATCAGCCCCTCACCCTGCAGTCACCCCCCGGTGTATAATATCAGCCCCTCGCCCTGCAGTCACCCCCGGTGTATAATATCAGCCCCTCGCCCTGCAGTCACCCCCGGTGTATAATATCAGCCCCTCGCCCTGCAGTCACCCCCAGTGTATAATATCAGCCCCTCGCCCTGCAGTCACCCCCGGTGTATAATATCAGCCCCTCGCCCTGCAGTCACCCCCGGTGTATAATATCAGCCCCTCGCCCTGCAGTCACCCCCAGTGTATAATATCAGCCCCTCGCCCTGCAGTCACCCCCCAGTGTATAATATCAGCCCCTCACCCTGCAGTCACCCCCAGTGTATAATATCAGCCCCTCGCCCTGCAGTCACCCCCGGTGTATAATGTCAGCCCCTCGCCCTGCAGTCACCCCCAGTGTATAATATCAGCCCCTCGCCCTGCAGTCACCCCCAGTGTATAATATCAGCCCCTCACCCTGCAGACACCCCCAGTGTATAATATCAGCCCCTCGCCCTGCAGTCACCCCCCAGTGTATAATATCAGCCCCTCGCCCTGCAGTCACCCCCAGTGTATAATATCAGCCCCTCGCCCTGCAGTCACCCCCGGTGTATAATATCAGCCCCTCGCCCCGCAGTCACCCCCGGTGTATAATATCAGCCCCTCACCCCGCAGTCACCCCCAGTGTATAATATCAGCCCCTCGCCCTGTAGTCACCCCCGGTGTATAATATCAGCCCCTCACCCTGCAGTCACCCCCAGTGTATAATATCAGCCCCTCGCCCTGCAGTCACCCCCGGTGTATAATATCAGCCCCTCGCCCTGCAGTCACCCCCGGTGTATAATATCAGCCCCTCGCCCTGCAGTCACCCCCAGTGTATAATATCAGCCCCTCACCCTGCAGTCACCCCCAGTGTATAATATCAGCCCCTCACCCTGCAGTCACCCCCAGTGTATAATATCAGCCCCTCGCCCTGCAGTCACCCCCAGTGTATAATATCAGCCCCTCGCCCTGCAGTCACCCCCGGTGTATAATATCAGCCCCTCGCCCTGCAGTCACCCCCGGTGTATAATATCAGCCCCTCGCCCCGCAGTCACCCCCCCGGTGTATAATATCAGCCCCTCACCCTACAGTCACCCCCAGTGTATAATATCAGCCCCTCACCCTACAGTCACCCCCAGTGTATAATATCAGTCCCTCACCCTGCAGTCACCCCCAGTGTATAATATCAGCCCCTCGCCCTGCAGTCACCCCCTGGTGTATAATATCAGCCCCTCGCCCTGCAGTCACCCCCAGTGTATAATATCAGCCCCTCACCCTGCAGTCACCCCCAGTGTATAATATCAGCCCCTCGCCCTGCAGTCACCCCCAGTGTATAATATCAGCCCCTCGCCCTGCAGTCACCCCCGGTGTATAATATCAGCCCCTCGCCCTGCAGTCACCCCCGGTGTATAATATCAGCCCCTCGCCCTGCAGTCACCCCCGGTGTATAATATCAGCCCCTCGCCCTGCAGTCACCCCCGGTGTATAATATCAGCCCCTCGCCCTGCAGTCACCCCCGGTGTATAATATCAGCCCCTCACCCTGCAGTCACCCCCGGTGTATAATATCAGCCCCTCGCCCTGCAGTCACCCCCGGTGTATAATATCAGCCCCGCGCCCTGCAGTCACCCCCCGGTGTATAATATCAGCCCCTCACCCTACAGTCACCCCCAGTGTATAATATCAGCCCCTCACCCTGCAGTCACCCCCAGTGTATAATATCAGTCCCTCACCCTGCAGTCACCCCCAGTGTATAATATCAGCCCCTCGCCCTGCAGTCACCCCCTGGTGTATAATATCAGCCCCTCACCCTGCAGTCACCCCCAGTGTATAATATCAGCCCCTCACCCTGCAGTCACCCCCAGTGTATAATATCAGCCCCTCGCCCTGCAGTCACCCCCGGTGTATAATATCAGCCCCTCCCCCTGCAGTCACCCCCAGTGTATAATATCAGCCCCTCGCCCTGCAGTCACCCCCCAGTGTATAATATCAGCCCCTCGCCCTGCAGTCACCCCCCGGTGTATAATATCAGCCCCTCGCCCTGCAGTCACCCCCAGTGTATAATATCAGCCCCTCGCCCCGCAGTCACCCCCCAGTGTATAATATCAGCCCCTCGCCCTGCAGTCACCCCCGGTGTATAATATCAGCCCCTCACCCTGCAGTCACCCCCCAGTGTATAATATCAGCCCCTCGCCCTGCAGTCACCCCCAGTGTATAATATCAGCCCCTCGCCCTGCAGTCACCCCCAGTGTATAATATCAGCCCCTCGCCCTACAGTCTCCCCCGGTGTATAATATCAGCCCCTCACCCTGCAGTCGTGCCCAGTGTATAATATCAGCCCCTCACCCTGCAGTCACCCCCCAGTGTATAATATCAGCCCCTCGCCCTGCAGTCACCCCCAGTGTATAATATCAGCCCCTCGCCCTGCAGTCACCCCCGGTGTATAATATCAGCCCCTCGCCCTGCAGTCACCCCCGGTGTATAATATCAGCCCCTCGCCCTGCAGTCACCCCCAGTGTATAATATCAGCCCCTCGCCCTGCAGTCACCCCCGGTGTATAATATCAGCCCCTCGCCCTGCAGTCACCCCCGGTGTATAATATCAGCCCCTTGCCCTGCAGTCACCCCCAGTGTATAATATCAGCCCCTCGCCCTGCAGTCACCCCCAGTGTATAATATCAGCCCCTCGCCCTACAGTCACTCCCCGGTGTATAATATCAGCCCCTCGCCCTGCAGTCACCCCCCGGTGTATAATATCAGCCCCTCGCCCTGCAGTCACCCCCGGTGTATAAATAGCCCCTCGCCCTGCAGTCACCCCCGGTGTATAATATCAGCCCCTCGCCCTGTAGTCACCCCCGGTGTATAATATCAGCCCCTCGCCCTGCAGTCACCCCCAGTGTATAATATCAGCCCCTCGCCCTGCAGTCACCCCCCGGTGTATAATATCAGCCCCTCGCCCTGCAGTCACCCCCAGTGTATAATATCAGCCCCTCGCCCTGCAGTCACCCCCAGTGTATAATATCAGCCCCTCGCCCTGCAGTCACCCCCGGTGTATAATATCAGCCCCTCGCCCTGCAGTCACCCCCAGTGTATAATATCAGCCCCTCGCCCTGCAGTCACCCCCGATGTATGATATCAGCCCCTCGCCCTGCAGTCACCCCCGGTGTATAATATCAGCCCCTCGCCCCGCAGTCACCCCCGGTGTATAATATCAGCCCCTCGCCCTGCAGTCACCCCCGATGTATAGATATCAGCCCCTCGCCCTGCAGTCACCCCCGGTGTATAATATCAGCCCCTCGCCCTGCAGTCACCCCCGGTGTATAATATCAGCCCCTCGCCCTGCAGTCACCCCCAGTGTATAATATCAGCCCCTCGCCCTGCAGTCACCCCCGGTGTATAATATCAGCCCCTCACCCTGCAGTCACCCCCAGTGTATAATATCAGCCCCTCGCCCTGCAGTCACCCCCGGTGTATAATATCAGCCCCTCGCCCTGCAGTCACCCCCAATGTATAATATCAGCCCCTCGCCCTGCAGTCACCCCCCGGTGTATAATATCAGCCCCTCGCCCTGCAGTCACCCCCGGTGTATAATATCAGCCCCTCGCCCTGCAGTCACCCCCGGTGTATAATATCAGCCCCTCGCCCTGCAGTCACCCCCAGTGTATAATATCAGCCCCTCGCCCTGCAGTCACCCCCAGTGTATAATATCAGCCCCTCGCCCTGCAGTCACCCCCCGGTGTATAATATCAGCCCCTCGCCCTGCAGTCACCCCCAGTGTATAATATCAGCCCCTCACCCTGCAGTCACCCCCGGTGTATAATATCAGCCCCTCGCCCTGCAGTCACCCCCGGTGTATAATATCAGCCCCTCGCCCTGCAGTCACCCCCCAGTGTATAATATCAGCCCCTCGCCCTGCAGTCACCCCCAGTGTATAATATCAGCCCCTCACCCTGCAGTCACCCCCGGTGTATAATATCAGCCCCTCGCCCTGCAGTCACCCCCCGGTGTATAATATCAGCCCCTCGCCCTGCAGTCACCCCCAGTGTATAATATCAGCCCCTCGCCCCGCAGTCACCCCCCAGTGTATAATATCAGCCCCTCGCCCTGCAGTCACCCCCGGTGTATAATATCAGCCCCTCGCCCTGCAGTCACCCCCAGTGTATAATATCAGCCCCTCGCCCTGCAGTCACCCCCAGTGTATAATATCAGCCCCTCGCCCTGCAGTCACCCCCAGTGTATAATATCAGCCCCCCGCCCCAGTCACCCCCGGTGTATAATATCAGCCCCTCGCCCTGCAGTCACCCCCCGGTGTATAATAGCCCCTCGCCCTGCAGTCACCCCCCGGTGTATAATATCAGCCCCTCGCCCTGCAGTCACCCCCAGTGTATAATATCAGCCCCTCGCCCTGCAGTCACCCCCGGTGTATAATATCAGCCCCTCACCCTGCAGTCGCGCCCAGTGTATAATATCAGCCCCTCGCCCTGCAGTCACCCCCCAGTGTATAATATCAGCCCCTCGCCCTGCAGTCACCCCCAGTGTATAATATCAGCCCCTCGCCCTGCAGTCACCCCCGGTGTATAATATCAGCCCCTCGCCCTGCAGTCACCCCCGGTGTATAATATCAGCCCCTCGCCCTGCAGTCACCCCCAGTGTATAATATCAGCCCCTCGCCCTGCAGTCACCCCCGGTGTATAATATCAGCCCCTCGCCCTGCAGTCACCCCCGGTGTATAATATCAGCCCCTTGCCCTGCAGTCACCCCCAGTGTATAATATCAGCCCCTCGCCCTGCAGTCACCCCCAGTGTATAATATCAGCCCCTCGCCCTACAGTCACCCCCGGTGTATAATATCAGCCCCTCGCCCTGCAGTCACCCCCCGGTGTATAATATCAGCCCCTCGCCCTGCAGTCACCCCCGGTGTATAATAGCCCCTCGCCCTGCAGTCACCCCCGGTGTATAATATCAGCCCCTCACCCTGTAGTCACCCCCGGTGTATAATATCAGCCCCTCGCCCTGCAGTCACCCCCAGTGTATAATATCAGCCCCTCGCCCTGCAGTCACCCCCGGTGTATAATATCAGCCCCTCGCCCTGCAGTCACCCCCAGTGTATAATATCAGCCCCTCGCCCTGCAGTCACCCCCAGTGTATAATATCAGCCCCTCGCCCTGCAGTCACCCCCGGTGTATAATATCAGCCCCTCGCCCTGCAGTCACCCCCCAGTGTATGTATAATATCAGCCCCTCGCCCTGCAGTCACCCCCGGTGTATAATATCAGCCCCTCGCCCTGCAGTCACCCCCAGTGTATAATATCAGCCCCTCGCCCTGCAGTCACCCCCGGTGTATAATATCAGCCCCTCGCCCTGCAGTCACCCCCGGTGTATAATATCAGCCCCTCGCCCTGCAGTCACCCCCAGTGTATAATATCAGCCCCTCGCCCTGCAGTCACCCCCGGTGTATAATATCAGCCCCTCGCCCTGCAGTCACCCCCGGTGTATAATATCAGCCCCTCGCCCTGCAGTCACCCCCAGTGTATAATATCAGCCCCTCGCCCTGCAGTCACCCCCGGTGTATAATATCAGCCCCTCGCCCTGCAGTCACCCCCGGTGTATAATATCAGCCCCTTGCCCTGCAGTCACCCCCAGTGTATAATATCAGCCCCTCGCCCTGCAGTCACCCCCAGTGTATAATATCAGCCCCTCGCCCTGCAGTCACCCCCGGTGTTTATCGCCCCCCCCCGGTGTATAATATCAGCCCCTCGCCCTGCAGTCACCCCCCAGTGTATAATATCAGCCCCTCGCCCTGCAGTCACCCCCCGGTGTATAATATCAGCCCCTCGCCCGTGCACACCCCCGGTGTATAATATCAGCCCCCTCTGGTACTTACATCAGCACAAATACTGTGCCTGCCGGGAGCTTTATGGAATGGCTGCCCATGGCCGAGCAGCTGCCCGCCTTACACAAAGCACAATGCCAAGTGTCAGATGGAGGGGTGTAAAGCACAAAGTCACCAATGGACTCTGGTGTGTTGGAAACGTGCTCTGTGCAGTGACCAGTCCCACTTCTCTCTCTGCCATTCTGATGGACCAGTCTGGGTTTGGTGAATGCCAGAAGAACATCACCTGCCTGACTACATTGTGCCCGCTGTAACGTTTGGTGGGGGAGGGGTAATTCTATGGGGGAGTTTTCAGGTGTCGGCCTCAGCCTCTTCAATTCATTGAAGGGAAATCTTAAATGTTCAGCATCCCGACATTTTGGACAATTGTCAATTCCAGCTTTGTGGGGACAGTTTGGGGAAGGCTTCTTTTCTGTTCCAGCATGACTGTGCCCCAGTTCACAAGATCCATAAATACATGGTTGTGGTGTGAAAGAACTTTACTGGCCGCACAGAGCCATGACCTCAGTCCCCTCCAACACCCAAGGGATGAACAACACCCAAGGGATGACAAATCGGGCCCACTCAATATCCAACATCAAGGTCTGACCTCACAAATGTTCTTCTGGATGAAGGGGCAAAAATTCCCACAGACACCTCCAAAATTTTGTAGAAAGCAGAAGAGTGGAAGATGGGGGGGAGGCTCCTTATTAATATCTGTGAATTTAGAATGGGAAGTCAGAAAAGACCATGGCGATGAAAAGATCATGGCGATGGAATATGGAGGGGGCACATACTTTTCTCCATGTAGTGTATTTTGATACAGGGCTGGGACAGCAACTGAACCTTTACCCCAGGTGAAATAAAACCTAACTATAACCCCCAAACCTTATAAAACACTTGTTTTATACAAATTTGCTTACTCCTTGCCTTTTTTCCTCTCCACCATGACTGTTCCTCCACCCAAAACCAATAATTTCCCCTCCAAACAGCGTTTTATTCTGACCTATTGTATAGTCCTCCTGTATCATAACTTTACTCCTAAGACTTCTTCCATGCTGCACCTGTTCTCTGGAATGTTCTTTGTATTCAGTCTATTTAGTGTATTTAGTCTCCACCATAAACGTCAAGGGAACATCTCGAGGACCCATTTTATTTTGTGACTCTTTGATATCTTGTACACCAGAAAGCTGGCATACAAGACATGATAAATCTACCCAAGAGGTTACATTTCTTATCGATGTATGGTCAGTGTTTATGGTTGTAGGATCTCTTGTGTATTCTAAAATTTCACACAATCTTAGAAACCACAGCTGTTATAAGTCTTGCATGTAGGACATGAAGGACACCAGAAACCCAACGGACCCCGTTATAGTCAGATGAAGGATCCGTCCCTATCGGGATTCTTGTTTGTTTTTTTTTGTATTTTTCTGTAACAGAACAGAAAACCAGTAAAATCCCTGTGAGATGTGAACACGGCCTTATTGGTGTAAGTGTCATCCTGCAAAAGTCCTAGAAATCATAAGAGATGGGTAAAAAGCTCTCTATGTAGGGTAACATTTACGAGTGCAGGGGGATCACATCTATGTTTTCTTTATCTAGTAAACCATTTTTATTTATTTTACACAAAATACAAGATTTCTACAGAGATTCAATTGGGATTGTTCATGTATCACAATGTCTTGTGGCTGTATCTCTGGTTTTGTCTTGCCCGTGATGTTGGTTCACACAGTACATGTCCCATCTACATGACTGCAGATAATCTGTATGAGGTTGTAGCTGCTACTGGGGTTTACGTTGTGTCATATCTACAGATTTGGCTTTGTAATGCTTCCTATGGTTGACTATTGATTATTGAGCCGATGCCTCAACAACATACCAGTCATGTAAGTTTAGTGATGGCTCCATACAGTACATACCTGCGACCCCCATACATTGACCAGTCATTAACCTCCCATTCACTTCACCTTTTTTAGTCATGTCAGATTTGGCAAGTTTTCCAAAATTTCATCTTCATCAACCTGGCAGGAATGTGTCAGGAATCGTGCACTCATTCTTGTAACTATCCACTCAGTAGACGACTGACATTGTAGGTTATCATCTAAAGTCTTTAGCCTTTTGGCAACCCAATCTTTTAGCTTCCTTATGGCACAGGGATTAATTTTACCTGGGTGGTGAATAGTCTGTCATATAATGTCTGATCTCCATGTGACATAGACCAGAGACTGACCAGCTATGAGGAAGTAGAGGATACAGAGAAGGTTTTGCAGTCTTCAGAGATAAGTCAGGAGAACCCATAGATCACTGCTCTCGAACATGTGGTGTCCCTGGTGTTCCAAAACCACAACTTCCATAATGCCAAGACATGAATAGACTGCAGAATAGAATAGAATAGAACAGAACAGAACAGAACAGAACAGAACAGAATAGAATAGAATAAATAAAAAAAAAAAAAAAAAAAAAAAAAAAAGAATAGAATGCAGTCCTGGTGCTGCCATAAGAGGTCTTTCTATTTTGTTGAACACAATGAAGAAGACAAATATTGTGTATAAGAATTGACCATTTTGCCAAAAAACCACAAAACCTCCCCTTGTACAAACATCTTAAGACACAGTAATTGTTTTTACCTGATTGGTAAAGATGGCTTTCTGGCCGAACATTTTTAGTATCCGATGCCTGATCTCCATGGTCCTTAGACCATAAATCAATGGATTAACCAAGGCAGGAATAAGTAGATATATGGCACTGAGAAGATTGTGAGTATCTTGAGACACTGATCTAGACACCCTGTAGACAATGGATGATGATAAGCTGAAGAAGTAGACGATGAGGATGACCAGAATGTGTGTCCCACATGTGTGTAGTGACTTATGTCTCAGAGTACCGGTGGAGATGGTCAATGCTGCCCTCATGATGCTGCCATATGAGGTGGAGAGGAAGCTCATGTCAAAGATGATCAAGAAGACTCTCAGACACAATCCTACAAGTTTATTTTTGGTGATATTACCACAAGCCAAGCTTAGCAGTGCCATGTGCTCACAAGCAAAATGGTGGATGGTGTTCGACCTGCAAAAATCTACCCGGGAAGCAAGATAGATGACGGGACTTACAAAGGACACACTGCGTACCAGTGCCGCAATTGTCAGGAGGAGCAAACTTTGCTTGGATATTATACTGGAATAACGTAATGGCTTACAGACCGCAATATATCGATCCAGCGCCATCATCAGCAGAATATTGCAGTCCATCATGATAATGAAGTAAATGAAGAACATCTGAACTAAACATCCAACCAGCAAGATCTGATTCTGATGGAAGAGAAAGCCAAGGAGCATCTTGGGTACCATGGTGGTCGTGCCACAGATGTTCACAGCAGACAACAAGGAGATGAGAACGTACATTGGAGCATGCAGGGAGATCTCCGTCCGCACTGTGTGGATGATCACACTATTGGTGACTAAGATCACGAGATACACGAGAAAGAAAGGGATGAACAAGAGGTGTCGAGATTCACGGAAACCAGGAAATCCCAACAGGATGAATTCCTGATGAGCGTGATGGACTGTAGAGTTGTTCATGGCATCAGCCATCACAGTAGGACCTTTCAGAAGAACCGACCACCTGTCAGGAGAAGATGCAAGAATTTATGTCAGAGATGCCAACTATCTGATATTAGGGGAAAAATACCTTGATCAACCTCCCACTTATAGACATCTAGTCCCATAACTTCTGATATATTTTTCAAAAAGTTCATCCAATAACCAGTACAAGACCTTGTGATAGCAAGTTCCATAGTCTCACCGATCTTACTGTAAAAAGCCTCATCTATGATGGTGGTGAAATCAGAAACACAGCTTTTTTTGTTGCAGATTTTGCTGCGGTTTTTTGAGCCAAAGCCAAGAATGGCTACAAAAGGAATGGGAAATGTAAAGGAAGTTCTTAGATTTCTCCCTTCTGCCCAATCTGCTTTTGGCTTTGGCTCAATAAAAAGCACAGCAAAATCTGCAACAAAAAAAGCTGTGTTTTCGCAACGTTGGGCCTCAGCCTAAAATTGTTTTCTTGGTGTTTCTAGCACTTATTATGACTAGACTCCTGACCATCCTGATTCGGCCCCTGACCAATGCATTTGCATTGGCAAAATGAGTAATAATTTTTGGCTTGGGGCCCACCAGGGGATTCACCGGTTCCCCGGTGGGCTAGTCCGACCCTGACTAGACCCATACACTTTAGTTAGCTAGCCAAATGTTCATATATGCAACAGCTATCCACCTTAACCCACTGTGTACATGCATGCTCAGCTCTGTTGATATTACATGTGTTTTCAATGGAGAGAAGTAAGAACATGGTAGAGGCTCACGCACACGGCTTTGGCTCAGTTTTTTGTACAGCGCTTTAATAGGGCTTCCATAGATTTGCACAAGCCCTGACTACAGCTCTAGGACCTCAATGTCATAGGGAGGTAAAAAAATCGTAATTTTCACCATTTCATGCAGTATATATGGAGTTATACAGAAGCTTTGCTGCTGGGGAGAAACTCCCTTACACAAATGTCAGTGCCCGTAAATCAATTCCCCAGTAGTTGCTGCTGGAACCTGGGAGGAAGGGAAAGACAGAGACACTGAGTCCTAATGCTGAACCCGTCCCCAGTCCCTGCCTACTTGCCTCAACTACCCTAGGCGGTAGAGGACAACTGGGCGACAGTCCCTTCCTATAAAACAAGTGAATACACAAAACACAGACAAGACAAACAAACAGGTACAGGTAATCAAGAGAGCCAAGGGTCGGAACCAATCGGGCAGCAAAGTACAAAATCAGAACCAGAAGAATAGTCAAAGGGAAATGCAAAGGTCAGAATCCGTCCCAAGCTTGATTGGCAAGGAAGGATGTCAATCAAAGAGCTACTAACATTAACTCTTTTGTAACCAGAGGAACTCATAGTACTGGCTGGACTGGTACACTGCGACGAGTACTCAGCTGTGCAAAAACAACAGGAGCAGAGGATGATATATATGGACACCTGCGCCGTAGCATGTAACCGGAGGACGGCGCAGAAGTCCGAACAAGCAGAGAAGTTCCAGCTCCTCTGTATTATACAGGCTTCATATACTGGGCACAGCTGAGTACATGGACTGTAACCATGAAAACATTGATCTCCATCATGGACCCTAATAATGAAACGCTCTGAACTGGGAAAGAAGAGGAGGAATACAGATCATCCATCACTTTATTAGAGATCTTGCTGAAAATCTTTAGGAGAGATTAAGTTTTTATTTGCAATGATTTAGGGATGTGAAAGAGTATGGATTCCATCAGCGACTAAAACCTATAGAGGAGGCCGCATTGACTGCTAATACTATGCATAGCTATAAATTACCTAGCACCAAAACAGGTCTATTGTATAAGACAAAAATATAAAAATGTTCCAAAATAATATAAATAAAAAAAAAAACCTAATAAAAAAAAAATAAAATAAAGTAAAAAATTAGAAAAAGAAAAAAATTGCAAAAAATAAAATAAAGTAAAAAAGTAGAAAAGAAAAAAATTGTAAAAAAAATAAAATAAAGTAAAGTAGAAAAAGAAAAAAATTGTAAAAAATAAAATAAAGTAAAACAGTAGAAAAAGAAAAAAATTGTAAAAAATAAAATAAAGTAAAAAAGTGGAAAAAGAAAAAAAATTGTAAAAAATAAAATAAAGTAAAACACTACAAAAAGAAATAAAATGTAAAAAATAAAATAAAGTAAAACAGTAGGAAAAGAAAAAAAATTGTAAAAAATAAGATAAAGTAAAAAAGTAGGAAGAAAAAAATTTAAAAAAATAAAATAAAGTAAAACATTACAAAAAGAAATAAAATATAAAAAAGTAAAGTAAAACTAAAAAAAACTAGAAAAAATAAAAGGAGAGTAAAAAATAAAGTAAAACATTATTAAAAATAAACTAAACATTAGTAAAAAATAAAAGAAATTAAAAAAGTAAAACATTATTAAAAGCAAAAAACATTAATAAAAAATAAAAAAGTAAAACATTACTAATAAATAAAAGAAGGTAAAACCTTAGTAATAATAAAGTAAAAGAGTGAAAAATAAAGTGAAACAGTAAAAAATAGAGTAAAACAGTAGAAAAAGAAATTAAAAAATAAAATAAAGTGAAAGAGTAAAAAAATTGAGTAAAACCTTATTAAAAATAAAATAAAATTAGTAACAATTTTATTAATATAAACAATATTAATAAATAAAACATGTTAACATTAAAGTAAAAGTGAAACATTTTTAAAAATCAAATTGAATAAAACATTAATAAATAAAACTAAGTAAATCAGTAAAAAATAAATGAAATAAAACATTAGTGAAAAATAAAGTAAAAGTAAAAAGTTAAATAATAGATTGTGAGTCCTATATGGGACAGTGACTGTTAATGTCTGTAAAGCGCTGCGGAATATGATGGCGCTATATAAGTAAGCATAATAAATAAAACATGAGTATAAAATAAAACATTATTAAAAAATTAAAATAAAGTAAAACAATAGAAAAAAGATGAAATACAGCAAATTTAAAAAAATAATTCAAAATAGAAAAAAAAAAAAAAAGTTAGAAAAGAATAATTCTGCAATGTCTCCTGTAAGACGTGACCTACCCGTGAGGGACATAGTGCCAGCACTGACTCTAATGAGTGACCTGAAAATATTTGGAATATGAAGATGCTAATAAGTTTATATGTGATGTGTCTGCTGAGACGTCTCCTGTGAGTCAGACTCGGGAGCCCATTATTGTATTTTCCAGTTTATCCATTTTCATACACCCCATTAGAGAATTGTAAGGCGGTGGACGCGGTCCCCTACCACAGACGTGTCTTAAGTGGAGTAGTCATAGGACAAGGATAGGATTTGCACTATTATTTCCATGTGTTCGTCCTTTGCCCCGTTGTGTATACTGCTGATACTGACTTGTACTGTAATACTAAATAATTGGGCATGGTGGGCAATTTGTTGAAACAACCGTCCTGTTTCTCTCAGTCCAATGATGTGAGAGGGTCTCATAGTCTGTCTTCCAGCAGATTCGTAGAGTCATATCAAGCAGTCACCGATCTCTCACCGAGAGGTACACTACCCAAATGTGGCCTCTGAGATCCTTTTTCTAGGTCAGTGATGTAAGCACTTTTATGCCCTCTTGTGCCAAAACCAAGTGTCTGATCAGACCACGCCTGTAATCTGGGTGCGGGATTGTTTTTGTCTTGTACACGTAAAGTCACACCACATGACCATATACGTGAAAGTCCTGCTACTGTCACATGACCATATATGTACAGGTCCTGCTACTGTCACATGACCATATACATGCAGGTCCTGTAACTGTCACATGACCATATATGTACAGGTCCTGTTACTGTCACATGACCATATACGTGCAGGTCCTGTTACTGTCACATGACCATATACGTGCAGGTCCTGTTACTGTCACATGACCATATACGTGCAGGTCCTGTTACTGTCACATGACCATATACGTGAAAGTCCTGCTACTGTCACATGACCATATATGTACAGGTCCTGCTACTGTCACATGACCATATACATGCAGGTCCTGTAACTGTCACATGACCATATACGTGCAGGTCCTGTTACTGTCACATGACCATATACGTGCAGGTCCTGTTACTGTCACATGACCATATATGTGCAGGTCCTGTAGCTGTCACATGACCATATACGTGCAGGTCCTGTTACTGTCACATGACCATATACGTGCAGGTCCTGTTACTGTCACATGACCATATATGTGCAGGTCCTGTAGCTGTCACATGACCATATACTTACAGGTCCTGTTACTGTCACATGACCATATACGTGCAGGTCCTGTAGCTGTCACATGACCATATATGTGCAGGTCCTGTTGCTGTCACATGACCATATATATGTAGGTCCTGTTACTGTCACATGACCATATATGTGCAGGTCCTGTTACTGTCACATGACCATATATGTGCAGGTCCTGTTACTGTCACATGACCATATACGTGCAGGTCCTGTTACTGTCACATGACCATATACGTGCAGGTCCTGTAGCTGTCACATGACCATCTACATGCAGGTCCTGTTACTGTCATATGACCATATATGTGCACGTCCTGTAGCTGTCACATGACCATATACATGCAGGTCCTGTTACTGTCACATGACCATATATGTGCAGGTCCTGTAGCGATCACATGACCATATATGTGCAGGTCCTGTTACTGTCACATGACATACACATGGAGGTCCTGTAACTGTCACATGACCATATACATGCGGGTCCTGTAACTGTCACATGACCATTTATGTCAGCAGGTCCTGTTACTGTCACATGACCATATACGTGCAGGTCCTGTTACTGTCACATGACCATATACGTGCAGGTCCTGTTACTGTCACATGACCATATACGTGCAGGTCCTGTTACTGTCACATGACCATATACGTGCAGGTCCTGCTACTGTCACATGACCATATATGTCAGGTCCTGCTACTGTCACATGACCATATACGTGCAGGTCCTGTAACTGTCACATGACCATATACGTGCAGGTCCTGT
This sequence comes from Leptodactylus fallax, assembly GCA_947044405.1. Lineage (NCBI taxonomy): Eukaryota > Metazoa > Chordata > Amphibia > Anura > Leptodactylidae > Leptodactylus > Leptodactylus fallax. Next base: position 69,189 of record CAMRHE010000826.1, read on the forward strand.
TACTGTCACATGACCATATACGTGCAGGTCCTGTTACTGTCACATGACCATATACGTGCAGGTCCTGTAGCTGTCACATGACCATATATGTGCAGGTCCTGTTACTGTCACATGACCATATACGTGCAGGTCCTGTTACTGTCACATGACCATATATGTGCAGGTCCTGTAGCTGTCACATGACCATATACGTGCAGGTCCTGTTACTGTCACATGACCATATACGTGCAGGTCCTGTAGCTGTCACATGACCATATATGTGCAGGTCCTGTTGCTGTCACATGACCATATATGTGTAGGTCCTGTTACTGTCACATGACCATATACGTGCAGGTCCTGTTACTGTCACATGACCATATATGTGCAGGTCCTGTTACTGTCACATGACCATATACGTGCAGGTCCTGTTACTGTCACATGACCATATACGTGCAGGTCCTGTAGCTGTCACATGACCATCTACATGCAGGTCCTGTTACTGTCATATGACCATATATGTGCACGTCCTGTAGCTGTCACATGACCATATACATGCAGGTCCTGTTACTGTCACATGACCATATATGTGCAGGTCCTGTAGCGATCACATGACCATATATGTGCAGGTCCTGTTACTGTCACATGACATACACATGGAGGTCCTGTAACTGTCACATGACCATATACATGCGGGTCCTGTTACTGTCACGTGACCATTTATGTGCAGCAGGTCCTGTTACTGTCACATGACCATATACATACAGGTCCTGTTACTGTCACATGACCATATATGTGCAGGTCCTGTAGCGATCACAAGACCATATACGTGCAGGTCCTGTAGCTGTCACATGACCATATACGTGCAGTTCCTGTAGCTGTCATATGACCATATATGTGCAGGTCCTGTTACTGTCACATGACCATATACGTGCAGGTCCTGCTACTGTCACATGACCATATACGTGCAGGTCCTGTAGCTGTCACATGACCATCTACATGCAGGTCCTGTTACTGTCATATGACCATATATGTGCACGTCCTGTAGCTGTCACATGACCATATACATGCAGGTCCTGTTACTGTCACATGACCATATATGTGCAGGTCCTGTTACTGTCACATGACATACACATGGAGGTCCTGTAACTGTCACATGACCATATACATGCGGGTCCTGTTACTGTCACGTGACCATTTATGTGCAGCAGGTCCTGTTACTGTCACATGACCATATACATACAGGTCCTGTTACTGTCACATGACCATATATGTGCAGGTCCTGTAGCGATCACATGACCATATACGTGCAGGTCCTGTAGCTGTCACATGACCATATACGTGCAGTTCCTGTAGCTGTCATATGACCATATATGTGCAGGTCCTGTTACTGTCACATGACCATATAACGTGCAGGTCCTGCTACTGGGAAATCACATGACCATATACGTGCAGGTCCTGTAGCTGTCACATGACCATCTACATGCAGGTCCTGTTACTGTCACCTATGACCATATATGTGCACGTCTCTGGAGCTGTCACATGACCACATACATGCAGGTCCATAATGTTTCTGTGGACACATGACCATATATGTGCAGGTCCATGGTTAGCCTGATACACTATGACCATATATGGATGCAGGTCCTGTTAGCTGTCACAATGACATACACATGGAGGAAATCCTGTTATAAAAAAAAACTGGAATCACATGGAAACCAAATACATAGCGGGTCGGGAGGGCTTAAGTTACTGTCACGTGACCATTTATGTGCAGCAGGTTACCTGGCTTACTGACTCACCCATGACCAATTTGATACATACCAGGTCCTGTTACCAATGTCTACACTCCCCGACCATATATGACTGCAGGTCCCCATGTAGCGACTTCACAACAGACCATATACATGCAGAAGTCCATCTTTAGCTGGCCACAGTCTGACCATCACACGTGCCCAGGTGAGGAAGGAGAGAAAAAGAAAGGGGGGGCCTGTAGCTGTCATATGACCATATAAGTGCAGGCAATTAAACCTGTGGGGACCAGCTGTGTGGTATAATTACATATATGTAAATATGAGCCTGAGGCAGGAAAAGTCCCTGAATATGAATCTACTTGTGTGGTACCAGTCCATGAAACCCCACCTATGGACGTAAGACAGGTCCTGTAGCACTGACTCCCACCATGACGATCTGGAGACATGGTTCTCACCAGGTCCTGTCTAGTGGCCCCATATGGACCCACTCCAGTGTGCTACGGCCGGGCATAGGGGTACATGATCCATCATCACATGCAGGGCCTGTCTCACCTGGAGAAACCAGGGACCACAGTGAGAATAATGTGACCTCCAGGTGCTGTTAACACCATACAGCCCAGGTTATTAGGGACAAGGTGGGCCTGTGGACTGGCACACGACCATATACAACTGGGTCCTAGACTACCTCACAAATCGACCTCAAACGTGAGCCCGAGACTGTGTGTCAGGTACAGGTCCTGTTACTGTCACATGACCATACACTGTACAGGTCCAGATTTTAGCTGCAACTCATCCAGCTGCTACCACAGAAGTATATCTGACGACCTGCAATAGTGGGTCCATCACAGATGACGATGACAGGCGTGCAGAGACGACCGATTTTGTGGACTGGTGCCACCGGACCACCTGAAGATTAACGGGAAGACCATGGTGGTGGATTCCGCAAGGCAGAAGCCCTCCTAAACCAGTGGACGTCCTGGGGACGGGCATCACATTGTGAACCATAATACCGGGTGCAGGTCCTTAAAGCTGGACTGTCACATGGAGGCCATATACAGGAAGGGAGCAGGCTCTACCTGCTTAGGAAACTGACACCTTGGACGGGGCACTACATGCAGGTCTTTGTTAACTCGGTAGTGGCATGAGCCATCTTCTGTGGAGTGGCCTGCTGGGGGAGCAGTATGTCAACCAGGGACAGAAATAAACTTGACAAGCGATTAGCAGGGCCAGCTCTGTCCTGGGGAGCCCACTGGACCCAGTGCAGGTGGTGGGTGACAGAAGGATACTGTCTGTGGTGAGCTCCATGCAGACATGATCCCCCCATCATAAGACTGTGCAGGCCCTGAGCAGTACTGTCACGTGACCGACTGCTCCACCCTAGGTGTGAGAAGGAGGCATGGAGGTCTCCTCCCCACCGCGGTAAGCTGTACAACCAACACTGACCGGATATACACGCGAGACTGTTTCTCTCCTGTTAAATCCCCCCCTGCCACGTGACCATTTATGTGCTAGCAGGTGCCTCTCACCTTGGAACATCCCTGTACATGTTGTATTGTATTGGTACCTGCTTATCTTTGCTGCTGTAACATACCACTAAATGTGCACCTGTGGGACGATTAAAGGACTATATATACATGCAGGTCCTGTTACTGTCACGTGACCATACTTTTACAGGTCATCGCAGCAGGGGGCAGAGCAACAATATTACACAGGGGAAAAGTGTGAGCCACTATGTACAGTAAGCATCTGTGGGAGTGATACCTTGTATGTAATATAGGAAGATTAGATTGTGAGCTCCTGGGGTCAGGGATGATGGGAGTGATACATTGTGTGTGATATAGGAAGATTAGATTGTGAGCTCCTGGGGTCAGGGATGATGGGAGTGATACACTGTGTGTGTAGCGTTGTATATACCATTATATATACATCTAGGTAGACACTATATGCAGTCTGTGTTTTCTTGCAGCTTCTTCCTTTTTCCCTTACTATGTGTCATATACTCTGCTCACCTCCAGGGGTCACTCCTGTCACATTAATACAAGGATCAGTCAATGGGCAGCCTCTGGGGTCATAGCCAGCTCTGAGCCAGGTATTACAGTGAGCAGGATTCCTCAGATATCTGAACTATCGTATACGTCTGATGTACAGCGCTGCAGAATATGGGGGTGCCATATAAGTAGCAGGAAGTAAATCACAGTAAATGTGCTGATCCGGGGGGCGCTGTGACTTCACAATGTCAGACAGATTGTAGTAACTTATTGATTTAACACATTACGCTTGGGACGCCATGTTCATGTCCGGACGCCATACTGCTTATGTTATTATACAGGCCGCGAATTTCTAGTCTTACTAGGTGTGACCAATTCATTTAACTTTTCTTAGGCACAATCGGTGTCCATCATCATCATCGTGATGTATAAACATCGTTCACACTGCTGGGGGTTCGTTACAATGTTTCAGGGCAGGACAAATCTTTTTTCTGTTCTGGACGCTGATGGCGGTACGAGCTGAGTATACGGCAGGGGTGCGAGACGCGAAATAAATCTCAGACAAGTCTGGATGAATGAAACAAAACCAGTCTGCACGTTCTTACCATGTAGTGATGGGCGAACCTTGCAAGATTAGTTCATTCAAGACCCCAAAGTGCAATAATCAGAGATCCCAGGCAGGTAAAATACTCAAAGTATAACCCTGATTCATGAGTGATGGACCCCAAATATTTCAGGTTCGGCCGTACCCAATTTTTTTGGAAAATTTGCAATGAACCTTTATCAGATTCAGCTCCTTTGAGGAATCAAAGGTCCTGCTGCATGTACTACATTGAAACAGTCAATAATTTCCATCTGGCCACTAGGTGGCAGCACAGCAATGGAAAAATACATAATAAACTGCGGTTATCTAGTCTTTAGCAAACATGATGTTCAAGTGGCAACTACTTAGGATGTGTGGACTGTGTCAGTGGATGTAACAGATCACACAGACACATTTCTTAAGCACTATCAGCTGTGAGAGCAGGACCAGGTCAGGAAGGGTTAACTTTATGAATCAAGAAGAAATCCTGAAAATGGTAAGAAATTGAAATGTAAATTATATTATAGAACTTTATAAGCTTTATATACAAAAGACTGGACAACGTCCCTTTAATACTACAGACTAGGCCCTGCCGATCAGTGCCAGACAGTGCGGTACATTCACATACAGCAGGGGTGGATTTGGATTACACATGGAGTAGAGAGAAATGTTATTGTATGTTATGTCAGATCAGCTAATATATATCTCCTCCTTGCTACCCCCTCTCTACTCCTACAACATGCATTACCACAGACATAGAGAAGCTGCAGCTTCACACCCTCCCCATCCTCTCTCACAGCATCAGTCTAAAACAGAGAGAGAGAGAGGCTGCAGCTGCATCCCTCTCAATCACAGCATGTAGTCTAACATACATAGAGAGAGAGAGAGAGAAGCTGCAGCTGTATCCTCCTCTTCTATCATAGCATGTAGTTTAACGCAGAGAGAGAGAGAGAAACTGCAGCTGCATCCCCCTCCTTGTCTCTCATGGCATGCAGTCTAACATACATAGAGGGAGAAGCTGCAGCTTAACCCCCTCCTCCTCCTCTCACAACATACAATCTAAAAGAAAGAGAGAGAAGCTGCAGCTTCACACCCTTCCCATCCTCTCTCACAGCAGCAGTCTAAAACAGAGAGAGAGAGGCTGCAGCTGCATCCCCCTCAATCACAGCATGTAGGCTAACATACATAGAGGGAGAAGTTGCATCCCCCTCCTCTCACAGCATATAATCTAACAAACAGAGAGAGAGAAGCTGCATCTGTATCCTCCTCTTCTATCATAGCATGTAGTTTAACGCAGAGAGAGAGAGAGAAGCTGCAGCTGCATCCCCCTCCTTGTCTCTCATAGCATGCAGTCTAACATACATCGAGGGAGAAGCTGCAGCTGCATCCCCCTCTTCCTCTATCACAGAACCTAGTTTAACGCTGAGATAGAAGCTGCAGCTGCCTCCCCTCCTCATTCTCTCTCACAACATGCAGTCTAACACACACATAGAGAGAGAAGCTGCAGCTGCATCCCCCTCCTCCTCCTCACTCACAGCATGCAGTCTAACACACTTAGAGAGTGAGAAAAAGAGAAGCTGCAACTGCCTCCCTGTATCCTATCACAGTATTCAGTGTAGAACAGATGAATAGAGAAAAAAGCTGCAGCTGCATCCCCCTCCTCCCTTATAGCATGCAGTCTCACAGTTATAAGACATTGGGCTTTGGTGACTGGAGAGGTCATGGGAACAGACATGTACAGTAATGACATCTGAAATGAAGAAGAAAATAAACCTTTATTTCTGTCTCATAAATGATCTATAAGATTATTATTATAGATATAAGAACAGACCAGTTATATAAAGTGATATATAATATATTGTGACCTCCCGCACCGATAACGCAGGGACATATAGACAGCTCATTGCTCACAGTGTATGGCCAGTTATGTTCACTGGTCACATCCAGAGCTGCATTCACAATTCTGATGGTTTCTCCTCCTTCCCCTGCTGGTTTCTTGTCCGCACAGTATATGTTCTGCAGCGATACATTATGTAGTGTTTACAACAGACACTACTATAGGAAAATCTGCAATACACCAGAATCACACTGTAGGATTGTATGGCCCCCCCTCATGGACTTATTCTGGGGTTTCTATGGAGGTCACTTGGTTACCTTGTGTAAGTTTCCTTATATTTAGTTTCCTCTTCCCATAAATCTTCACCAGGCAGATCCTGATCTCCTTCACTCTAAAACCATAAATTATTGGGTTGACCATGGCCGGGAAGAAGAAGTATATGGCACTGATGAGGTTCTGTATGGTGACCGGTATGGAGTTGCTGATCCTGTACACTATGGAGGATAAGAAACCACAAGTGTAGATGAGCATGGCCACCATGAGGTGAGTGCCGCAGGTGTGCAGGGCTTTGTTCAGGGATGGTCCTCTGATGATCTTCATGGCAGTTCGGAGGATGTCCAGGTAGGAGATTAAGATGAGGCTTCCATCAAACACTGAGACAAAGATTCTGACGAACAGCCCGGTGATGTGCACCTTGGAGATGTCTCCACAGCCTAGGTTGAGGAGCACCATGTTCTCACAGGCAAAGCTCTGGATGATGTTTGAGCCGCAGAATTGGACCTTAGAAACAGATATAACAATGGGACAAACAAGGAGAACACCTCGAAGAAGACCAGCCACCATTAGCTGCAGCAGAAGCCGTTTGGTCATAATGTCGTGGTAACGCAGAGGTTTACAGATTGCAATGTATCTGTCCAAAGCCATAAACACAACCACCGTCGACTCAAGAACAACAGTCAAGTAGATGAAGAACATCTGCACTAGGCAACCGCCCAAGGAGATAAGAAAGATGCTGAAGACCAAGCTAAGCAGGAAGGGCGGCATGATGGCGGTGGTGCAAGAGACGTTCACGGCAAAGAGGACAGAGATGAGTGTGTACATGGGGGACTGGAGGGTCTTCTCCACCCAGATCCTGGACATGATCAGACAGTTTCCCATGAGAATCACCATGTAGACTAACAGGAAGGGGACAATGAGGAGACTCCTGTGCTCCAAGAAGTCGGGGAACCCAAGGATAAGGAACTCTGTGTGGAAGGAGAAGCTCGTGCTCTGATTTTGGTGCTGAACGTCCATTGTCAGAGACCTTCAAGTGAGTGACGCCTGAGGAAGGGCACAGAGAGATGACAAATGTAGAGATTCTGTGTTATAGAGACTGAGGATCCCCCACCCAGAAACAAATGTAAAACCTTAAGATGTTTGTCTGAGTGATCGTAATATAGATGTCATATGGCCCTCTCACTCTCTTTTCACATGGGGGGCCCTCACTCTATTTTCACATGGGGGACGTGCTCTCTCTTCACATGGGGGTGCGCTCTCTCTCTCTTCACATGGGGGTGCGCTCTCTCTCTCTGCACATGGGGGGCGCTCTCTCTCTGTTCACATGTGGGGCCCACTCTTCACATGGGGGCCCTCTCTTCACATGAGGGGCACTCTCTGTTCACATGGGGGCCCTCTCTTTTCACATAGGGGCCCTCTCTCTCTCTCTTCACATGGGAGCTCTCTCTCTCTTCACATGGGGGGCCCTCTCCTCTTTCGTCATATGGGGGCCCTCTCTCTTCACATGAGGGCCCGTTCTCTCTCTTCACATGGGGTGCTCTCTCTCTCTTCATATGGGGGCCCTCTCTCTCTGTTCACAAGGGGGCCCTCTCTCTCTCTTCACATGGGGGTGCGCTCTCTCTTCACATAGGGGAACTCTCTTTCTCTTTTCACATGGGGACCCTCTCTATCTTTGCATGGGGGCCCTCTCTCTCTTCACATAAGGGCCCTCTCTCTCTTTTGACATGGGGGGCCCTATCTCTCTCTTCACATGGGGGGCCTTATCTCTCTCTGTTTACAAGGTGGCCTTATCTCTCTCTCTCACAGAGGGGCCCTCTCTCTTCACATGGGGTGCTCTCTCTTCACATAGGGATGCTCTCTTTCTCTCTTCACATGGGGACCCTCTCTCTCTGTTCACATGGGGGCCCTCTCTCTCTCTTCACATGGGGGCCCTCTCTCTCTTCACACGTGGGCGCTCTCTCTCATCACATGGGGGTGCTCTCTCTTCACATGGGGGCCCTATCTCTCTCATCACATGGGGGCCCTCTTTCTCACCATATGGGGGCCCTCTTTCTCACCATATGGGGGCACACTCTCTCTCTCTTCACATAGAGGCCCAACTCTCTCTCTCTCTTCACATGGGAGGCCCTATCTCTCTCTCTCTCTTCACACGGGGGCGTCTCTCTCTCTCTCTTTCTTCACATGGGGCCCCTATCTCTCTCTCTCTCTCTTCACATGGGGGGCCCTATCTCTCTCTCTCTCTCTCTTCACACGGGGCGCTCTCTCTGTAGTATATTTATATACTACAGTTTTCTTGTACTCACGTAGTCGCGCTGTCATGCGCACATGTTGTGTCCTTCATGGTCACAGAATTTGTCACCGCTGGGTTGTGGTGATTCTCCTGGAAGAATAAACAGGGAGAATGAATCCATCATATGCAGGTTACTGCTCTCTGGTGTCAGCCGAACTGCAGAAGAACAACAGAGATCAGCAAAACTCTGAGATCAGATCTGGTCTGAATAACTTCATAGCACTGCAGTGACCCCAAATCACCGTATCTGACCCCCGAGGGCCCCTAAAACTGAACCCAACTGGCTCTTATACACCAAGTCAGGCTTAGTAGGTATAGCTACGGGAAAACCACATGGCGGCCGCTAGGAAGGGTAATAACAAACTGACCTGGAGGATGTTGGATTTTTGTTATATTAAATAACGGCCCAAAATCTCTCCCTTTTTATCAGCCGATGCCCCCGATATTTATACTCACACAGGGGTATCGGAAGAAGCGATGACCTTCACAAGTCATCGGGAGTTACAATAGGTTTATTTACATGACGTATAGTCAGAACAGTCAGGAAAAATCACCCGATATCTCATACTTTTGTGTCAAACAGGTGAAAACTTTATCGGCCGACCATAAATGACATCTCACGGCAGACGACTGACGGCTCCTTCTTCAGGAGTCTCCAGATGACAGACTGAGAACACGACATTACTAAGAGGCTTATGGTTGGCCAATAAAGATTTCATCTGCAACACTTTTGTCTGTTTGATACAATGTTACGCAATTGTATCTGTGGCTACTGGAATGACAACTGGGAGAATGGATGGTCTCGGTCAGTGTGCTGTCCGGTAGGTAGGTAGGTAGATAGGTAGGTGATGCCACTTCCCGTGTAGATGGAGAGCCGCAGATCTCACATTCGTACCTGAGCGGTCGCGGCTTATTCTATGCACTGGGTGTTATAAAAAAAAAGAAATCCCTGAGGCAGAAAAACCCGATCAGAACCCAAAGGAGGAAACGATAAATCGTATCAATTTACAGGAACATCTCTTCTTAGCCAGGAGTATACATGTCAGCGAGGCCTAATATATAATATATATGACACTATATACAACCTATACAGTATATAACCCTGCGTAACACACTGACACTAGTACTGGCAGTAATGACCGCCCCTGACCCTGTATAATACAGTGATAACTCACTGTGCGGTGTTACATAGGACTGCAGGTGACACTACTACATTATCTGTACTCAGAGAGTTATCACTGTGTTATCTGTGGTGTTACATAGGACTGCAGGTGACATCTACTACATTATCTGTACTCAGAGAGTTATCACTGTGTTATCTGTGGTGTTACATAGGACTGCAGGTGACATCTCTACATTATCTGTACTCAGAGAGTTATCACGTGTGTTATCTGTGGTGTTACATAGGACTGCAGGTGACATCTACTACATTATCTGTACTCAGAGAGTTATCACTGTGTTATCTGTGGTGTTACATAGGACTGCAGGTGACATCTACTACATTATCTGTACTCAGAGAGTTATCACTGTGTTATCTGTGGTGTTACATAGGACTGCAGGTGACATCTACTACATTATCTGTACTCAGAGAGTTATCACGTGTGTTATCTGTGGTGTTACATAGGACTGCAGGTGACATCTACTACATTATCTGTACTCAGAGAGTTATCACTGTGTTATCTGTGGTGTTACATAGGACTGCAGGTGACATCTACTACATTATCTGTACTCAGAGAGTTATCACTGTGTTATCTGTGGTGTTACATAGGACTGCAGGTGACATCTACTACATTATCTGTACTCAGAGAGTTATCACTGTGTTATCTGTGGTGTTACATAGGACTGCAGGTGACATCTACTACATTATCTGTACTCAGAGAGTTATCACTGTGTGTTATCTGTGGTGTTACATAGGACTGCAGGTGACATCTACTACATTATCTGTACTCAGAGAGTTATCACGTGTGTTATCTGTGGTGTTACATAGGACTGCAGGTGACACTACTACATTATCTGTACTCAGAGAGTTATCACTGTGTTATCTGTGGTGTTACATAGGACTGCAGGTGACACTACTACATTATCTGTACTCAGAGAGTTATCACTGTGTTATCTGTGGTGTTACATAGGACTGCAGGTGACATCTACTACATTATCTGTACTCAGAGAGTTATCACTGTGTTATCTGTGGTGTTACATAGGACTGCAGGTGACACTACTACATTATCTGTACTCAGAGAGTTATCACTGTGTTATCTGTGGTGTTACATAGGACTGCAGGTGACATCTACTACATTATCTGTACTCAGAGAGTTATCACTGTGTTATCTGTGGTGTTACATAGGACTGCAGGTGCCATCTACTACATTATCTGTACTCAGAGAGTTATCACTTGTGTTATCTGTGGTGTTACATAGGACTGCAGGTGACATCTACTACATTATCTGTACTCAGAGAGTTATCACTGTGTTATCTGTGGTGTTACATAGGACTGCAGGTGACATCTACTACATTATCTGTACTCAGAGAGTTATCACTGTGTTATCTGTGGTGTTACATAGGACTGCAGGTGACATCTACTACATTATCTGTACTCAGAGAGTTATCACGTGTGTTATCTGTGGTGTTACATAGGACTGCAGGTGACATCTACTACATTATCTGTACTCAGAGAGTTATCACGTGTGTTATCTGTGGTGTTACATAGGACTGCAGGTGACATCTACTACATTATCTGTACTCAGAGAGTTATCACTGTGTTATCTGTGGTGTTACATAGGACTGCAGGTGACATCTACTACATTATCTGTACTCAGAGAGTTATCACTGTGTTATCTGTGGTGTTACATAGGACTGCAGGTGACATCTACTACATTATCTGTACTCAGAGAGTTATCACTGTGTTATCTGTGGTGTTACATAGGACTGCAGGTGACATCTACTACATTATCTGTACTCAGAGAGTTATCACGTGTGTTATCTGTGGTGTTACATAGGACTGCAGGTGACACTACTACATTATCTGTACTCAGAGGGTTATCACTGTGTTATCTGTGGTGTTACATAGGACTGCAGGTGACATCTACTGCATTATCTGTACTCAGAGAGTTATCACTGTGTGTTATCTGTGGTGTTACATAGGACTGCAGGTGACATCTACTACATTATCTGTACTCAGAGAGTTATCACTGTGTTATCTGTGGTGTTACATAGGACTGCAGGTGACATCTACTACATTATCTGTACTCAGAGAGTTATCACTGTGTGTTATCTGTGGTGTTACATAGGACTGCAGGTGACATCTACTACATTATCTGTACTCAGAGAGTTATCACTGTGTTATCTGTGGTGTTACATAGGACTGCAGGTGACATCTACTACATTATCTGTACTCAGAGAGTTATCACTGTGTTATCTGTGGTGTTACATAGGACTGCAGGTGACATCTACTACATTATCTGTACTCAGAGAGTTATCACTGTGTTATCTGTGGTGTTACATAGGACTGCAGGTGACATCTACTACATTATCTGTACTCAGAGAGTTATCACTGTGTGTTATCTGTGGTGTTACATAGGACTGCAGGTGACATCTACTACATTATCTGTACTCAGAGAGTTATCACTGTGTTATCTGTGGTGTTACATAGGACTGCAGGTGACACTACTACATTATCTGTACTCAGAGAGTTATCACTGTTTGTTATCTGTGGTGTTACATAGGACTGCAGGTGACATCTACTACATTATCTGTACTCAGAGAGTTATCACTGTGTTATCTGTGGTGTTACATAGGACTGCAGGTGACATCTACTACATTATCTGTACTCAGAGAGTTATCACTGTGTTATCTGTGGTGTTACATAGGACTGCAGGTGACACTACTACATTATCTGTACTCAGAGAGTTATCACTGTGTTATCTGTGGTGTTACATAGGACTGCAGGTGACATCTACTACATTATCTGTACTCAGAGAGTTATCACTGTGTTATCTGTGGTGTTACATAGGACTGCAGGTGACACTACTACATTATCTGTACTCAGAGAGTTATCACTGTGTTATCTGTGGTGTTACATAGGACTGCAGGTGACACCTACTACATTATCTGTACTCAGAGAGTTATCACTGTGTTATCTGTGGTGTTACATAGGACTGCAGGTGACATCTACTACATTATCTGTACTCAGAGAGTTATCACTGTGTTATCTGTGGTGTTACATAGGACTGCAGGTGACACTACTACATTATCTGTACTCAGAGAGTTATCACTGTGTGTTATCTGTGGTGTTACATAGGACTGCAGGTGACATCTACTACATTATCTGTACTCAGAGAGTTATCACTGTGTTATCTGTGGTGTTACATAGGACTGCAGGTGACATCTACTACATTATCTGTACTCAGAGAGTTATCACTGTGTGTTATCTGTGGTGTTACATAGGACTGCAGGTGACATCTACTACATTATCTGTACTCAGAGAGTTATCACTGTGTTATCTGTGGTGTTACATAGGACTGCAGGTGACATCTACTACATTATCTGTACTCAGAGAGTTATCACTGTGTGTTATCTGTGATGTTACATAGGACTGCAGGTGACATCTACTACATTATCTGTACTCAGAGAGTTATCACTGTGTTATCTGTGGTGTTACATAGGACTGCAGGTGACATCTACTCCATTATCTGTACTCAGAGAGTTATCACTGTGTTATCTGTGGTGTTACATAGGACTGCAGGTGACATCTACTACATTATCTGTACTCAGAGAGTTATCACTGTGTTATCTGTGGTGTTACATAGGACTGCAGGTGACACCTACTACATTATCTGTACTCAGAGAGTTATCACTGTGTGTTATCTGTGGTGTTACATAGGACTGCAGGTGACATCTACTACATTATCTGTACTCAGAGAGTTATCACTGTGTTATCTGTGGTGTTACATAGGACTGCAGGTGACATCTACTACATTATCTGTACTCAGAGAGTTATCACTGTGTTATCTGTGGTGTTACATAGGACTGCAGGTGACATCTACTACATTATCTGTACTCAGAGAGTTATCACTGTGTTATCTGTGGTGTTACATAGGACTGCAGGTGACATCTACTACATTATCTGTACTCAGAGAGTTATCACTGTGTGTTATCTGTGGTGTTACATAGGACTGCAGGTGACACCTACTACATTATCTGTACTCAGAGAGTTATCACTGTGTTATCTGTGGTGTTACATAGGACTGCAGGTGACATCTACTACATTATCTGTACTCAGAGAGTTATCACTGTGTTATCTGTGGTGTTACATAGGACTGCAGGTGACATCTACTACATTATCTGTACTCAGAGAGTTATCACGTGTGTTATCTGTGGTGTTACATAGGACTGCAGGTGACATCTACTACATTATCTGTACTCAGAGAGTTATCATTGTGTTATCTGTGGTGTTACATAGGACTGCAGGTGACATCTACTACATTATCTGTACTCAGAGAGTTATCATTGTGTTATCTGTGGTGTTACATAGGACTGCAGGTGACATCTACTACATTATCTGTACTCAGAGAGTTATCACTGTGTTATCTGTGGTGTTACATAGGACTGCAGGTGACATCTACTACATTATCTGTACTCAGAGAGTCATCACTGTGTTATCTGTGGTGTTACATAGGACTGCAGGTGACATCTACTACATTATCTGTACTCAGAGAGTTATCACTGTGTTATCTGTGGTGTTACATAGGACTGCAGGTGACATCTACTACATTATCTGTACTCAGAGAGTTATCACTGTGTTATCTGTGGTGTTACATAGGACTGCAGGTGACACTACTACATTATCTGTACTCAGAGAGTTATCACTGTGTTATCTGTGGTGTTACATAGGACTGCAGGTGACATCTACTACATTATCTGTACTCAGAGAGTTATCACTGTGTGTTATCTGTGGTGTTACATAGGACTGCAGGTGACATCTACTACATTATCTGTACTCAGAGAGTTATCACTGTGTTATCTGTGGTGTTACATAGGACTGCAGGTGACACTACTACATTATCTGTACTCAGAGAGTTATCACTGTGTGTTATCTGTGGTGTTACATAGGACTGCAGGTGACATCTACTACATTATCTGTACTCAGAGAGTTATCACTGTGTTATCTGTGGTGTTACATAGGACTGCAGGTGACATCTACTACATTATCTGTACTCAGAGAGTTATCACTGTGTTATCTGTGGTGTTACATAGGACTGCAGGTGACATCTACTACATTATCTGTACTCAGAGAGTTATCACTGTGTTATCTGTGGTGTTACATAGGACTGCAGGTGACATCTACTACATTATCTGTACTCAGAGAGTTATCACTGTGTTATCTGTGGTGTTACATAGGACTGCAGGTGACATCTACTACATTATCTGTACTCAGAGAGTTATCACTGTGTTATCTGTGGTGTTACATAGGACTGCAGGTGACACTACTACATTATCTGTACTCAGAGAGTTATCACTGTGTTATCTGTGGTGTTACATAGGACTGCAGGTGACATCTACTACATTATCTGTACTCAGAGAGTTATCGCTGTGTTATCTGTGGTGTTACATAGGACTGCAGGTGACATCTACTACATTATCTGTACTCAGAGAGTTATCACTGTGTGTTATCTGTGGTGTTACATAGGACTGCAGGTGACACTACTACATTATCTGTACTCAGAGAGTTATCACTGTGTTATCTGTGGTGTTACATAGGACTGCAGGTGACATCTACTACATTATCTGTACTCAGAGAGTTATCACTGTGTTATCTTTGGTGTTACATAGGACTGCAGGTGACATCTACTACATTATCTGTATACAGAGAGTGATATAAGAGACCGCCTTGTCCATGTCGGAGGTTGTGGCTTGTTGTGTGCAGATACTGTTGTACTCACCTGTATATAGGATACAGTATACACAGGCGCCGGTTGTCTCACTCAGTGACCTCTCCTCTTGCAGCTGACGCTTCCTTTCTTATCTGTTCTTGTTGGTCCCCGGGGGCCACTCACTTATTATTCTTGGGACTTGTTATTTGCACCTCTTATTGTCTATTCTCCTGTAAATTCTGCTCAAGACTGAAATTGTAACACAAAGAAGGAAACGATGCGAAAGGAACAAACCTCCAGCTTTTGTAACCAAGATGTCTTCTACTTTATTGATGCAGTATTCAGTTGCAGTTCTGTCTCTGTTAATGGTGACATACTGTCAGTCTCAGGTGCTGGTGTTGTCATCTGATATATCTCAATGTTTTTCATCTGACTCTATCACTGGTTAGATCAGTCTTGGTATCGGTGATGTCATCCCATAAGGTTCTTCATCTGTTGATGTCACTGGTTAGCTGTAATGTCATCTCACAAGATTCTTTATCATTCCCAGTTCTTGCTTCTACTACAGCCATAGAATTACATGGTAACATACCGACTACCTACTCTCTCTACATGGGGGGATATTTTACCTCCAGGGCTGTTTTGCTGCTTCTCTTCAGAGGGTTGTTACCTGGTACCAGGACTTCGTCTTATACCCTCCGTTATGATTACCCCCATAATGCCTATATTCTTCTTTAAAGACTCCCTTTTTCCCAGTTTCTCCATGTAAGTCGTGAGACTCCCAAAAGTTACACGACTTATATATATACAGTATATACAGTGGGTACGGAAAGTATTCAGACCCCTTTCCATTTTTCACTCTTTGTTTCATTGCAGCCATCTGCTAAAAGCAAAAAAGTTCCTTTTATTCCTCAGTAATGTACACTCAGCTCCTCATCTTGATAGAAAAAAAAACAAATGTAGATATTTTTGCAAATTTATTAAAAAAGAAAACCTGCAATCTCCCATGGCCATAAGTATTCGGAGCCTTTGCTGTGACCCTCATATATAACTCACTGCTGTCCATTTCCTTCTGATCCTCCTTGAGATGGTTCTACTCCTTCATTGGAGTCCAGCTGTGTTTAATTAAACTGATTGGACTTGATTAGGAAAGGCGCACACCTGTCTATATAAGACCTCACAGCACACACTGCATGTCAGAGCAAATGGGAATCAGGAGGTCAAAGGAACTGCCCAAGGAGCTCAGAGACAGAATTGTGGCAAGGCACAGATCTGGCCAAGGTTCCTCAGAGCACAGCGGCCTCCATAATCCTTACATGAAAACACATGAAGGACTCCCAGACTATGAGAAATAAGATTCTCTGCTCTGATGAGACGAAGATTGAACTTTTTGGTGTTAATTCTAAGCGGTATGTGTGGAGAAAACCAGGCCCTGCTCATCACCTGCCCAATACAATCCCAACAGTGAGACATGGCGGTGGCAGCATCATGCTATGGGGGACAGGACCACTGGTTGTAATTGTAGGAAAGAAGAATGTGGCCAAGTACAGAGATATCCTGGAAGAAAACCTCTGCCAGAGTGCTCTGGACCTCAGACTGGGCCGAAGGTTCCAACAAGACAATGACCCTAAGCACACAGCTAAAATAACTAAGGAACAACTCTGTGACCATTCCTGACTGGCCCAGCCAGAGCCCGGACCTCAACCCAACTGAGCATCTCTGGAGAGACCTGAAAATGGCTCCACCAACGTTCACCATCCAACCTGACGGAACTGGAGAGGATCTGCAAGGAAGAATGGCCGAGGATCCCCAAATCCAGATGTGACAAACTTGTTGTATCATTCCCAAGAAGACTCCTGGCTGTACTAGCTCAGAAGGAAGCGGCTTCTACTCAGTACTGAGCAAAGGCTCGGAATACTTATGGCCATGGGAGGTTTCAGGTTTTCTTTTTTAATAAATGTGTAAAAATATCTACATTTCTGTTTTTTTTCTGTCAGGATGGGGAGCTGAGTGTACATTACTGAGAAATAAAAGGAACTTTTTTGCTTTCAGCAAATGGCTGCAATGAAACAAAGAGTGAAAAATGTAAAGGGGTCTGAATACTTTCCGTACACACTGTATATATATCAGTCTGAGCGCTTACATACATTCACTGAGACTGGACAGAAATGGATGAAGATGCTACAATTTATTTCCTGCAAATTAAGCAAATAACAATGTATAGTATATAGTATAGTATATAGCATATAGACCAGGCAGGGGTGGATACTGATTCCATACTGGGAGATTGTACAACCTTTCCTTATATACAAAGAGCCGTATTTTTTGCAGAAACCATTTTCATGGACCCCAGGAGATATCCGGGTGCTGTACCTCTGCTGTCCCTGGCAGTCCCATAGAGTAGCGGCACACATTTTCGACCACCACCTCAATTAAAACACACCTTGTAAGGCTGGATTCGCAAGAGCGTTCGCACTCTGTTCAGGGATTCCGTCCCCGAATCTGCTTGAAAAATGCGGAGAGAAAAGTCCTGCAAGCACAAACTACGCCGAATCCCAACGGACCAGACTATAGTCTATAGGGTCCACGGATTTCTGCGGGTAACCACTTTTTAAGCAGATTAGGTTTCCATTTTTTGCGTCCCCAAGCAGACCCGAAGAACGGAAAGCCAAACGCTAGTGTGAACCCAATGGTCAGTCTCCCACCAATCAGCAAGTCACACCCTATCCTGTGCATCTTGTTGTGACTGAATACCTCTTTAAAAGAAGATTCCAGGACTATAATATTAATGATCTGTCCTTCTGGTAAGCCATCAAGATGACATTGATCAAGGTCAGAATGAATCTATGATTAGAACTGAAGGTTCTGTCTATAAACCGGGGATTGGTATTTTTCTACTCAAGGAGCAAACCTAAGATCTCTAACATGCCTCAGTGATACATCAGACACCTTTTAAAAGTGGAGATTTCCTTTAAGGGCGTGTTCACATCTGAATCATTGTCTCCATTCTGGTTGCCAATGCACTGCAGGACTAGAAGAATGGAAAACCAGTCCGTCTAATGATGGACAACACTGGATCCCGAGGGACACTATTGACTATAATGGGGTCTGACGGGTGTTCACTATTTTTTCACAGATATCACCAGTCAGGCTTGCAGGACTTTTTTGTTCAGGATCTCTGAACGTAGCCTAAGGAATGTTTTTGAGGAACAAGCTACAAGATAAATCTAATGCTACTCTTTATTGTTGCACTGTGCAGCAGTGGTGGGCCCCTAGTTGTTGTTGGGTCTCACTTGCCAGGTAGTTTGGAAACCTATTTTGTACCCAAACATTTTTTGTAAGCTCAACTGGATCTCCTTCACTCTTACCCCATAGATGATCGGGTTAATGGTGGCCGGGAGTAGGAAGTAGATCGCACTGGTTAAATTCTGTATATCTACTGAGACTGATGTCTCCAGTCGATATATGAGGGCCGATAACACGCTACTGGCATAGATCATCAAAGCCACCATGATGTGAGAGCTGCACGTGTTGAGGGCCTTGTTCCAAGACTGTTTAAGGACAAACATAGTAGTATGTAGAATAGTAAGGTAGGAGATGAGGAGAAGACTTCCTTCCACCACGGTTATCATCATCCTCACAATCAGCCCTATGGCTTGGATCTTGGAGATGTCCCCGCAGGCCAGTTTTAGGAGTCCCATATTCTCACAAACAAAATCAAGAATAACATTGGATTTACAAAACTTAACCCGCGAGTTGAGATAAACTAATGGAGTTATGAATAGGACACTTCTTGCCAAAGCAGCCAAAGTCAGTTGGGTTAGTAAACGATAGGTCATGATTTTATGGTAGCGCAAAGGTTTACAGATGGCTACGTATCTGTCTAAAGCCATCAACAGGATGACTATGGACTCAAACATGACGATGACGTAGACGAACCACATCTGTACCAGGCATTGACTCAAGGTGACCTGGTACAGGTCAAAAGCCAAACCCAAGAGAAACTGTGGCATGAAGGTGGTTGTACAGGAAAGATTGACCAGAAACAGGAGACAGATGAGAAGATACATGGGAGATTGTAGAGTCGGATCCACCAAGATCCGGTAGATCATGACACAATTACTGAACAATATTTGTGAATATATTAGAAGAAACGGGATGAACAACAATCTCCTGTGGACTGTGATGCCAGAGAACCCAAAGAGGAGGAAGGTGGTGTGAGATTGGTTCACATTGGGGTTGGCAGTGAAGATCTCCATGGATGATGGTGGCTCCTACAGACAGAAGAACAAGAAAGACATTGATGACATTTAGAAATCATTATTGCTTTATTTGAGGCCCAATGAGATGCAAATCCCATATAATGTGACAAATGCAACAATTACTTCCGAAGAGAAAGTCCAAGGAGCAAAACTTAGTTGACACCATTCACACCTCACAAGGGAGACCTGGCAGCCATGGCGGCCACTTACCTCTTAATGGTTAAAGATCTGACATCTGCTGTACTATTACAGCAGATGTCAGGAAGGGGTTAAAGGGCTATACTTAGACCTTCATGGCATCATTGTCATTGTCATTATTGTCCGTCCTACATCTGGTACCCACACCTTTCCCCAGAAAGTGGGCCCCTCATCTTCTGCCCTCCTCAGTGTGCCAGCCTCTGGCTGCTTCATCCAGGAGGAGTATAATGGAGAGGTAGCGTGACAATGTGCAATTTCTCTGTCCACTTTTACAGCATCTAAGCATATTACTTGTATCATGTTTAACCTATAAAAAAATTGCAGCAAATTCTGGTAAAACGAGCATTAAATGGCCTGGCAGTACACTACAGCTATGTGTGAATCCAGCCTTAGGGACTTGTCTTAACTTAAAGGGGTTTACTAGGAATTATTGGAAATTCAGGCACACTCCCCTATGGCCAGTGCTCTGTTGTTGACTGCTCCTCTTTCCTTCTGGTGCTGGCACTTACCGATCTGGAAATGGCGAGGCTCACATGGCTGCGGAGACCAATCACTTCCAGCCGGGCGAGTACCGTGCACAGAGCGCTGGGGATGGGTGCCTTCAGTATGACTTTTTTGTTTTGCATCCACCCAGGCTGCCCCTGAGTTTCCTACAAATCCCGGGCAACCCCTTAAATGGGGGTACCACATCTACATGATGGTTTCTGCACCCACAATCCCACATTTGGTGTCCAACCTTACCAAAAGGCTGGATGCTGCTACACCCCCTGGTCTGAGCTACTTAGGGAGCTGTCTGGCAGTGTTATATGTGCACGATATGACCGTTTTATTTAGACACTATTTGATACCCCATAATGGGGAAGATCTAATATTACTAGAAGGACCTGCCCATGGGACTGTACATACATCTGCCCAGGCTGTGTCTTATCTGTCTCCGCTCTGGGCTGCCGATGTGTGCAGTAATGGACATGATCCATGACCGACACCTCGTGGCCATCATACGTGTCTCACTGCTGTAATGTTCTCTGGTTGTAGAAACTTCGCGAGATCCAGCTCTTGTTATAACCTGTCTACTGGGACAGAACTAACTGGAGAGATCTTCACTCTATGACAGAGACTGCAGGCAGGGTAAGGGTTAAAGGAGTTATCCACTTTCCAATATCGATGGCCTATCCATAGATCTGCAAGGGTCCAACAGCTGGGCCCCCCCACTGATGCCTGGACAGCGTGGCTGTAGACCTTACCAGGAGCTGTGGGGGTCCCAGGTGTCGGACCCTCACAGATCTAATATTGCTGGCCATCCATATTAGAAAGTGGATAAACCTTTTAACCCTTTCTGCACTCCTAAGTGCCCCCTGCCTGCAGTTCTGTATATAGGCAGGTCTCAGGTCTCGGCGAGGATCTCTCCAGGTAGTTCTGTCCCAGTAGACAGGTTATAACAAGAGCTGGAGCTGGAGAAGAAGCGTCTGCGACCGGAGAACATTACAGCAGTGAGACACGTATGATGGTCACGCAGTATCTGCTACATTCACATGTCATGGATCATGTTCATTACTGCAAACATCAGCAGCCCAGAGCGGAGACAAATAAGACACAACCTGGGCAGATGTATGCACGGTCCTTCTGTCCCGGAACAGCTGATCTGTGGAGGCCCCAGGTGCCAGACCCTCGCAGATCTAAGGATAGGACCTCAATATTAGAAAGTGGATAACCTCTTATATCACTGACCCTGAACTGAAAAATATTCATGCAATATATGTTCTGTGTCTGACCATCTAAACACAAGGTGAGGCACAACTATGTAAAGACCAACATATCCAATAATACCGCCATACAATGACCACAGCACTGACCAGACACAGTCACAGGCAAAATAAATGACACCCAGCCTCACAGCATCTCTGATCTCAGACATCCTTCCTTTTCTTTTTCATCTAGCCCAGACCACCATGACAACATCTCCTGATGACTGACCAGACCTGACCGCAAAATGAATCCAAACCCAAAAGAGACCCTATACAGACCCTATACGGACTCATACAGACCCTATACAGACCCCTGAACAGATCTTCAAGTTAATTTAGACCCCAGAATTATTTCAGCCCCCAGATCATACCTAATTTAGGCCCCGGCATTAATGCACATTCCAGACCAGAGCCCCAAAAAATTTCAGACAGACCCAGAATTGTTTCAAACCCCAGACCAGACCCCAAACTAAATTAAGATGTCAAAACACAGCCCTGAATATATTTAGATCTCAGACTAGATCCAGACCAGACCACAAAAATTCAACCCTCCATGTGTATGACCTGGTAACAATATATGGATAATTAAAGGAGAATCCCGCACTTAATTCTGTTTCTTTACTCATTCTTGGTCATTGCTGGAGTTCCTCCTTAGTCGATCAGGTTGACTCTATGTGAGGGCATGAGCTCCAGTCTGCTTACAGCTCCAGCCTCTCGTGTATCGGGTGCAGTTATCCTCACTAATCTTTAGGCTTCGGGGACCTCAGTGTTTTCTCAGCTGTCGTCTCCGGAGATCTTGGCCTCATTAACAGGATGATAATTAACAGATAATTCCGCAGTGCTGGAAATGAACATGTAGCAGGCTGTATCGCAACCCTCTGCAGTATATGGGGTGCCCAAGGCTGCAAAGGGTTAAATAGGACTTGTATATGGATTGTCCAGCCGTTAAAAAAAATATGGTGAATGGTAAACAAAAGAGCCTCCATGTTGTGCGAGTGACAATCCCTATAGACCCTCGTAATGGCCGCCCATAACGGGTGTCACTATTTAGTTTATGGGACCCAGATCCAATAACAAACCAGACTTATCATAGATATTGGGGGTCCGACCACTGGGGCCACTATCGATCCCTTGTTCTAGGGGATGGTCAGTTATTCTCTATTGCTATCTATAGGAATGAATGAAATTGGTGATTGTAGTCAAGGCAATGGGGGCCGATCCCACCAGTCAGAAGTTTATGATGTATCTAATAAATATGTCCTACATATTATTCATGGAAAAACCCAAAGAATAACAACCCCGTACACAGGACAGTTCGGTGCTGATCCTACAAGCTTTCTATATGTCGAGTTCAGATGATATGTCCAAGGATAGTAAATCCCTTATAGAATATGGTGCCTATGTAGTATTTACCCCAAAGACATTTGTAGGATCTAGATGGTGAACGTTTTCAATGTCCTGTCTGATTTACATCCAGTGCAAACCGATCATTTAGGGAAATTTGCCCATAGTTAAAATAGATGATGGTCGGAATAATCACTTATGGTAAATCTGCAGTGAAATCTGTATATAAGACCAAGCCCCAGATGTAATAATGGCGATAGCTTGTTTTATAGACAAATATCAGTCAAGTAAATCACCATCACATGGGTGTGTGTCTGTTACATATGTTCCCCGAGCACTTACCTCAGGTACTCCCTGCAGCATCTGCACTGGCTCGTCTTCATACTCTTCAGTCATCTCCCTCTGGCTTGAAATATGGACTGAAGAGTAACCCGAATGCAGTGGAACCTGCCATCTGCCCAGTTCTGCCCGGTGGTGATGCCAGACCTGCATAGTCGTCAATGTATGGACCACACAGACTGATATACGATACCACACGCAAAATTACCCCTTTAGAAATTGTTCTCCAAGGTGCAAGAACCAAAAATGTACAACAAGACATCCATCCAGTCAGTGTATGGAACCAATGTAAGGTGAGTTCTGGTCCTGGCATCTACAGCCCTACAACATGGACTTGACTCTCGGCCTGGGGTGCCCCAGGGGGTCACCTTACAAGGTTTGATTCATAAGCATATAAAGATGAACTTTCCTATTTTTTCACATTGAGAAACAGGTTGCATGTCTTCATCTACACCAGAGCAGACCCCTCCCGGTCCCTATAGACCACAGCACAGAGATTCTAGCAAACACCATGGAATACTTGCGCACTGTGAAGCCGCCAAGGCTGGAGACACTGAGACCCCACCAGTGTAGGGAGTGACCCCACCAGAGAAGGAGAATAACCCACCAGGTGCAGCTCAGGGGTCGGGGTCTCCAGTTCTGTCTTACCTGACACCAGCTGTAACCACAATGGCTGTGTGCCTTCTTCTCTTTATGCCCTTGATGTTCTCCCTCCTCCAATTTCTCTCATTGGTGTAGATGTTTTGGAGGGACCATCTTTGTCCAGCCCACTCCATGGAAATCTTAAATAGAAGACACTGAGCAGATTCCTACAAGGAGGTGATGACAAGATGGTGACTATAGGAGCTGCACTAAGTCGGATCCTGGAACACTGTCTATAGGGGCCAATGACTTCATGTCTGGATTGTGGGGGGAGGGGGTGATAGCGCCATCAGGCTCCAGGATAAAGAAAGATTAATGTCTGCAAATTCTAATTTTACCGTGCACCATATCTAGACTGATAGAAAAACAACAAAAACTACACATCCTATTATACCCGCCATAGTGCTCATGTATTTCAGACAATGGGAGGAATTTATTAAGACTGGAGATCCTTACGCCAGTCTTAATTGATTGGTGGCATATCAATGGCAGTCAAGGGCTGGTATAAATTTGTGGTATAAGTCACGCCCCAGCCCACCTAGATTCCTGCTCCGCTCTACCCACTGTCTAAAAAAGTGAAGAGCAGGGTGCAGAGGCTGAGACTGGTCACAGTGCACCAAAAATACACCAAGTTCAGGAACATTTTTGGCCACTTTCGAGGCAGATCCACCTTAGTAAATGTGGGTCAATGTGACCAGAGTCTGGAACATTATATAATGCGAGATGCGATGACTAAAGTATTTGCTGAATGTTATATGTTGATTTCATATCTAGAAATGCTTTGTGAACGTGTGAGCAGTATAGAAGCCGGGATATATCAAGTATTAGCACAAGGACCCGGCTTCGCACGGGTATATTTCATTTTTCGTTTGTGTAGTGGCCCCATAAGAATTGGCACTGGTCTATTTTGTATGTCGTTTGTTTGTAGTTTAAATTTTAATTTCTAAGACTGTTGACATCCAGTATGGCAGTCTAGTATAGGTACAGTCTATTTATGGCTGTGTTGTTATGGAAACCTGGTAAATGAAATGTGAACTTATATTGGCTGATACACGTGATATGACTGAATATTTAAGGACCTGTGAACTGCTATTGACTAATACAGGTCATAAATAGCTTGGTTGCTATGGAAACCTGGTGAAAAACTGTGTGTATGTCAAGAGTGAAGAACCTGCGAGTTTCCATTGGTCCATAAGTGTGGACCAATGCCAGTGAAAAACCTGCAATTGTTTTTTTTGGAAACCTGGAGTAAAGCTGTGTGTATGTCACCTTATGTAACAGTGTCACCCACAGCGCCCTGCCCCTTTAAAGCTGACCTACAGCTGTGAATAAAAATGGCTGGGTTGTTTTGGAAACCTGAAGTAAAGCTGTGTGTAGGTGACCTTGTGTAACAGTGTTATCCACAGTGCCCTGCGCCTTTAAAGTTGACCTACAGAAGTTAAGACAAATGGCTGGGTTGTTATGGAAACCTGGAGTAAAGCTGTGTGCATGTGAAGACTAAGCGCCTGCAAGCTTCTATTGGCTGATAAGGGACATGTGACCGTGTGTATGGCAGTTGGAATATGAGTGAAAGACTTGCAGGCTTCTATTGGCTAATGCAGATCATTTATGGGAATATTGTATCTCAGGAATGGTACGTCCTAGAGAGCTGAGACCCAGTCTAAAACCTTCCCCGACACCTGATGTACCTGTGTGACAAATTTGGTGAGGATAGGTCCAGTCGTTTGGTCGCGCATAAAGAACATACAGACAGACAGAAACTCATTTATATATATATAAGAGATATATCAAGTATATATCAAGTATCGGTGACTTTGAAGTAGATCCTGGATCTAAATAAGGTGAACTTTTCCTTAATAAAAATATATCATATGCTATCTTTTTTATAAAAAGTCTCATTTTACTGACAATTTTCTTTAGATTTACAAAATTGTCATCCGCATTCACACCATATAAGAATATGGCTGCTGTATACTGGGTTGTACTGGAGCGTACTGGTGTGACGGCTCATTGGCTGCTTAGAGAGACCTGCACATAGACAACTGTGACCATCTTGTACAGGACAAAAATTGTACAAATGTTTCACATCTCAGTAAAATCCACCAAACTGCGGTCTCTTGTCTCTTGTCTTATGGAGCACCCTCTGGATTAAGGATTGTTACCCAACTGGTGACACATTTAACACAGAGGGAGATCCATAGAAAAGATCACGATGTGCCCATTGTTATAGTAATGGTGTTTATTCACTGTCCGCACTCTCTACATGACACTTGGGCAAATCCCCCGACACCTCTATAAAATAAAAAAGAAATAATACTCACCCATCTCCTTCCTCCGTTTGGGTGTTCCAAATCCAGTTCACGGAAGGAATGAGGTCCTAAAGGTTCAGATGACTATGAGGCCAAGGATTCTTTTTTTTCCCCCACTCCTGACCCCCAGTCATTTTTTAATTTATCCCAGAAAACCCATTTAAACATTGAATTCTGCTTCTTGAAACATTTTACCTCAATTTTCAAAAATTTTCCTTCATGCAATATTGGTGTCAGAATAAGTTGTCCGTTTCTCACCATTCTCACCAGAACTGAGAAAGTCTCTGAGCAGGGTGATGTTAAGTGTTCACGATTTCTAGATATGGCCAACTTACAATGACTCGGCTCCGCTACATACAAAGTCGTCTGAATGAAGAAAAACACCATAAACACATATAAATAATCCAAAACAGCAAATTTATACCAAAAAGTCACCTAAAATTATAATCAATTATAAGATGTTGCACAACTACATAAAAAATAGCAAACATGATGGCCACCGACATGATGAAGAGAAGAAGATGAGTCCCGTCATGTTGGCCAAAGATAAACTCGTGGTCACTAATGGTCAACAAACATCATCTTTGGACATCCCAAGACCCCAACATTTGTTGCCCCTTCAAAGTAGATGTCACTTTCTTTCTCCAGGGCATCACCAAACAATCTTTGATTTCATTCACTGCTATTCCATAGGTAACGGGGTTCAGAACAGCGGGCAACAGGAAGTAGATGACACTCGAAAGGTTCTGAGAGTCAGGTGAATTGAATTCTTCAACCTTGTACAAGATGGAGGACAGGAGGCCACAGGAGTAGACTGTTAATGCTACTAAAAGATGCGTCCCACATGTTTGCAGGGCTTTATGTCGCTTGGTGCCCCCTGTGATCTTCAGGGCTGTATAAAGAACCTTCAGGTAACAGATCAAGAGTATGCTGACATCTGAGAGGGTGACCCCAGTCCGCACCAGTAGACCAACCAGCTGAGCTCTCGAGACATCTCCACAAGCCAAGCTGAGGAGCACCACATACTCACAGACAAAGTTGGGGATACGGTTGGACTTACAGTATTGGACTCTTGAGGCTAGGAATACAACAACAGACACAAGGATACTATTTCGAACAATTCCGACCATCCATAGCTGGAGCAAAGAGTTTCTATTGATAATATTGTAATATCGTAAGGGGTGACAGATGGCCACAAACCGGTCAATGGCCATCAACACGAACACCGTGGACTTAAATATGAGGGCAGAGTAGGCAAAGAACATTTGGGTCAGGCAGCTGGACAGAGGAATACGGTTCTGTCCCAAGAAGCTCAGTAACATCTCAGGAATGACCGTGTTAGTACTGATGATGTTCATGGTGAGGAGAAGACCGATAAGGACATACATGGGGGCGTGAAGGTTCTTCTCCCTCCAGATAGTGTACGAAATCAGAAAATTAAGAACCATGATTAGGACATAGGTTATGAAAAATGGGACAAAAAGGATCTGGCGGTAGAGAGTAACCCCAGGAAACGGAAGGAGTATAAATTCTTTATATGAAATAGAAACGTTGTGACCTCTACTGGACAGTTCCATCTCATCGTCCACCACCCCACACCTGAGAATGAAAAGATTAGGATATTAGTAATTAGGACTGATATGGACCATGCTGGTATAACCTGGGTATCTCCTGTATATAATTATATATGTACAGCTGGTATAACCTGGGTATACACTGTATATAATTATATATGTACAGCTGGTATAACCTGGGTATCTCCTGTATATAATTATATATGTACAGCTGGTATAACCTGGGTATCTCCTGTATATAATTATATATGTACAGCTGGTATAACCTGGGTATCTCCTGTATGTAATTATATATGTACAGCTGGTATAACCTGGGTATCTCCTGTATATAATTCTATATGTACAGCTGGTATAACCTGGGTATCTCCTGTATATAATTATATATGTACAGCTGGTATAACCTGGGTATCTCCTGTATATAATTCTATATGTACAGCTGGTATAACCTGGGTATCTCCTGTATATAATTATATATGTACAGCTGGTATAACCTGGGTATGTCCTGTATATAATTATATATGTACAGCCGGTATAACCTGGGTATCTCCTGTATATAATTATATATGTACAGCTGGTATAACCTGGGTATCTCCTGTATATAATTATATATGTACAGCTGGTATAACCTGGGTATCTCCTGTATATAATTATATATGTACAGCTGGTATAACCTGGGTATCTCCTGTATATAATTATATATGTACACCAATATATCCTGGGTATCTCCTGTATATAATTATATACAAAATGTACAGCTGGTATAACCTGGGTATCTCCTGTATATAATTATATATGTACAGCTGGTATAACCTGGGTATGTCCTGTATATAATTATATATGTACAGCCGGTATAACCTGGGTATCTCCTGTATATAATTATATATGTATAGCTGGTATAACCTGGGTATCTCCTGTATATAATTATATATGTACAGCTGGTATAACCTGGGTATCTCCTGTATATAATTATATATGTACAGCTGGTATAACCTGGGTATCTCCTGTATATAATGATATTTGTACAGCCGGTATAACCTGGGTATCTCCTGTATATAATTATATATGTACAGCTGGTATAACCTGGGTATCTCCTGTATATAATTATATATGTACAGCTGGTATAACCTGGGTATTTCCTGTATATAATGATATATGTACAGCCGGTATAACCTGGGTATCTCCTGTATATAATTATATATGTACAGCTGGTATAACCTGGGTATCTCCTGTATATAATATATATGTACAGCTGGTATAACCTGGGTATCTCCTGTATATAATTATATACGTACAGCCGGTATAACCTGGGTATTTCCTGTATATAATTATATACGTACAGCTGGTATAACCTGGGTATCTCCCGTATATAATTATATACGTACAGCTGGTATAACCTGGGTATACACTGTATATAATTATATATGTACAGCTGGTATAACCTGGGTATCTCCTGTATATAATTATATATGTACAGCTGATATAACCTGGGTATCGCCTATATATAATTATATATGTACAGCTGGTATAACCTGGGTATCTCCTGTATATAATTATATATGTATAGCTGGTATAACCTGGGTATCTCCTGTATATAATTCTATATGTACAGCTGGTATAACCTGGGTATACACTGTATATAATTATATATGTACAGCTGGTATAACCTGGGTATCTCTTGTATATAATTATATATGTACAGCTGGTATAACCTGGGTATCTCCTGTATATAATTCTATATGTACAGCTGGTATAACCTGGGTATACACTGTATATAATTATATATGTACAGCTGGTATAACCTGGGTATCTCTTGTATATAATTCTATATGTACAGCTGGTATAACCTGGGTATCTCCTGTATATAATTCTATATGTACAGCTGGTATAACCTGGGTATCTCCTGTATATAATTCTATATGTACAGCCGGTATAACCTGGGTATCTCCTGTATATAATTCTATATGTACAGCCGGTATAACCTGGGTATCTCCTGTATATAATTCTATATGTACAGCTGGTATAACCTGGGTATCTCCTGTATATAATTCTATATGTACAGCTGATATAACCTGGGTATCTCCCGTATATAATTCTATATGTACAGCCGGTATAACCTGGGTATCTCCCGTATATAATTCTATATGTACAGCCGGTATAACCTGGGTATCTCCCGTATATAATTCTATATGTACAGCCGGTATAACCTGGGTATACACTGTATATCATTATATATGTACAGATGGTATAACCTGGGTATCTCCTGTATATAATTATATATGTACATCTGGTATAACCTGGGTATCTCCTGTATATAATTCTATATGTACAGCCGGTATAACCTGGGTATCTCCTGTATATAATTATATATGTACAGCCGGTATAACCTGGGTATCTCCTGTATATAATTATATATGTACAGATGGTATAACCTGGGTATCTCCTGTATATAATTATATATGTACAGCTGGTATAACCTGGGTATCTCTCGTATATAATTCTATATGTACAGCCGGTATAACCTGGGTATCTCCTGTATACAATTATATATGTACAGCCGATATAACCTGGGTATCTCCTGTATACAATTCTATATGTACAGCTGGTATAACCTGGGTATCTCCTGTATACAATTCTATATGTACAGCTGGTATAACCTGGGTATCTCCTGTATATAATTATATATGTACAGCCGATATAACCTGGGTATCTCCTGTATACAATTCTATATGTACAGCTGGTATAATCTGGGTATCTCCTGTATATAATTATATATGTACAGCCGGTATAACCTGGGTATCTCCTGTATACAATTATATATGTACAGCCGATATAACCTGGGTATCTCCTGTATACAATTCTATATGTACAGCTGGTATAATCTGGGTATCTCCTGTATATAATTATATATGTACAGCTGATATAACCTGGGTATCTCCTGTATACAATTCTATATGTACAGCTGGTATAATCTGGGTATCTCCTGTATATAATTATATATGTACAGCCGATATAACCTGGGTATCTCCTGTATACAATTCTATATGTACAGCTGGTATAATCTGGGTATCTCCTGTATATAATTATATATGTACAGCCGATATAACCTGGGTATCTCCTGTATACAATTCTATATGTACAGCTGGTATAATCTGGGTATCTCCTGTATATAATTATATATGTACAGCCGATATAACCTGGGTATCTCCTGTATACAATTATTTATGTACAGCCGGTATAACCTGGGTATCTTCTAATCTATAATTTACATGCTATAAGTCTTCCCATGCACAATGTATGATATAATGTATTATCTTACCTCTCCTGTGCTGCGGTCACACATCCACCTCCCTCCTCCACACTTATAACTGTATATATATATATATATATATATTTATATGTCCCTTTATATATCCCCTGGCAGCTCCCCTATGATCTCATTAGACCGATAGTAATGAGCAGAGGGAATCCTTCTCTGACCTCCTGAAATGTATCGCCAGTCTCCAGCGTCGCCTCCCTAGGCTGTAACACAGTAAGCAATGTGCAGGTGGAGGAGAGTTTATTGCAGCATGTCTGATCCCTGGAGTTTTATTTCTCACATTTGTCTCTTTTATCAGCAGTCTTCTATTATGTATCTATTCTGTAGTGTATAACAGAGGAGCAGATGAGACTATCCAGACAAAGCAATGTACATACTCCGTATATAATATAATAGAAATCTATACGGTAATCCCGCCCGCTCTCTTACAGCTCCCTATCACCCCAGTCATGATCCCTACACTAGATCTATGACCTGCTCGCATCCTCATTGAATGAATTTGGGCTGAGGCCTGGCGTTGCAGCAATGCAGTTTTTTTTGTTGCAGATTTTGCTGCTGTTTTATGAGCCAAGGTCAGGAGTGGATCAAACACTGACCCCGTTCCTTTTCAATCCACTGGGGGCAACTAGAGGAGGACATTAAATCATGCAAGTAGCTGGAGGGGGACATGTCTACTTCTAGTTGCCCCCAGTTTATTGTGACCCTCCAACTACCCCCACGGTTTAATGTCCCCCTCCAGCTGCCCCAGTTTAATGTCCCCCT
This sequence comes from Leptodactylus fallax, assembly GCA_947044405.1. NCBI lineage: Eukaryota > Metazoa > Chordata > Amphibia > Anura > Leptodactylidae > Leptodactylus > Leptodactylus fallax. The sequence continues at coordinate 101,253 of CAMRHE010000826.1, forward strand.
CCAGCTTCCCCAGTTTAATGTCACCCTCCAACTACCCCCACGGTTTAATGTCCCCCTCCAGCAGTCCCCCCGGTTTAATGTCCCCCTCTAGTTGCCCCCAGTTTAAACTGGGGCACTAGGAGAGGTACTTCATACTGGAGCAATTGGAGGGGAACATTATAATGTGGGGTCTGTAGGAGCATTATAGTGTGTGGGGGCACAAAGAAAAATGGATGACAATGGGTGGAGTCAATGTAGAAGTGGGTGGAGCTAATTATGCAGCGGCAAGCATAGCACATCGCACATTGTGCCCCTCTTTCTGTCCTTTGAAAGTTGGGAGGTATGCAGAAGGACCACAAGTCACTGTAAGGCACAATTTGCTGCTGACTTTGGGGTGGATTCTGTTTTTAATGTGAGACAGAGATCGCACAGGATGCTGATAAAATAAGTGACCCTTTTGATCTTGCTGATCGAGCCACAGAGTCCGTGGCCTGAGACTCCACACATTGGGCTCTTTCATCTGGGCATAGTCAGTGGTGGAAAGTTGTGAAGAAATACGATGCTCTGAATTTTCTGGCTCAGAAAATAAAGAGGAATCCAAGCCGGACGTCTACCTCAAATTCCTCTTACGTTCGGCCTTGTGGACAAAACCTAAGTCTCACACTGACTGTCCAGCTTCTGCCTAAATGGTTTGTTCTACAACAGTTCACATACAGCAAAAACTGGTCTTAAAGTGTAACTCCCATTGCATTTAGTGTAGTAATAGTGTACTAATAATGTAGTAATAGTGTACTAATAGTGTAGAAATAGCGTAGTAATAGTGCACTAACAATGTAATAATAGTGTAGTAATAGTAAACTCAGAATCTAGTAATAGTCTACTAATAGTGTAGAAATATTGTACTAATAGTGAAGTAATAGTGTACTAATAGTGTAATAATAGTGTACTAATAGTGTAGTAATAGTGTACTAATAGTGTACCAATAGTGCAGTAATAGTGTACTAATAGTGTAGTAATAGTGTACTAATAGTGTACCAATAGTGCAGTAATAGTGTACTAATAGTGTAGTAATAGTGTAGTAATAGTGTAATAATAGTGTACTAATAGTGTAGTAATAGTGTACTAATAGTGCAGTAATAGTGTACTAATAGTGAAGTAATAGTGTACTAATAGTGTAATAATAGTGTACTAATAGTGTAGTAATAGTGTACTAATAGTGTACCAATAGTGCAGTAATAGTGTACTAATAGTGTAGTAATAGTGTACTAATAGTGTAGTAATAGTGTACTAATAGTGTACCAATAGTGCAGTAATAGTGTACTAATAGTGTAATAATAGTGTACTAATAGTGTAGTAATAGTGTACTAATAGTGCAGTAATAGTGTACTAATAGTGTAGTAATAGTGTACTAATAGTGTAGAAATATTGTACTAATAGTGTAGTAATAGTGTAGTAAAAATGTACTAATAGTGTACTAATAGTGTAGTAATAGTGTAGTAATAGCGTAGTAATAGTGTACTAACAATGTAATAGTGTAGTAATAGCAAACTCATAATGTAGTAATAGTCTACTAATAGTGTACTAATAGTGTAGTAATAGTGTTCTAATAATGTTTGAATAGTGCACTAATAGTCTATTATTAGTGTAGTAAAAGTTTACAAATAGTGTAGTTATCGTTTAGTAATAGTGAACTAAAAGTGTACGAATAGTGTACTATAAGAGTAGTAATAGCGAACCAACAGTGTAGTAAAGGTTTACTAATAGTGTACCAATAGTGTAGTAATAGTGCACTAATAGTGTACCAATAGTGTAGTAATAGTGCACTAATAGTGTACCAAAAGTGTAGTAATAGTGTACTAATAGTGTAGTAATAGTGTACTAATAGTGTAGAAATAGCGAAGTAATAGTGTAGAATAGTGTACCAATAGTGTACTGATAGTGTACTAATAGTGTAGAAATAGCGAAGTAATAGTGTACTAACAATGTAATAATAGTGTAGTAATAGTAAACTCATAGTCTAGTAATAGTCTAATAATAGTGTACTAATAGTCTACTAATAGTGTACTAATAGTGTACTAATAATGTAGTGATAGTGTACTAATAGTGTAGTAATAGTGTACTAAAAGGGTAGTAATAGTGTAGTATTAGTGTAGTAATAGTGTACTAATAGGGTAGCAATATTGTACTAATAGTGTACTAATAATCTAGTATTAGTGTAGTAAAAGTGTGCTAATAGTATAGTTATCGTTTAGTAATAGTGAACTAAAAGTGTATGTATAGGGTACTATAAGTGTAGTAATAACGAACCAACAGTGTAGTAAAGGTTTACTAATAGTGTACCAATAGTGTAGTGATAGTGCACTAATAGTGTACCAAAAGTGTAGTAATAGTGTACTAATAGTGTAGTAATAGTGTACTAGTAGTGTAGTAATAGTGTACTAAAAGGGTAGTAATAGTGTAGTATTAGTGTACTAATAGTGTACTAATAGTGTAGTAATAGTGTACTAACAATGTAATAATAGTGTAGTAATAGTAAACTCATAGTCTAGTAATAATCTACTAATAGTGTGGTAATATTGTACTAATAGTGAAGTAATAGTGTACTAATAGTGTAGTAATAGCGTAGTAATAGTAAACTCATAATGTAGTAATAGTCTACTAATAGTGTAGTAATAGTGTTCTAATAGTGTTTGAATAGTGTACTAATAGTCTAGTATTACTGTAGTAAAAGTGTACTAATAGTGTAGTTATCGTTTAGTAATAGTGAATTAAAAGTGTACGTATAGTGTACTATAAGAGTAGTAATAGCAAAGCAACAGTGTACTAAAGGTGTACTAATAGTGTAGTAAATGTAATAATAGTTTACTGATAGTGTAGTAATAGTGTAATAATAGTGTAGTAAGTGTACTAATAGTGTACCAATAGTGTGGTAATAGTGTACTAAAAGTGTACCAATAGTGTAGTAATAGTGTAATAATAGTGTACTGATAGTGTAGTAATAGTGTAATAATAATGTTGTAATCGTATAGTAATAGTGTACTGATACTGTACTAATAGTGTCATAGTCATAGTGTAGTAATAGTGTTATAGTAGCATAGTAGTAGCGTAGTCATAGTGTAATAATAGTATACTGATACTGTACTAATAGTGTAGTAATAGTGCACTAATAGTGTACTGATAGTATAGAAATAGTGTACCAATAGTGTACTAATAGTGTACTATATACTGATAGTGTAGTAATAGTCTATCAATAATGTAGTAAAAGTGTAAAAAACAAAAAGGAGAAGAATAAAACAACCAAATAATAGTTTACTAATAATGTAGTGTAGTAATAGTTTACTAATAGTGTACTAATAGAGTAGTAATAGTGTACTAATAGTGTAGTAATAGTGCACTAATAGTGAAGTGAAAGTGTACCAATAGTGTAGTAATAGTGTAGTAATAGGGCACTAATAATGTAATTAAAAGTGTTCTAATAGTGCAGTAATAGTGTAGTAATAGTGTACTAATAGTGTAATTAATAGTGTAGTAATAGTGTACTAATAGTGTAGTAATATTGTAGTTATAGTGTAGAAATAGTGTAGTAATAGTGTGGTATTAGTGTACCAATAGTGTAGTAATAGTGTACTAATAGTGTACCAATAGTGCAGTAATAGTGTACTAATAGTGTAGTAATATTGTAGTAATAGTGTAGAAATAGTGTAGTAATAGTGTGGTATTAGTGTACCAAAAGAGTAGTAATAGTGTACTAATAGTGCAGTAATAGTGTACCAATTGTGTAGTAATAGTGTACTAATAGTGTAGTAATATTGTAGTTATAGTGTAGAAATAGTGTAGTAATAGTGTGGTATTAGTGTACCAATAGTGTAGTAATAGTGTACTAATAGTGTAGAAATATTGTACTAATAGTGTAGTAATAGTGTACTAATAGTGTACCAATAGTGCAGTAATAGTGTACTAATAGTGTAGTAATAGTGTGGTATTAGTGTACCAATAGTGTAGTAATAGTGTACTAATAGTGTAGTAATAGTGTACTAATAATGTAGTAATAGTGTGGTATTAGTGTACCAATAGTGTAGTAATAGTGTACTAATAGTGTACCAATAGTGCAGTAATAGTGTACTAATAGTGTAGTAATATTGTAGTAATAGTGTAGAAATAGTGTAGTAATAGTGTGGTATTAGTGTACCAAAAGTGTAGTAATAGTGTACTAATAGTGCAGATACTAATAGTGTACTAATAGTGTAGTAATAGTGCAGTAATAGTGTACCAATTGTGTAGTAATAGTGTACTAATAGTGTAGTAATATTGTAGTTATAGTGTAGAAATAGTGTAGTAATAGTGTGGTATTAGTGTACCAATAGTGTAGTAATAGTGTACTAATAGTGTACCAATAGTGCAGTAATAGTGTACTAATAGTGTAGTAATAGTGTACTAATAGTGTAGAAATAGTGTACTAATAGTGTAGTAATAGTGTACTAATAGTGTACCAATAGTGCAGTAATAGTGTACTAATAGTGTAGTAATAGTGTGGTATTAGTGTACCAATAGTGTAGTAATAGTGTGGTATTAGTGTACCAATAGTGTAGTAAAAGTGTACTAATATCTTAGTAATAGTATATTAATAGTGTACTAATGGTGTAATTAATAGTGTAGTAATAGTGCAGTATTAGTGTAGTAATAGTGTAATAAGCGGTGGCCGCACTTGCTTGCGGCTCTATTGCAGTCTATGGGACTTATGGTAAGATCTGAGCAAGCACCAGCACCTCTCTATTGCACCCTGTGCAGACTGTGGTGGCTGAGATACAGTTATGTTCACCATTATTAACCCCTTAAAGACTGAGCCAATATTCGCTTTTGCGCATCTGATTTTTTTTCTCCCCATCTTTCAAGAACCCTAATGTTTTGTTCATTTTTCGGAGTCACATGATGGCTTATTGCTTGTGGGAGAAATGTATTCAATATCCTGTGTAATGTACTGGGAGGCTGGAAAAATTCATAATGAGGTGGAATTGGAAAAAAAATGGTGGTAGTAATGACCTGTTACCTGTATTCTGCAGGTCAGGACGATCATGGAGATATATATATAGTCGGAAAAAGCCGACGCAGGCAGGACGACAGGAGATATATATAGTACCGTATCGCAGGTCAGGACGAAGGAGGCCGCGGGGGGACGGGTGTCCTGTCGCAGGTCAGGACGATCATGGAGATATATATATAGTTACCTGTATTCTGCAGGTCAGGACGATCATGGAGATATATATATAGTTACCTGTATTCTGCAGGTCAGGACGATCATGGAGATATATATATAGTTACCTGTATTCTGCAGGTCAGGACGATCACAGCGATACCAAATTTATAGAGGATTTGTAATGTTTTGATACCTTATAAAAAATAAAAACTTTGCAAAATAGAAACATTCACCATATCGGATAAATATTGTTATATTTTATTAGTTCGGCCATTTTTGAGTGCCGGAGACCTAAAGGGTTTACTTTTACTTTTGCTTATTTATTTTTACATGTGATCTTGGGAAAGGGGGGGGATTACAATTTTTGTAAAAAAAAAAAAAAAAACTTTTTAAAAATGTTTCTTTTACTTTTATTTTCACACCCCTTAGGGACCTTGAACCCTAGGGGGTCTGATCACTCATACAATACACTGTAATATAAATGTATTGCAGTGTATAGTAAGATCCATTGACTTCTATTACATACTGCCTATGGCTATGAACTATAGTAATGACAATGGGCGCTTGGCTGTTATGGCTACCAATCACCACCCTTTGATGGGGGCGGCCATGACACCGGCACACTTTAGATTGTGTTTAGACGCTTTTTAACCACGGCATCTCATGTGTTAGCAACCTCGATCAGTGTCAGCACCAATCGTGGTGATTAGTGGCTGGTCCTGGCTGTATTATGCACCCGGCAGTCACCCTGTATGAGGAGGGCTCAGCTCCCGAGTCCTCTCCATACAGCCCCACACGACCAATGGTGATTCAGATACTAAAGCATTTTATTTTTCTGCTTTTATTTTCTGAATGTAGATTTTTTTATTCTTTTTTCTGTATTTTATGTGCTCTAAGCTCCTGGTCTGGTCTCTTAACAGCAGTAACATTGATATTGAGAACCTTGGGCCTGAAGACAGCTCAAAAGGGAGAGCATTGTGGGCATGCTCTGTAAATGTGCTGAGGTCAGTCTGCAGGGAAAAAGGAGCATCTGAGCAGTTCTATATTCTATTGACTTCTATGGGAGATTGTAGTGAGCATGCTCTGTAATGTGAGGAGGTCACAATGCAAAAAAGTAGATGAAATGCCCCAGAAGCTATTGACTTCTATGGGAGATTGTAGTGAGCATGCTCTGTAATGTGAGGAGGTCACAATACAGGAAGTAGGTGAAATGTCTAATAAGCTATTGACTTCTATGGGAGAGAGTAGTGAGCATGCTCTGTGACATCTGCAGCAATCACTATGCAGGGGGGAAGGAGGTGACTGTGACCATATTAATTTATATAGGAAAGTTTTGTGGCCATGCTCTGTGACCAGTACAGAGGTTATTGTGAAGGAAAGGAAAGGAGGTGGGCTTTGTTCATCACCCATAGACTTCTATTGGATCGTTTAGTGAGCATGTTCTGTGATGTGAGCACAGGTCACTGTGCAGAGATGGGAAGAAGGAGAGCTGTGGCTATCACCTATAGATTATATGGAAGACTGTTGTGAGCATGCTCTGTGACATAGACATAAGTCTGTAGGGGTGGAGGTGAGCTTTGTCCATCACCTATAGGATAGCATTGTGAGCATGCTCTGTGACCTGTGCAGAGATCATAGTGCAAGAATGGGAAGGAGGTGAACAATGACATCACCTATTGAATTCTTTGGGAAAGAGTAGTGGGCATGCTTTGTGACACTTGCAGATGTCATTGTGCAGGAAGAGGTGTGATTTTTTTTTTTGATCACTTAATGGGAAACCAATGGTGAATCTAGTGTATACTCTGCACAAAAATACTTGCAAAAACAACCATTAGTGTCTGTGAGCGGTATGTTTGAGAGCCATGTTCTGCTTTGTCTTCTTCCAATATTTCATTAGACTCGTCTTAATCTTTTTCATCCTCAGACCGTAGATAAATGGATTGACAGCAGCCGGGAACAGAAAGTAAATGGCGCTGGAGATGTTCTGCCCATTGTAGGAGGTAGGAACTCCTGGAAGATACAAGATGGTGGAGAGTAGTCCTGAGAAATAAATGAGCACCACGACCAGCAGGTGGGTGGCACACGTGTGCAGGGCTTTGTGCCGAGCCGTCCCCACCACTATCTTCATGACTATGTGAAGAATTTTCATGTAGGAAAGCAGAACGATGGTGATGTCAGAGACGGTGAGCAGGATTCTCACCATCAGGCCTCCTATCTGGACCTTGGAGATATCTCCACATCCGAGGTTGACAAGCACCATGTTCTCACAGTGGAAGTGATAAATGATATTGGATTTACAGTAGTAGAGCCTGGAGGCCAAGACGATCAGAGGGAACACCACACAACAGTTACGGACCAGCCCGTTCATGGTGGAGTGGACTAGTAAGTGCTTGGATATGATGTCCCAATAGTGTAAAGGCTGAGTGATGGCCAAGTACCGGTCTATGGCCATTAGTAGGATTACAATAGACTCGCCCATGATGCTCGAATTTACAATAAACATTTGTGTCAAACATCCAGACAGGGAGATCCGGTCGAGTCCCACCAAGGCCAGCATCATCTTGGGGGTTATAGCCATGGTGTAGAGGACATTGAAGGCAAACAGACACCAGATGAGGAAGTACATAGGGAAGTGTAGACTTTTCTCCAGTACAATGGTGATCATTACTATAGAATTTCCCAACAATATCACTGTATACAAGGTCAAGAATGGAAGAACGAGGAGGGGCCTGAATTTTGTGACCCCTGGGAATGCGTAGAGGATGAATTCAGTGTGAGAGAAGGACGAGGTCTGGTTTAGAGCTGAGGAATCCATTTTTTCTAGGAAGTAAAACAATATATATATTAAAGGAGGCCCCCACCATAGTCTAGGAGCACTGTCTAGTGATATCACCTGCATGAGACATCTAAATCCCATCAATATTTGGTGTGACCTTTGCCCTTTGGAGGAGGAGTCCTGGAAGTGATGATCCGGCCCCCACAGATATAGCCCTGATCTCAACATCCAGTCTGTCTGGGATGACATGAAGACACAGACGGATTGGAGCAAGCAACATCCACAGAAGATCTGGGCTTAGTTCTTCAAGATGGCGGCGGGAACAACCTCCCTACCTGGTTCTGCCAAATTCCCGACTTACCATGTGCAATCTATAAATACAGGTGTTTTCATAATTTGTAGAGAGGTCATAAGACCCCCTCAGGCTCCAGATCCTGGTAGAAATTGCTACCTCGGCAGCCCCTCCAGTTACGCCCCTGATGAGGGAGTATTGTGGATAAGCTTTGCATCTGAGGAAGGGCCCTCTAAGTAGTGTATCATACCACGAAACGCGTTATCCTAGTCATTCCTGCACTAAAAGTTCTGTCATATCAAGTCCTGGGATGACTCTGACTCCTATTTTTCTGAGGAATAGCGATTATCCTTGGGATTTTTTTTGGAGCTCTCCAGCCCCATAAGACGACATAGTCACAACTATACAACCATTTACTATGAAGTCACAACCTTTTGTTTTTTCATTAAGGACCCGTCGCCTACAGTGCTCTTAACTCTTATATGGACGATTTCAAGATATTTAAAGGGACAGGATGACACTGTTATATGCATCTGTTATTTACATAATGTTCTTGATTCAGACCCAAGACCAGATGAATACGTCTTTGTATGCTTTATATGTTTTATAGGAACGGACTTGATCTTTTGATTTGTTTCTTTGATACTATATTTGCAAAGTGTGCACTTTTAGCGCATAATATATTTACATATTACATTTTTATACACTGTAATATGCCCTATATTAGATTTTACACGGAAAAATTAGTTTTATTGTTTTTAGTTTACTGATTATTCTGATTTACTTCTTATATAGAGAAATTGTTTTTGTTTGTAGTCCGTTTACTGTTTGGATCTGAGGAAGGGGCGCACTCTCTGTAGTGCGTGATACCCCAAAACGCGTCATCCTAGTCATTCCTGTAATAAAAGTTCTGTCATATCAAGTCCTGTGGTGACTCTGACTCCTATTTTCCTGAGGAGGAGCGCGTATCCCTGGTTTTTTTGAGCTTTCCAGCCCCATAAGACGAAAATTGTGCATTACCTACGACTCTGGTGGTTTCCAGTTAGCCGGATGCCAGTGGACGCTGCCCTCCATACAGTACAGACCAAAAGTTTGGACACACCTTCTCATTCCAAGAGTTTTCTGTATTTTCATGACTATAAAAATTGTAGATTCACACTGAAGGCATCAAAACTATGAATTACCACATGTGGAATTATATACTTAACAAAAAAGTGTGAAACAACTGAAAATATGTCTTATATTCTAGGTTCTTCAAAGTAGCCACCTTTTGCTTTGATTACTGCTTTGCATACTCTTGGCATTCTCTTGATGAGCTTCAAGAGGTAGTCACCTGAAATGGTTTTCACTTCACAGGTGTGCCCTGTCAGGTTTAATAAGTGGGATTTCTTGCCTTATAAATGGGGTTGGGACCATCAGTTGTGTTGTTCAGAAGTCAGATGAATATACAGATGATAGTCCTACTGAATGGAGTGTTAGAATTTTTATTATAGCAAGAAAAAAGCAGCTAAGTAAAGAAAAACGAGTGGCCATCATTACTTTAAGAAATGAAGGTCAGTCAGTCCGAAAAATTGGGAAAACTTTGAAAGTGTCCCCAAGTGCAGTGGCCAAAACCATCAAGCGCTACAAAGAAACTGGCTCACATGAGGACCGCCCCAGGAAAGGAAGACCAAGAGTCACCTCTGCTGCGGAGGATAAGTTCATCCGAGTCACCAGCCTCAGAAATCGCAGGTTACCAGCAGCTCAGATTAGAGACCAGGTCAATGCCACACAGAGTTCTAGCAGCAGACACATCTCTACAACAACTGTTAAGAGGAGACTGTGTGCAGCAGGCCTTCATGGTAAAATAGCTGCTAGGAAACCACTGCTAAGGACAGGCAACAAGCACAAGAAGAACACAAGGAATGGACATTAGACCTGTGGAAATCTGGGCTTTGGTCTGATGAGTCCAAATTTGAGATCTTTGGTTCCAACCACCGTGTCTTTGTGCGACGCAGAAAAGGTGAAGGAATGGACTCTACATGCCTGGTTCCCACCGTGAAGCATGGAGGAGGAGGTGTGATGGTGTGGGGGGGCTTTGCTGGTGACACTGTTGGGGATTTATTCTGAACCAGCATGGTTACCACAGCATCTTGCAGCGGCATGCTATTCCATCCGGTTTGCGTTTAGTTGGACCATCATTTATTTTTCAACAGGACAATGACCCCAAACACACCTCCAGACTGTGTAAGGGCTATTTGACCAAGAAGGAGAGTGATGGGGTGCTACGCCAGATGACCTGGCCTCCACAGTCACCAGACCTGAACTCAATCGAGATGGTTTGGGGTGAGCTGGACTGCAGAGTGAAGGCAAAAGGGCCAACAAGTGCTAAGCATCTCTGGAACTCCTTCAAGACTGTTGGAAGACCATTTCAGGTGACTACCTCTTGAAGCTCATCAAGAGAATGCCAAGAGTGTGCAGAGCAGTAATCAAAGCAAAAGGTGGCTACTTTGAAGAACCTAGAATATAAGACCTATTTTCAGTTGTTTCACACTTTGTTGTTAAGTATATAATTCCACATGTGGTAATTCATAGTTTTGTTGCCTTCAGTGTGAATCTACAATTTTTACAGTCATGAAAATACAGAAAACTCTTGGAATGAGAAGGTGTGTCCAAACTTTTGGTCTGTACTGTACATCTGTGAGATACGTGCCCTTTCAGTAGTTGTGACTTATCACAGCGAGAAAAGGTGAGAAGCCAATTCATAAGAGCTATTTTGAAGGCTCCCTAAAATAGATCTTATCGGTTCACACAAGGAGCGCGTCTTTCTTGTCTTTTTTTCTCTTATAGTTTCTTCAGTGATAGATAGAGAGAGGTAGGAGTCCCTCTGTCTGTCTGTCTGTCACACTGTTAGAGCAGTAGTACAGGCTGTGTATGGCAGTGCAGTGATATAGAGAGAGATAGGAGTCCCTCTGTCTGTCTGTCTGTCACACTGTTAGAGCAGCAGTACAGGCTGTGTATGGCAGTGCAGTGATTAGAGAGAGATAGGAGTCCCTCTGTCTGTCTGTCTGTCACACTGTTAGAGCAGCAGTACAGGCTGTGTATGGCAGTGCAGTGATATAGAGAGAGATAGGAGTCCCTCTGTCTGTCTGTCGGTGACACTGTTAGAGCAGCAGTACAGGCTGTGTATGGCAGTGCAGTGATATAGAGAGAGATAGGAGTCCCTCTGTCTGTCTGTCACACTGTTAGAGCAGCAGTACAGGCTGTGTATGGCAGTGCGGTGATATAGAGAGAGATAGGAGTCCCTCTTCTGTCTGTCTGTCACACTGTTAGAGCAGCAGTACAGGCTGTGTATGGCAGTGCAGTGATATAGAGAGAGATAGGAGTCACTCTGTCTGTCTGTCACACTGCTAGAGCAGCAGTACAGGCTGTGTATGGCAGTGTGGTGATATAGAGAGAGATAGGAGTCCCTCTGTCTGTCACACTGTTAGAGCAGTAGTACAGGCTGTGTATGGCAGTGCAGTGATATAGAGAGAGATAGGAGTCCCTCTGTCTGTCTGTCACACTGTTAGAGCAGCAGTACAGGCTGTGTATGGCAGTGCGGTGATAGAGAGATAGGAGTCCCTCTGTCTGTCTGTCTGTCACACTGCTAGAGCAGCAGTACAGGCTGTGTATGGCAGTGCGGTGATATAGAGAGAGATAGGAGTCCCTCTTCTGTCTGTCACACTGCTAGAGCAGCAGTACAGGCTGTGTATGGCAGTGCAGTGATATAGAGAGAGATAGGAGTCCCCTCTGTCTGTCACACTGTTAGAGCAGCAGTACAGGCTGTGTATGGCAGTGCGGTGATATAGAGAGAGATAGGAGTCCCTCTGTCTGTCTGTCACACTGTTAGAGCAGCAGTACAGGCTGTGTATGGCAGTGCAGTGATATAGAGAGAGATAGGAGTCACTCTGTCTGTCTGTCACACTGCTAGAGCAGCAGTACAGGCTGTGTATGGCAGTGTGGTGATATAGAGAGAGATAGGAGTCCCTCTGTCTGTCTGTCACACTGTTAGAGCAGTAGTACAGGCTGTGTATGGCAGTGCGGTGATAGAGAGAGATAGGAGTCCCTCTGTCTGTCTGTCACACTGTTAGAGCAGCAGTACAGGCTGTGTATGGCAGTGCAGTGATATAGAGAGAGATAGGAGTCCCTCTGTCTGTCTGTCACACTGTTAGAGCAGCAGTACAGGCTGTGTATGGCAGTGCAGTGTATAGAGAGAGATAGGAGTCCCTACGTCTGTCTGTCTGTCACACTGTTAGAGCAGCAGTACAGGCTGTGTATGGCAGTGCGGTGATATAGAGAGAGATAGGAGTCCCTCTGTCTGTCTGTCGGTCACACTATTAGAGCAGCAGTACAGGCTGTGTATGGCAGTGCAGTGATATAGAGAGAGATAGGAGTCACTCTGTCTGTCACACCGTTAGAGCAGTAGTACAGGCTGTGTATGGCAGTGCGGTGATAGAGAGATAGGAGTCCCTCTGTCTGTCTGTCACACTGTTAGAGCAGCAGTACAGGCTGTGTATGTCAGTGCAGTGATATAGAGAGAGATAGGAGTCCCTCTGTCTGTCTGTCACACTGTTAGAGCAGCAGTACAGGCTGTGTATGGCAGTGCGGTGATATAGAGAGAGATAGGAGTCCCTCTGTCTGTCACACCGTTAGAGCAGTAGTACAGGCTGTGTATGGCAGTGCGGTGATAGAGAGATATAGGAGTCCCTCTGTCTGTCTGTCGGTGACACTGTTAGAGCAGCAGTACAGGCTGTGTATGGCAGTGCAGTGATATAGAGAGAGATAGGAGTCCCTCTGTCTGTCTGTCACACTGTTAGAGCAGCAGTACAGGCTGTGTATGGCAGTGCAGTGATATAGAGAGAGATAGGAGTCCCTCTGTCTGTCACACTGTTAGAGCAGCAGTACAGGCTGTGTATGGCAGTGCGTTGATATAGAGAGAGATAGGAGTCCCTCTGTCTGTCTGTCGGTCACACTATTAGAGCAGCAGTACAGGCTGTGTATGGCAGTGCAGTGATATAGAGAGAGATAGGAGTCCCTCTGTCTGTCTGTCTGTCACACTGTTAGAGCAGCAGTACAGGCTGTGTATGGCAGTGCAGTGATATAGAGAGAGATAGGAGTCCCTCTGTCTGTCTGTCTGTCACACTGTTAGAGCAGCAGTACAGGCTGTGTATGGCAGTGCAGTGATATAGAGAGACATAGGAGTCCCTCTGTCTGTCTGTCGGTGACACTATTAGAGCAGCAGTACAGGCTGTGTATGGCGGCAGGCTGAGATAGAGAGAGATAGGAGTCCCTCTGTCTGTCTGTCACACTGTTAGAGCAGCAGTACAGGCTGTGTATGGCAGTGCGGTGATAGAGAGATAGGAGTCCCTCTGTCTGTCTGTCTGTCACACTGCTAGAGCAGCAGTACAGGCTGTGTATGGCAGTGTGGTGATATAGAGAGAGATAGGAGTCCCTCTGTCTGTCACACTGCTAGAGCAGCAGTACAGGCTGTGTATGGCAGTGCAGTGATATAGAGAGAGATAGGAGTCCCTCTGTCTGTCACACTGTTAGAGCAGCAGTACAGGCTGTGTATGGCAGTGCGGTGATATAGAGAGAGATAGGAGTCCCTCTGTCTGTCACACTGTTAGAGCAGCAGTACAGGCTGTGTATGGCAGTGCAGTGATATAGAGAGAGATAGGAGTCCCTCTGTCTGTCACACTGTTAGAGCAGCAGTACAGGCTGTGTATGGCAGTGCGGTGATATAGAGAGAGATAGGAGTCCCTCTGTCTGTCTGTCACACTGTTAGAGCAGCAGTACAGGCTGTGTATGGCAGTGCATGGGCTGATATAGAGAGAGATAGGAGTCACTCTGTCTGTCTGTCACACTGCTAGAGCAGCAGTACAGGCTGTGTATGGCAGTGTGGTGATATAGAGAGAGATAGGAGTCCCTCTGTCTGTCACACCGTTAGAGCAGTAGTACAGGCTGTGTATGGCAGTGCGGTGATAGAGAGATAGGAGTCACTCTGTCTGTCACACCGTTAGAGCAGTAGTACAGGCTGTGTATGGCAGTGCAGTGATATAGAGAGAGATAGGAGTCCCTCTGTCTGTCTGTCACACTGTTAGAGCAGCAGTACAGGCTGTGTATGGCAGTGCAGTGATATAGAGAGAGATAGGAGTCACTCTGTCTGTCTGTCACACTGCTAGAGCAGCAGTACAGGCTGTGTATGGCAGTGTGGTGATATAGAGAGAGATAGGAGTCCCTCTGTCTGTCACACCGTTAGAGCAGTAGTACAGGCTGTGTATGGCAGTGCGGTGATAGAGAGATAGGAGTCCCTCTGTCTGTCACACTGTTAGAGCAGCAGTACAGGCTGTGTATGGCAGTGCAGTGATATAGAGAGAGATAGGAGTCCCTCTGTCTGTCTGTCACACTGTTAGAGCAGCAGTACAGGCTGTGTATGGCAGTGCGGTGATATAGAGAGAGATAGGAGTCCCTCTGTCTGTCTGTCGGTCACACTATTAGAGCAGCAGTACAGGCTGTGTATGGCAGTGCAGTGATATAGAGAGAGATAGGAGTCACTCTGTCTGTCACACCGTTAGAGCAGTAGTACAGGCTGTGTATGGCAGTGCGGTGATAGAGAGATAGGAGTCCCTCTGTCTGTCTGTCACACTGTTAGAGCAGCAGTACAGGCTGTGTATGTCAGTGCAGTGATATAGAGAGAGATAGGAGTCCCTCTGTCTGTCTGTCACACTGTTAGAGCAGCAGTACAGGCTGTGTATGGCAGTGCGGTGATATAGAGAGAGATAGGAGTCCCTCTGTCTGTCACACCGTTAGAGCAGTAGTACAGGCTGTGTATGGCAGTGCGGTGATAGAGAGATATATAGGAGTCCCTCTGTCTGTCTGTCGGTGACACTATTAGAGCAGCAGTACAGGCTGTGTATGGCAGTGCAGTGATATAGAGAGAGATAGGAGTCCCTCTGTCTGTCTGTCACACTGTTAGAGCAGCAGTACAGGCTGTGTATGGCAGTGCAGTGATATAGAGAGAGATAGGAGTCCCTCTGTCTGTCACACTGTTAGAGCAGCAGTACAGGCTGTGTATGGCAGTGCGTTGATATAGAGAGAGATAGGAGTCCCTCTGTCTGTCTGTCGGTCACACTATTAGAGCAGCAGTACAGGCTGTGTATGGCAGTGCAGTGATATAGAGAGAGATAGGAGTCCCTCTGTCTGTCTGTCTGTCACACTGTTAGAGCAGCAGTACAGGCTGTGTATGGCAGTGCAGTGATATAGAGAGAGATAAGAGTCCCTCTGTCTGTCTGTCACACTGTTAGAGCAGTAGTACAGGCTGTGAGTGTATCAGGCTTTCCCCCACATTATGTCATTATGCTTTGGGGATCCCCTTAAAGACTTATTCCAGTTACCTGTTATTGATGACCTATCTACAGAATAGCTCATTAATAGGAGATCACAGGGGGTGCAACAGCCAGGGCCCCTGATGATCAGCAGTTTGAAGGGACCCCTGGGCTTGGGCAGGGGCCCTGCCCCCCACATTTAATAATTTTTTTGGCAACCTTTTTTATAGCGCCCACGTAATGTTATTATACCCTTTTTTTATAAAAGAGAGGCGGTTGTAATAATAATAAAAAAAGAAGGTGGGGAGTTATAAAAAATTTTTTTTTTTTAGGGGGGTTGGCTGCAAGTGTGAGGTTGTGAGAGTGTCCTGTAGTCTCTATGCTAACCAGCAATTTACACCAAGATATCTATCAGATAGTGTTCAACTCAACTGAGCAGGCGTAGATAAGATTCCAGATGCTTTAATCCAAGTAAATCTTGTAGAACCTCATACAGCAGTAGGTGAAAAATGATGAAATACCAGGAGCTGAGCAGACATGTTGCTTACAAAGAAGTGAAACTAAACTGAGGGGAGAGAGAGGAGGAGCTACAGCATCACAGCTAAGGATACAGAGAGAGAGAGGGACAAACTACAAAGACAAACAGTATCACAGATACATGTCAGTGAATTAAACCAAGTCCTGGGACATGACACTCCCCGCCTGAAATCTTTAGATTTCAATGAAAACAAACATTAAATGTCCTGAGATGTCCATAAAGTCCTCTTCAAACCTGAAAAACAAAAAAGAAACATGCACAACAAACAATAATCAACAGTTAGTCCAAATAAACCAATCTTCAGGTCGGGAAGCCGCAATTTGCCAACACCTCCACCGACCCACACTGTAATCCACAAGAACACGGTTTTAGTTCATGGAAGGAAGCTCCCCGCCATGAGCTGTGAATGGTGTCCTTATCTTCTTTTATGTGACGTCTCCTCTTGGAAGAAGAAGCACCAGTTCATTAATTGGGCGGAAGAAAACTCGCACTGAGCCTCCCTTGGTTACCTTGACCTCCACTTTCCGAGTCTTCCCATCATCACTAGGGACAACTTTAGTGATGAGACCCATA
This sequence comes from Leptodactylus fallax, assembly GCA_947044405.1. Taxonomy (NCBI): domain Eukaryota; kingdom Metazoa; phylum Chordata; class Amphibia; order Anura; family Leptodactylidae; genus Leptodactylus; species Leptodactylus fallax. The sequence continues at coordinate 117,951 of CAMRHE010000826.1, forward strand.
GGCCATTCATTCCGATGGACTTCTTTATCCCTTAGAAGGACGAGGTCACCCACCTGGAGATTAGGTTTTGAGGTCTGCCATTTGTGACGGCTCTGTAGCATGTGGAGGTACTCTGTTTTCCAGCGGTGCCAGAACACATTGGACAGGTGTTGAACTTGTTTCCATTGGCGTCTGTGAATGTCACTGTGATCTAAGGTACGTGGAGAGGTAGCAGCAGTACCAATTTTCTGAGTAAGAAGCTTTGTTGGGGTTAAGATAATTGGAGATTCAGGGTCTGAAGATACAGGGACAAGTGGCCTTGCATTGATTATCGCAGACACTTCAGCAAGAAAGGTTATTAACGTCTCATGGGTAAGCAGTGTCAACTTGTGGTCCATCAACATAGAGTCAAGGATTCTGCGTGTGATCCCAATCATACGTTCCCAGGAACCTCCCATATGGGATGAATGTGGAGGGTTAAACGTCCAAGTGCACCCATTGTTGGATAAGAAGTTGTCTAACTGCAGTTCTTTGCAGGCTCCAACGAAGTTAGTGCCACAGTCAGACCTCAGTTGTTTGGCAGGTCCACGAATGGAGAAGAATCTTCGGAGGGCGTTGATAAAGCAAGATGAATCCATAGATTCAATTACTTCAATGTGTACTGCTCGAATGCTGAGACAGGTGAACAGCACAGCCCACCGTTTACTGTTTGCAGCTCCACCACGGGTTCTTCGTGTGATAACTGACCATGGACCAAAGACGTCCAACCCAACGTAAGTAAAGGGCGGATCAGTACTTAGACGGTCTGGAGGAAGGTTTGCCATTTGCTGCTGTTGGTGTCTTCCCCTTAACTTGTGGCACTTAACACATTTATGGATCACAGAGGAGATGTGTCTCTTCATTCCCACAATCCAGAAACCGGCTGACCTGATGGCACCTTCAGTAAAATGTCTTCCTTGGTGCTGTACCTTCTCGTGGTAATGTCGGATCAGCAGAGCAGAAATGTAATGTCCACCTGGAATGATCACTGGGTTCTGTTCCTTGCTACACAAGTCAGACTTTCCAATCCGGCCGCCCACTCTCAATAATTCGTGGTGGTCGATTACGGGGTTTAGTTTGTAAAGTGCACTGTTCCTGGACAGATCGATGCTCCGTGAGATACTGTCAATCTCTTGATGATATACCTCTTGTTGAACACTCCAGATGATAACTTGCTCGGCGTGTTCAATGTCCGCTGCGGTAGGTTGTTTCGTACACATATGCCAGCCATGACACTCCGTTGATCTGTCCTTCGCAAAGCACTGAGCGATGTGAAACAGTCGGGCAACAGCTCTCACAATGGATGACCAGGTTGAGAAACGTTCAAAGTGATGTGGCTCCAGCTTCGCCTTTGGAATCACAGAAGTGTAGAGTGTGGAGGTCATAGGCCTGATTTCCTTGTCAGACTCGAGATCCACTAAATTGTAGACAGCATTGTTAGGAGTCAAGCAGGGATCTTCATACAGGAAACTTGGAGGCGACAGCCACATATGGTCTAAAAGGTGCGCTGTCGGTGCAGGCCTTGTACCACGGTCAGCTGGGTTAAGTTGTGTGGAGACATAATGCCACTGATCAGGGGCAGAGAAACTTCGGATACGTTCCACTCTGTTTCCAACATACACATAAAATTGTCTTGTTTGATTGTGTATATAGCCAAGGACAACTCTGCTATCAGTGTAGAATGTAAATGAATCAATGGCAATGTCCATTTCATCTCTTATTGCTTCAGCAATTTCTACTGCAAGCACAGCTGCACAAAGTTCGAGTCGCGGAATGGAGTGTGCAGGTTTTGGGGTCAGTTTGGCCTTACCAAGAACAAATCCACAGTGTAGCTCATGGTTGGATCCTAATATCCTCAGATAGGCCACTGCAGCTATAGCTTCCACTGACGCATCAGAGAAGATGTGGATTTCCTTCCTTACTGCCGCTGAAAGGGAGCTGGGTACATAACAACGTGGAACCTGGAGTTGTTCCAATACTTGCAAAGAGCTTTTCCATTTTTCCCACCTTTGTTGTTTCTCAGCAGGCAGTGGAGTGTCCCAGTCCATGTTCTCAGTGGTAAGCTGTCTTAGTAGTAGCTTGCCTTGAATGGTGATGGGAGCAATGAAACCAAGAGGATCATAAATGCTGTTCACAACAGATAAAACTCCTCGTTTGGTGAAAGGTTTGTCACAAGAAGACACTTGGAATGTGAACGTGTCTTGTTCAGTGTTCCATAGCAATCCTAGGCTGCGTTGCATAGGAGGAGCATCAGAACTGAGATCAAGATCCTTCAAGTTGATTGCATGATCATCAGAGGGAAATGCCTTCATTACTTCCATATTGTTGGAGATGATCTTGTGAAGTCTGAGATTAGCTACAGACAGCATTTCCTGTGTTCTAGAGAGGAGATCGATCACTTCTTCACTTGCAGGTAAGGATTTAAGACCATCATCAACATAGAAGTTCCTCTCAACAAACTGACGAGCATCAGAGCCATACTCTTTCTCACCTTCTTGGGCGGTCCTTCTCAGTCCATAGATCGCTACTGCAGGAGATGGGCTATTGCCAAAGACATGTACCTTCATCCGGTAATCTATGACTTCATTGTTGACATCATTGTCCTTATGCCATAGGAACCGGAGATAGTTTCTGTCATCATCCTTAACAATGAAGCAATGAAACATCTGTTGGATGTCGGCCATCACTGCAACTGGTTCCTGTCTGAAACGGATTAAGACTCCTATGAGGCTGTTGTTTAGGTTAGGACCAGTGAGGAGCAGGTTGTTGAGAGAGACGCCTTCATACTGAGCACTAGAATCGAACACGACCCTGATTTGGTCAGGTTTGCGAGGATGATACACGCCAAATGATGGAAGGTACCAGCATTCTTCTCCTTCCTTTAGTGGAGGTGCAGGTTCTGCATGATCTCTCTCAAATACCTTCTGCATGAAACCTACGAAGTGTTTCTCCATCTCTGGTTTCCTCTTGAGGGTACGTTTAAAGAGGAAAATCTAGAAACTGCTTGCTTCAGATTGTTTGGTAGTTTTGATCTCGGGGAGCGGAAAGGTAAGGGTGCTACCCAGCTGTTGGAATCATCTTGAATGAATTCCTTGTCCATAAGTTTGAGAAATTCTTTATCAGCTATAGCCGGTGCCAGCTTGTTGTCATCACTTGTTGTATTGAACACTGTTAATCCAAGGATGTCGTCCCCAGGCAGGAAAGTATTCACGTTGTCTCGGTGATTATGCAGCCACTTACTGTTGCTTATCTTCTCTTTCACTTGGAAGTGATGTGGACATGGCTGAAAACAAGTGCTGCGACCATTTGGTAACATATGCGTCTTAAATGAAGAAATATTGGTGGACCTTTTCATCCTACCTATGCAGACGTTGCCAATGATTACCCATCCTAGATCGAGGCGCTGGGCAAATGGTGCATCATGTGGTCCATTAATTTGCCGGCGTATTTTGTGCAGTCTGAGAATGTCTCTACCTAGCAGAAGTAGAATGTCTGCATTTTTGTCAAGGGATGGTATTTCACTGGCTATAGCCCTTAGATGAGGGTGCTGGAAAGCCGCCTCTGGTGTGGGTATCTCCTCTCTGTTTGATGGTATCTGGTTGCACTCAACAAGTGTGGGCAAAGGTATCTCCAAATTGCCCTTGAGAGAAGCTATTACAAGACCACTGGCCCTTCTTCCAGAAACCTCTGATATGCCACTACAAGTACCCAAGGTATATGGATAAGTATCACCCTTTAAGTTAAACAGATCAAAGAGTTCTGACCTTGCAAGTGAGTGGTTGCTCTGGTCGCCCAAGATGGCGTACACCCTCAGAGCCCTTTCTGGTTGGCCCTTGGGGTATATATTGACTAGGCATATCCTTGCACAGGACTTGTCACAAAGGTCTTCTCCGCAGACTTCTGTACATGAGGAAGATACTGTGGTAGTATTTGCTGCTTGATCTGTGTTCTCCCCGCCATGCTTAGTTGGGGAAGGGGAACCTCTAGGTGGTGTGGCACTAGGCTGGGATGGATGAAGAGCTTGTACAAGGTCCTCACTGCCACACTCTATACACTTAATAGCAATTTTACAGTCTCTAGCAACATGTTCAGTAGAGGCACAACATTTGAAACATATCCCTAGTTTCTTTAGAAGCTCTTTACGTTCCTGGATTGGTTTCCTCCTGAAGCCAATACACTTCTTGAGGGGATGAGGCTTCTTGTGAATAGGACACAGACGGTTAGGATTTTCTACCTTTTCGTCTTGGTTGCTGTTGCAACTGCTTTCTTCTGGTGCTGATGTAGGTATAGGAAGAATATCAGTCTTTTTCACCGAAACTGGGCCTCTGCGGTTTCTGTAGTTAGAATGTGAGCTGTCATACTTAATAGGAGGTGAACCAGGAACACTGGGCTCCCCATAGGAAAAGCTTGGGTCATTCTTGGATTCTGCAATGTTCTTGATAAACTCACAGAAGTAGGAAAATGGAGGAAAGGAGACTTGATTCTCATTTTTGTATCTTGACCCAACTGTGGTCCACCTTTCTTGAATATTATATGGCAACTTGGTGACTATCGGGTTTACCCCACGAGCAGTGTCCAGGTAACTGAGGCCCGGTAGGAGAGTGTCCGCATTAGCCAGTAGGAGCTCCATGAGTAGGTCACTAAGTTCTTGAAATTTCTGATGATCCTTACCAGATATCTTTGGAAACCCTTGCAACCGTTTGAACAGAGCATTCTCTATTGCTTCAGGACTGCCATAGGTTTTCTCCAGTCTTTCCCAAGCAGCGGTAAGGCCTGCTATGGGGTTGTAAATGTGGACGGATCTGAGTCTTTTAGCACGTTCTGTGGACTGTGGGCCAAGCCACTGGATAAGCAAATCTAATTCTTCAGCTGCAGTAATGCCAAGGTCACTAATTGCAGTTTTGAAGGCACATTTCCAGCCTCTGTAGTTCTCAGGTTGGTCATCGAACCTTGTGAGTCCAGTCTTAGTAAGCTCACGGCGAACCATGTACCTTGCAAACTCTGACATGTCTGTTCTCTCTGACTTTAAATATTGAGTTGCTGGCTGAGTAGCGGTGATTACGTTGTTAGTGGGGTTCTGGTTAACAGAGGTAGGTAGTGTAGGGGCTGCGTAGGCATTCAGCCTAGGAGCTAGCTTAAAGTCCATAGGTTTAGCCACATATGGATGTGAGACTGGACGGTTGTTTGCAGTCTGGTGGTATGGTGTCACATTGGTGTTTACCTGAGTATCAGTATATTGCATTTGCTGAGGTGCAAGGCTTTGAGAATCCATGAAGGAAGAAGAAACTGGATGCTGGACAGGCAGGGCATTGTACTGACCTTGAATGCGGTGTGCTTCAGAAGATACTGTGCCCTGTTGCTCTGGAGAAATGTTGTCCCTGACAGGAACATTTGTGACAAATAGGGATTCACTGCTTTGGCTTAGTACATAGTCTCTTGTGCGCTTGAGGGGATCCTCTGCTTCCACATCACACAAACTGGTGCTGTCGCTTTCACTTCCACTGATGGCCTGTTCTAAAATGCTTAACCTTGCCATGGCTGCAGCGTGCTCATTCTGTTTCTCTAGAGCTTCTAGTTCTGCCCTTTTTTGAGCTGCATTAGCTTCCATTGCTGCTGCATTAGCTTCCATTGCTGCTGCATTAACTTCCATTGCTGCTTTCTGTTGAGCTGCCTTAGCTTCCATCGCTGCTTTCTGTTGAGCTACCTTAGCTTCCATCGCTGCTTTCTGTTGAGCTACCTTAGCTTCCATTGCTGCTTTCTGTTGTGCAAAGGCTGCCTGTATCTTAGTAGCTTCTGCCTCTGCACGTGCTTTTATAAGTTGCTCACTGAGTGTGGAAGATTTTGAGGAACGTGACTTAGATGTACGCTTTGAACGCTTGGTAGACTCAGAAACGTGGGATGCCATTTCCTGCAGTTGCGCAATTCTTGCCTCTGTCCTTAACTTAGTTTCATGTACTAAGCTGTCTCGTTCTGAATTGAGATGCTGGAAGCTTTGCAATTCAACTAAGGAATCGTCTGTATGAAGTTTCCTCAATATGCTTTCATACTCCTCAGCTTTCATTTTATAATGTCCATGCATAGCACAAAGCTGTCGCAGAGCTCCCTCTAGTGGTGATACATGGTATGCAGGCAAGCACATGGCAGATATCTTAGTCTGTATTTCCTGCCACCATTTTGAGAGTTCACAGGAAAGTTCATGCTTTAAACCTTCTAGATTGTCTCTAACCTGTTTAATTGAGCGTCTAGCCTTCTCACTGGGCTGCAGACTGATGTCCATGCTACCTTGTGCTTCAGGGTGCCCTTCAGCCATGATGCAACACAAACAGGATAAATATAACTTTGCTGGAGTAAGATGGCTGCTTGATAGAATCTTCTATGCTGAGGGGGTCTGAGCTGCAGATGCAACTTACGCAATGCTGATTCCTTCTGGCTTCAGGTAACTTACTATGACTGACTGTATGTCAGAAGTTGGTGAACTGTCTTACAGCCGTATCTGGCAGTCTTTATGCATCATTTTTCACTGTTCTGACTCAATAGCTTGGCTGCAAGTGTGAGGTTGTGAGAGTGTCCTGTAGTCTCTATGCTAACCAGCAATTTACACCAAGATATCTATCAGATAGTGTTCAACTCAACTGAGGAGGCGTAGATAAGATTCCAGATGCTTTAATCCAAGTAAATCTTGTAGAACCTCATACAGCAGTAGGTGAAAAATGATGAAATACCAGGAGCTGAGCAGACATGTTGCTTACAAAGAAGTGAAACTAAACTGAGGGGGAGAGAGAGAGGAGGAGCTACAGCATCACAGCTAAGGATACAGAGAGAGAAAAGGGACAAACTACAAAGACATACACAGTATCACAGATACATGTCAGTGAATTAAACCAAGTCCTGGGACATGACATAAAGAGGGAGGGGGGCCCGGTGGCCCCAAAAAACACAAAAACCCACAAAAAACTCAAAAAAGCCGCAAACCCCCCAAAAAACCGCTCTAAACGCCCCCCAAAAACCCCACAAAAAAAAAAAAAAAACAACAACATTTTTTTGGGGGCGGGCCCCCCCCCCCCCCGGGGGGGCCCTTTGGGGGCCCCCAAAAAAAAAAACTTTGTTTTTAAGGGGGCCTGTGTAGGGGGGGAGTAAGGGACGGGGGGGGCGGGGGGGGTTGTTATAGTCTCACAACAACATCAAAACAAGCGTACATTTACCTAACAACAATCTCAAAAATATTTTGCAAATTTTTCACAATCCCTTATAAAAACTTACAACTTCACAATAACCTGAAAACAGCCTTACAACAACCTCACAAGTCAACTAATTGTAATAGTCTAAAAACAGCGATAGAATTGCCTGACAACAACCTTACATCAACCTCACATCAAAGAACCTTAAAACAACAGTCTGACAATAATTGTACAACATCCCCATAAGAACCTTCGAACATCCTCACAAATGATTCACAATTACCTAACAACAACCTATCAGATGCCTCACAACTGCTTTACAACTATAGTCTGACAGCAACCTCACAATGATCTCACAACAGTCTCACAATTAGAACACCTTCTCAACAACAGCCTGAATATTGCCTCACAAAAGACTAACATCAATCCCACAACAACCTCATAATAATCTCAGAACAATCCCACAACAACTTTTCAACAGCCTCACGACAACCTTACATCATCCTCACGGCAGCCGCACAATTACCTAGGAAATGTTTCACAACAGTCTCACAAACTCAGTCTCATTGTTCCCTAACAATAGACTCACAAGCACTTCACAAGTTTCACAGTCTCACAACAGTCTCACAACAGTCTCACAATCTCCAAACAAGATCCCACAGTCCATTATTATATCAAAAACACAGAATAAGGTTGTGTTCAGACGTTGCAGATGAGGTGCAGGTAAAAGCATTTACATGTAGGGAATAAAACATAAAACAACCTCCCGGGTTTTCATGGTAGTTGTGGTATTGATGAAACAAATCAATTCAATGTTTCCGCCTGTAACAACCACATTAAAACAGGCGATAAATGTGTTTTATGTGTTTCTTTCTTTTGCAATGTCTGAACAGCGCCCATCCCTACTGCCACAATTGTGTCCTCCACCATTGCTTCTCAACCTATGGCTATCCAGGTGTTGATAAACTACAACTCCCAGCATGCTTCAGTAACCTGTAAATATCCTGTGTCTTGCACTATAATAAAATAATACCCGATTATACGGGTGATACTGTAATAACCTATGTTGTGTGTACATACCTGTATACATGGCTGTGATGGCAGTGAACCCCCCTATATCAGTGTGAGCCCCTATATACAGACCCCATACAGTGCAGGATGTACATACCTGTATACACGGCTATGAGGGCAGTGACCCCTCTATATCAGTGTGTGCCCCTATATACAGACCCCCATACAGTGCAGGATGTACATACCTGTATACATAGCTGTGATGGCAGTGACCCCTCTATATCAGTGTGTGCCCCTATATACAGACCCCCATACAGTGTAGGATGTACATACCTGTATACATAGCTGTGATGGCAGTGACCCCTCTATATCAGTGTGTGCCCCTATATACAGACCCCCATACAGTGTAGGATGTACATACCTGTATACATAGCTGTGATGGCAGTGACCCCTCTATATCAGTGTGTGCCCCTATATACAGACTCCATACAGTGCAGGATGTACATACCTGTATACATGGCTGTGAGGGCAGTGACCCCTCTATATCAGTGTGAGCCCCTATATACAGACCCCCATACAGTGTAGGATGTACATACCTGTATACATAGCTGTGATGGCAGTGACCCCTCTATATCAGTGTGTGCCCCTATATACAGACCCCCATACAGTGCAGGATGTACATACCTGTATACATAGCTGTGAGGGCAGTGACCCCTCTATATCAGTGTGAGCCCCTATATACAGACCCCCATACAGTGCAGGATGTACATACCTGTATACATGGCTGTGAGGGCAGTGACCCCCCTATATCAGTGTGAGCCCCTATATACAGACTCCATACAGTGCAGGATGTACATACCTGTATACATGGCTGTGAGGGCAGTGACCCCTCTATATCAGTGTGAGCCCCTATATACAGACCCCCATACAGTGCAGGATGTACATACCTGTATACATGGTTGTGAGGGCAGTGACCCCCCCTATATCAGTGTGAGCCCCTATATACAGACCCCATACAGTGCAGGATGTACATACCTGTATACATGGCTGTGAGGGCAGTGACCCCTCTATATCAGTGTGAGCCCCTATATACAGACCCCCATACAGTGCAGGATGTACATACCTGTATACATGGTTGTGAGGGCAGTGACCCCCCTATATCAGTGTGAGCCCCTATATACAGACCCCATACAGTGCAGGATGTACATACCTGTATACATGGCTGTGAGGGCAGGGGCCCCCTATATCAGTGTGAGCCCCTATATACAGACCCCATACAGTGCAGGATGTACATACCTGTATACATGGCTGTGAGGGCAGGGGCCCCCTATATCAGTGTGAGCCCCTATATACAGACCCCATACAGTGCAGGATGTACATACCTGTATACATGGCTGTGAGGGCAGGGGCCCCTCTGCAGTGCTGGGTCTCTCTCTATGTGACACTATTTATCTACTGCTGGGCCCCCGGGATTTCATCGCTGCCTCTCATTACCTGCACCAATAACACTGACATAACTGAGGCTGCCTTAGTGTTAGGAGTCTGTACACACTCGGCTGTAGTCCTCGGAGACCTCACCGTGTCTTACATGACTTTTCATAGCAATTGAGAACTTTTTATTCAGACTAAATAGAATCTAAGAATCACCAAATCAGATCCGAAACAATTATCAGGAATCTCGTTCGTTTCTACTTGTATGCATGTGTGTGCTCACCTGTCTGTATACAGCTGTATGTGTGCTCACCTGTCTGTATACACTTGTATGTGCGCTCACCTGTCTGTATACACCTGTATGTGCGCTCACCTATCTGTATACACCTGTATGTGCACTAACCTGTCTGTATACACCTGTATGTGCGCTCACCTGTCTGTATACACCTATATGTGTGCTCACCTGTCTGTATACACCTGTATGTTTGCTCACCTGTCTGTATGCACCTGTATGTGCGCTCACCTGTCTGTATACACCTGTATGTTTGCTCACCTGTCTGTATACAACTGTATGTGTGCTTACCTGTCTGTATACCACCTACATATTGAGTATCACTGTGCAATTAGCCTGCCATGTTAGCAAGTGAGTGCTCTGACCCAAGGTTCTCCCATGCATGATCTTCTTGGAAACCGTGGTTATTGTCATTATCGTCTCCCAAGGGTCAACCTCCTCTCCTGGCTGTCAACTATCAAGGTCCCCTCTGTATCCAAAGGAAAGGTTCCTTCTTCTTCTCAAGGCTAATGACCCCAGGTCCTCCACTATAATGACCCAGACTGAGTTCTTCATTCTCCTCTAGTTCTTCGTGCACATAAGATTGTTTGTGCGGATCCCCAACAGCCCCAAGGCAGTGATGGTGACGAAGAGGTGGAAACTGTTCCTTCTCTTCTGTCCCTTGTTGCATAAGTATAAGGGTTTCCTGTAAGATATACAATAGAGGGATGACATTGCTGATGCTGCAGTTTTCCCTGAAGACACATTTGGTGTCCTCCCCAAATGGCTTCAGAAGGCGACACACTTTCTTATGAGCCTACAATGGCGGATTGCAAAATAACCTATTAGTGGAAATTATTAGGAATTGAGTTTCCTACATTAGTCTTCATAAAGTATCTGACTGGCACGAGGTGTGGCTGAATTATTAAGAGGCTATGGATAGTTTTCTGGATTGACTTATAGCAAATTTGTCTGGCAGAGGAGTCCCCGGACCACTGTGCTCTGCCCACTTTTGCAAAAAGTGGCGAGGTGGGAGCAGAGAGAGGGAAGTGGCTCTGCACTCGGGAAAAAAGTGCTGTGCACCAAAGATGTGCCACAAGTATTCTGCCATTGTCTCTGTGGTCTGCTCTAGCAGTAATCATTCACCGCCTTCTGTTGTACACTCCAACATGTGCACAGTGGAATTCCTGTGAATTGGAACGTTGCAGATGAGACAGCGTCAGGACAGGCCGTTTTGTCACTGCAGGATGTTCTTACCCACCTAAGAACTTTTTTCTGGCCATAAGTAGCACCTCCTTTAACCCTTTACCGTTCAGGTGCTAAGCCAGCTCCATAAGAAGGGTCTCCGCTGTAACTTACAACTGCGGCACCTGCGATCAGAGATGACTCAATAGTATCCATGGCATTTATGGGTGTGTTTATAACTGTGGCCCCCATGATTCCAATACCCTGCTCCAAGGGCCGCAATCAGGGAAGTCAGTATTCTGTTATGGCCATCCCAGACTTGAGCAAGGGTCCCAGGTCTGCCATATTTAATGGTTTATTTAGCTGAGAACACAATACAATGTAGTACATTAGTGTCAGGGATCAGAAGATCCCATAAGCAAGTCCTCTAGTGGGGCAAAAAAAGTAAAAAATAAATTAATAAAAAAAGCTTCAAAATGTTAAAAAAATTAAAATTAACACTAAAATTCAGTTATAAAACTAAATAAAATTTTTGAAAATGTAAAAAAATAAAAAGATTTAAAATAAACATCAAATCCACATTCTCTATTATATAAGCAAATAATAAAAATAAAAAACATTGCGTGTTTGATATCGCTGCATTCAGAAAGTCACATCCAGAATCGGTAAAAAGTGCAGCTCATCTTATAAAAAACAAGGCTTCAAACAGCTCCAGTGATGGAAAACTAACAAATGTATCACTCTCAGAATGTGCACAATATCAACATTAAAAAAACGATGTAAAACTGTTATCACCGTCCTTGGACTGACCCATAGAATATTGTGAAAATTGGAGAGTTAATATAATTTGGTCATAAGTTTTAGGCATCCCAAAAAGCTGTCACTGAAAAATATAACGTACCCCGCAAAATACAATCCCTAAATCAGTTACATTGGCTTAAAAATAAAAAAAAAAAGTTATGACTTTCTAAATTTGGCTAAATTAAAGCCAATTAAAACAAATTTAGGAAGATATTTTTGAAAATGATGATGACGACAGTGTCGGTGTCCTAGTTGTTGATGTACTGTCATGAACCTGAACATTTCACATGCTGACTGAGGCCTGTAGAGTCTGAGATGGAGCTCCTGTTTTTTCATTTACCAATTTCTTTGAACACTGCATGGTCTGACCTTGGAGTGAATTTTTCAATTCTCCACTCCTAGAAATATTGACAACTGTCTTGAATGTTTTCCACTTGTGAATACTCTTTCTCACTGCAGAATGATGGACTTCAGATTATTTGTAAAAGACCTTATAACCCTCCCCAGATTTATGGGTAACAATGGATTCTCTAAGATCATTGCTGATGTCTTTCCTCCTTGGCATTGTCTTAGAATATGCTTGAATACTCCAGACTAGCAAACTGCCAAAACTTCTGCTTTTATAGAGATGGGGACACTTACTGATGATAAATTCATAAAAGGCATCTGATTATCCGCATCGGCTGCTACTTACCCTCTTAACTCCTATGGAAGCAATAAGATTGGATTTATAGGTGTTTTTTGGGACTTAGGTAGGTCATTAATATATAATTAGCGGGGGCTCGACACCCTGGACCCCCGCCAGTCAGCTGTTTGAAAAGGCCTCGGTGCTCATGAGTGCCACGCTTCTTCCCTGTGCTTATGATGTCATGTTCTTCGGTCACATGGGACAACAGCAGCTCAGTCCCATTCAAGTGAAGGGTGCTGAGAAGTGTTGTTGTTCATCTAAGGTTGGATTCACCTTATTTGAAGACCTTCTAAGGACTAGATATATTTTTTTATTATGTCCTGATTCATAAAACCAGAGAACTCTAAAAGGAAGGATTTTGATTTTCTCCTGACTGTTTCATATGTTGCAGACGTTGATACCTGCAGATGACTGACAGGTTGGAAATCATGTTGGTAGTCATACAAATATTAATGAAAAAAATAATAGCCATGTTGGATTGTACCACTATACATACTGTACCTCCCAACCAGCTGGGATTCAGCGGGACAGTCCCGAATTCCAGATCCTGTCCTGCTGTCCCGGTCGGCTGGGGTATGTCCTGACTTCAACTCATCTGTGTCCTCTCCAGACGCAGTGAAGAAGGAGCTGTCCGCTCTCTGCTCCAGGAGCTGTAGATATGAAGTGATGACGTCACTGACATCGCGCCTGAAGCCTCTGGGAGCTGAGACATTAAACTGTGGGGGCAGCTGGAGGGGGACATTATACTGTGAGGGGTCATATCATGTTAGGGTGACTTTAGGGGCATTATACTGTGTGGGGGCACAAAGAGAAATGAATGGGGATGGGCGGAGTCAAAGTAGAAGTGGGTGGGGCTAAATTTGCACATCCTGTCCCTCTTTCTATCCTTTCAAAGTTGGGAGGTATGGTATATACTATACAGTACAGACCAAAAGTTTGGACACACCTTCTCATTTCAAGAGTCTTCTGTATTTTCATGACTATAAAAATTGTAGATTCACACTGAAGGCATCAAAACTATGAAGTATCACATGTGAAATTATATACTTAACAAAAAAGTGTGACACAACTGAAAATATGTCTTATATTCTAGGTTCTTCACAGTAGCCACCTTTTGCTTTGATTACTGCTTTGCACACTCTTGGCATTCTCTTGAGGAGCTTCAAGAGGTAGTCACCTGAAATGGTCTTCCAACAGTCTTGAAGGAGTTCCCAGAGATGCTTAGCACTTGTTGGCCCTTTTGCCTTCACTCTGCGGTCCAGCTCACCCCAAACCATCTGGATTGGGTTCAGGTCTGGTGACTGTGGAGGCCAGGTCATCTGGTGTAGCACCCCATCACTCTCCTTCTTGGTCACATAGCCCTTACACAGTCTGGAGGTGTGTTTGGGGTCATTGTCCTTTTGAAAAATAAATGATGGTCCAACTAAACGCACACCGGATGGAATAGCATGCCACTGCAAGATGCTGTGGTAACCATGCTGGTTCAGAATAAATCCCCAACAGTGTCCCCAGCAAAGCCCCCCCACACCATCACACCTCCTCCTCCATGCTTCACGGTGGGAACCAGGCATGTAGAGTCCATTCCTTCACCTTTTCTGCGTCGCACAAAGACACGGTGGTTGGAACCAAAGATCTCACATTTGGACTCATCAGACCAAAGCCCAGATTTCCACAGGTCTAATGTCCATTCCTTGTGTTCTTCTTGTGCTTGTTGCCTGTCCTTAGCAGTGGTTTCCTAGCAGCTATTTTACCATGAAGGCCTGCTGCACACAGCCTCCTCTTAACAGTTGTTGTAGAGATGTGTCTGCTGCTAGAACTCTGTGTGGCATTGACCTGGTCTCTAATCTGAGCTGCTGTTAACCTGCGATTTCTGAGGCTGGTGACTCGGATGAACTTATCCTCCGCAGCAGAGGTGACTCTTGGTCTTCCTTTCCTGGGGCGGTCCTCATGTGAGCCAGTTTCTTTGTAGCGCTTGATGGTTTTGGCCACTGCACTTGGGGACACTTTCAAAGTTTTCCCAATTTTTCGGATTGACTGACCTTCATTTCTTAAAGTAATGATGGCCACTCGTTTTTCTTTACTTAGCTGCTTTTTTCTTGCCATAATACAAATTCTAACACTCCATTCAGTAGGACTATCAGCTGTGTATCCACCTGACTTCTGAACAACACAACTGATGGTCCCAACCCCATTTATAAGGCAAGAAATCCCACTTATTAAACCTGACAGGGCACACCTGTGAAGTGAAAACCATTTCAGGTGACTACCTCTTGAAGCTCATCAAGAGAATGCCAAGAGTGTGCAAAGCAGTAATCAAAGCAAAAGGTGGCTACTTTGAAGAACCTAGAATATAAGACATATTTTCAGTAGTTTCACACTTTTTTGTTAAGTATATAATTCCACATGTGTTAATTCATAGTTTTGATGCCTTCAGTGTGAATCTACAATTTTTATAGTCATGAAAATACAGAAAACTCTTGGAATGAGAAGGTGTGTCCAAACTTTTGGTCTGTACTGTATATATGGTTGCAAATAGGTAACTCCAGGCAAGTTAAAATCCAGCCTATGGTCGCCCTTGTCTGCCGCTACAACACCCAAACAGGAAGTATTTTATTTAGCTTAGTGGCCAGAGTCAGAACTGCAGGATTTTTAGGATTTTTTTTTAACCCCTTTTCTGTGCACATCTCTTTGTGAGGGCTTATTCCTTGTGTGACAGGTTGTACTTTCATTTGCCACCATTTTGGGGTAACTATAATGTTTAGCTTTTATGTTTTTTGGGGGTCCATGTGAAATATCACACAATTCTATCATAATGTTTTGCATTTTGTTCTATGACGTTCCCTCTGCATTATACATGACATGGCGGCTTTGTCCGGTCGGTCATTACGATTACGGCGATACCAGATTTATATCGGTTTTATTATATTTTACCGCTTTCACAAATAAAATGTCACTTTTTGAAAATGAAGGATTTTCCTTGGGTCTCCGTATTCTGACACCTGTAACGTTCTTACTGTAGTGTTGGCGAAGAATTGTCAGGGCTCTTTATTTGTGGGGAAAGTTGTACTTTCTATTGGTACCGATGTTTGGTATTTGTGACTTTCTGATTACTTTTTATTGTTATTTTTTGGGGAAAGCAAATTGACCAACATACATTATTTTGCACATTGTAGTATATTTTTTTTTTTACAATGTTCACTGTACGGGATAAATAGCGCTACTTTTGGATAGTGGGGGCTTCTAACATCTTTGTTTACTTTTTTGTTTACATTTCGTGTTTTTTTTTGTTTTGTTTTTTTATTTATTTTTTATTTTGAACTTTTTTTTTTTTACTTGTCCCACAAGGGGACTTGAACCTGAGATGTCAGATCCCCAGTGCAATGTCCTGCAGTACATAGAATTACAACACATTGCACATCACACTATGTGCGATGGCTATAGGCAGTCAGGAGGCCGTTGCTCAGGCCTCCTGTCTACCATGGCAACCCCTCGGGACTTGCAATGTTATTGCGGGGTTCCAAGGGGTGCGATCTTGCCCCTGGACTGCTGATTGCTGTGATTACCATTGATCACGGCATCCGAGGGGTTAATCTGGGTATCTTCCAAATCCGACGGCTAGCCCCGGGCCTCGCTATGCAGATTCTGTGCCCGCGGCATTACAGTGCCAAGCGCGACGTAATAGTACAGCGCAGAAGGGGTTAAATATATATAAGATATAATGTATCTCAGGACAACCAGACCCATCATGACTTTTATAGAATTTCTCTGCAGCATTAGAAGCATAGCGATACATAAATACAGTCTCCATGTTCTTAACCCTTCCCCTTCCAGTCTGCACATCCCATCCCCCGGGACTTATAGGCTCTGGTTATTACAGGACACGACACTATTATTCTGATATCATCTCTGCCAGGATTTTATTAGGCAGGCCCGGATCTCCTGTACCCTGTAGCCATATATAAATGGATGGATGGTAGCGGGGAAGAGGTAATATATGGCGCTGGTGAGGTTCTGGAGGTCGATGGAGATCGGCATTCTGTACGCTATGGATGACAATAGGCCACAGGAATAGTTCAACACTACGATGCTCAGGTGAGTCCCGCAGGTGTGGAGCGTCTTGTGGCGAGCCTTCCCCTTCACTATATTCCTGGCCGTATAGAGGATGCTGGAGTAAGAGACCAGGAGCAGAGTGATGTCCAAGGCGGTCACTAGGATCCTCACCATCAGACCCAAAATCTGGACGTCATTCATATTGCCACAGCCCAGGTTCAGGAGAACCATATTTTCACAGGCAAAGTCCAGGATGAGGTTAGAGAAGCAGAAGTCCACCCCAGAGGCCACAATAATTATAGGAGAAACCAGGAGGCTACATTCAACTAAGCCCAAGATGGACAGCTGGATCAGAAGTCGGTTGGTCAAGATGTCATGGTAACGCAGAGGTCTACAGATCGCCACGTAGCGGTCCAGAGCCATCAAAAGCAGCACATCGGACTCAAACATGACCATGGTGTACATGAAGAACATCTGGAAGAGGCAACCACCTAGAGAGATACCGTCCAGTCCACACAACAGCGCCGTCAGAGTGTTAGGGACAATGGAGGTGGTGCAGGAGATGTTCACAGCAAAGAGGAGAGAGATGAGGTGGTACATGGGGGACTGCAAGCTCTTCTCTACCCAAATCCTGTAGATGATGATCAGATTACCGGCCAAGATCAACACATAGACACTGAAGAACGGAATGGCAAGAAGCTCTCTCAATGCCGAAATTCCGGAGAATCCTCGTAGGACAAATTCAGAGTAGGACACGGGTGTAGTTTTGTTCTCAGGAAGCAAATCCATTTAATTCAAATCTGTAAGGCAAGAGTAAAGGCACTTAAAGGGGTATTAATGAGTACTTAAAGGGTTATTAACATCTTGCAATGGCATATTGCCAGGACCAAACCTCTGAGTTCCTCACCAATCCTGAGAATAAAGGGTTCTCCTTGCTGCATCCCATCCCAGGAAATTGGGAATCATGGCTGGGTAGACATGGGGACCATAGAAGATGATTCAACACTAAATCAGTACAATGGACCCTTATTAGTATACAGCGGGGTGAATCAGACTGAGAGCCCTTTAAAGGGGTTGTCCGAGACCCAGGGATGATGGATTTTGATATCAGATGGGTTGGGATTCAATACCCTTACCCTGACAGATCTGCTGATTCAGCTGCCAGAAGCTGTATACAAAGTATACGGCTGAACACAGATTTGCTCTTGTGGAAGTATTTGGGAGCTCAGCTGTAATTCCCCAGCACCACCACTATAGTGTAGGTCTCTGTACACCGTATACAGCCTTCACCTCTGTACACTGTAGTGGTGGTGCCAGGGAACCAGAGCGCTGCTCCATTCTCTTCAATAGAATGTTAGTCCCAGCTATGTATCTTGTATACGGCATCTGGGAGCCGAATCAGGATTGATGGTTTGTCGTAAAACACCAGCCACTACCTCGACAGGATTTTGCAGCCCTACATGTTTCCTTCCCACATTAGGGACACTATGGATGTCCTCAGGAGTCTGGAGAGGATCCATTGTGATGCAGGTGTCTGGCAAGCCTGGAGGTGGAGGCCTTGCACAGTTCGATCAGACATGACATGGATTGGGAACCAGTTGGATATTTCCTCCAAACTAGAGGGATGTACAATACTCCAGGTAGAGCTCCTTCATGCTTGAACTTCTGCCAGCTCTGGGAAGTGGCAATGGTGAGCCCATGTACCCTGACTCCTGGCAGTCTCCTCCTGGGCTGGTGGAAGGCTGACGTTGTGTTCCAGGAGGACACGGAGAAATGGACATTGTCAATGAATCTCAGCCATAAAGCAACAGATGACGTCCATTTCTCCTTGTTCCCTGAGAACACAACTTATTCTTTGGACTGTATCTAAGACTGGACCTTTGGAATTTGTGAAATCTGAAATCCAGGAGGGGAGTTTTACCTTTCTGGAGCTCAACAGTGCTATTTCCAAAGGGGGCCGACTGCAGACGTCCATGTTCAGGAAGTCGACTGCAACAAACAGTTTGCTGAATCGGGAGAGCTGGCATCAATGGGTCTTACGGAAGGGGATTCCAAAAGGCCAATATCCGAGGGACGGTTGTGATTGTTCAGGTTTTGGTGATTTTAGATTGTTGACAGATGACTTCAGGAATAGGTCTGTAAGGAGAGGTTATCTGGAGGGGCTCTGAGGGCGGCCATGTCAGAACTCCATGTCCAGGGAAGAGAATGATCCTTGGGAGGGAACGCAGGAGAACAGGGTCATGTGAATTATTGGGACTTTTTGGATATTCGAAAGACCTTGAAAACCGATCGCGACATTGGACATTGGACCTAAGTGATGCAGCAGCCATAACGTACAGAGGGGGTAGAAATATCCGTGGTGGGCTGGTTCAGCTGTATGTGTGTAGATTGAAGAAAGTACGCCTGCAGAGATAAAGGAACTGCATGTAGGACCATGGATCTATAGGGGTATCTATATGTGCACACTGCGGACATTGATGTGAATTTTGTAACTAAGGGTCTTCCGCCTGGCCTTTCCTTGTGCCCTCGGTTATTGGAGATCCACAATGGTTTTACCACTTGTAGGGTCCTAGTTTAGACTACTGGCCTTTCCTCCTGGTAGTCAGATAATGATTGGCTAATCTGTAGACATTACACTGTATACAGCCTTCACCTCTGTACACTGTAGTGGTGGTGCCAGGGAACCAGAGCGCTGCTCCATTCTCTTCAATAGAATGTTAGTCCCAGCTATGTATCTTGTATATGGCATCCGGGAGCCGAATCAGGATTGATGGTTTGTCGACTGCTCGAAGGAGAAGTGAGGTACAGGGGAGGGGAATAGAGTTTATATAGGGGCTAGACCCAAGTGGCTGTTTACCATCACGCCATTATGTGTCATTCTGTATTAAAATAGGCTGAAAAACCTGCCAGTGACAGCCAAGTTACCCCGAAGAAGATGTAAGGGTATATTCATGAGCGGAAACACAAAGGGTTTGATCTAGAGGGGAGCAAATAGCGGGGGAATCACTGAGATCCTAAGCAGTGAGATAAGGAATATAAATGATTCTCACGCGGTGTCGCCTTCCCAGGTAGGATAGCGCCCCCCAGGGGTCTGAGATATTTTTTTGAATTGTGATCTTAAAGTTCCTTCATTTAGGGTCATATCTATTGGCAGCCGATGTAGACAAGGTCAGCACGGAGATGGCCGGAGGAAATCGATAAAACGCTGCAGCATTCTAAACATTTATATTTTCACAAATGTTTAACTTTTAATTGTCTATGAATGTAACTTTATTATTTTCCTGTGAATTCTCCTATAATATAGATCTGCTGCAGCCGACATGTATGACCTACCATCAGTGAGGAAGGAAGGGACAAGTGCGGAGAAGATCATCTGAGGAGACAGCTGAGGATGTCGGAGACACAAGCTCAGGCGCTGCAGCCCAGGAATAGCTTCTTCTTCATGTGTGAAGGGTTGGACTTACCTCTTATTTGGAGGACTCCATCTCACCAGGCCATCGAGTCCTTACCTATTAAGTATATATTATCATGAATCTTCCTTGTACAGTCATGGCCAAAAGTTTTGAGAATGACACAAATATTCTATTTTCACATGATCTGCTGCCCTCTGGTTTTTATGTGTGTTTGTCAGATGTTTTTATCACATACAGAAATAGAATTGCATTCATATTATGAGTAACAGAAGCTTATATTGACAGTTAGAATGAGTTAATGCAGCAAGTCAATATTTGCAGTGTTGACCCTTCTTCTTCAGGACCTCTGCAATTCTCCCTGGCATGCTCTCAATCAACTTCTGGACCAAATCCTGACTGATAGCAGTCCATTCTTGCAGAATCAATGCTTTCATTTTGTCTGAATTTGTTGGTTTTTGTTTGTCCACCGGTCTCTTGATGATTGACCACAAGTTCTCAATGGGATTAAGATCTGGGGAGTTTCCAGGCCATGGACCCAAAATCTCTATGTTTTGTTCCCTGAGCCATTTAGTTATCACCTTTGCTTTATGGCAAGGTGCTCCATCATGCTGGAAAAGGCATTGTTGAGCGCCAAACTGCTCTTGGACGGTTGGGAGAAGTTGCTCTTGGAGGACATTCTGGTACCATTCTTTATTCATGGCAAGACTGTGAGAGAGCCGATTCCCTTGGCTGAGAAGCAACCCCACACATGAATGGTTTCAGGATGCTTTACAGTTGGCATGAGACAAGACTGGTGGTAGCGCTCACCTCTTCTTCTCCGAATAAGCTGTTTTCCAGATGTTCCAAACAATCGAAAAGAGGATTCATCAGAGAAAATGACTTTCCCCCAGTCCTCAGCAGTCCACTCCCTGTACCTTTTGCAGAATATCAGTCTGTCCCTGATGTTTTTTCTGGAGAGAAGTGGCTTCTTTGCTGCCCTCCTTGAGACCAGGCCTTGCTCCAAGAGTCTCCGCCTCACAGTGTGTGCAGATGCACTCACACCTGCCTGCTGCCATTCCTCAGCAAGCTCTGCACTGCTGGTAGCCCGATCCCGCAGCTGAAACACTTTTAAGAGACGGTCCTGCCGCTTGCTGGTCTTTCTTGGGCGCCCTGGAGCCTTTTTGGCACCAATGGAACCTCTCTCCTTGAAGTTCTTGATGATGCGATAGATTGTTGACTGAGGTGCAATCTTTCTAGCTGCAATACTCTTCCCAGTTAGGCCATTTTTGTGAAGTGCAGTGATGACTGCACGTGTTTCTTTAGAGATAACCATGGTTAACAGAAGAGAAACAATGATGGCAAGCACCAGCCTCCTTTTAAAGTGTCCAGTGGTGTCATTCTTACTTAATCATGACAGATTGATCTCCAGCCCTGTCCTCATCAACACCCACACCTGTGTTAATGGAGCAATCACTGAAACGATGTTAGGTGGTCCTTTTAAGGCAGGGCTGCAATGATGTTGAAATGTGTTTTGGGGGATAAAGTTCATTTTCTAGGCAAATATTGACTTTGCAAGTAATTGCTGTTAAGCTGATCACTCTTTATAACATTCTGGAGTATATGCAAATTGCCATTAGAAAAACTGAAGCAGTAGACTTTGTAAAAATTAATATTTGTATCATTCTCAAAACTTTTGGCCATGACTGTATTCTCAGTATTGTACATGACACACGGCAGGTGCTGGATCTGTGACTGATTTTGTATTGCAGACCATGAAATTCCAAGGGTCTGATCTATAGGGGTAACTGATCTGCCCCCAGGACTAGAATCCCTTATCAGCTCTCATCCATAAGACAAGATAACTTGTGCTAACTCTCACCATTAAGATGTGGCGTCTCCTCCGGCATCTGGATATAATATTTCATCACATCAGTTATAGCCTTGGACATCTCACCAGCTCGGGACTAGTCGGGGCGCAGTCTCGTCCGTGTGATTTCTGGGCATTATCTGATCACATAATGAAGTGACCGCCGAGTAATGAGAAGCTTAAATATCAAAGATAGACACGTGCAGTACCAGCCTCCCATCCCCAGGGGCGCCACTAATTGCAGCTGTTATTGTGAAATTCTCACTAGGGAAATCATAATCACCAATCTGGGGAGAAATCTGTCACCAGGGAAATAAGATTAATAAGTCCAGTAAGTCAAAAATATGGTGAACCGAGGAAGAACTTAAAGTAATGTACAACATCATGGAATTAATAGTGCAAAATAACATTAATAATAATAATAATTGTAATAAATAATAATAAACATAATAATGATAATAAATAACCGATAATAGTGATAATTATAATAGTAATAATAATAATAATAATAATAATTGTAATAATTAATAATAATAACCATAATAATAACATAAACAATAATAATAGTAATAATTATAATAATAGTAATAATAACAACAATGACAGTAATAATAATATAAAAAGTAACAATAATAGTAATAATAATAACAACAACAATAATATTAAAAGTAATAATGATAATAATAGTAATATGAAAAAAATATCAAATAACAATAACAATATAAATAATAATAACATAAATAAAAATCTCTCAGAGGCTACTTT
Organism: Leptodactylus fallax; assembly: GCA_947044405.1. Classification (NCBI taxonomy): domain Eukaryota; kingdom Metazoa; phylum Chordata; class Amphibia; order Anura; family Leptodactylidae; genus Leptodactylus; species Leptodactylus fallax. The sequence goes on from CAMRHE010000826.1 coordinate 140,608, forward strand.
TGGGTAGTGCACCTCTTGGTGGGTGTGAAGGATTGCACTTTGTCAAGCCGCCTGGCACACCTGAGAACACCCTTCTTACCTTCCACTTATGCCCTGTGAGTGAGCGGGTTCATAGGATAATATGAAACGAGCTTTATAAATTTTATATATTTATTAACCCAAGTGGGTCGGTACTAGGCACTAACATATACAAAAATAGATATCAATGAACGGTCAAGCAAATACCGGAAAAAGCAAAATACAGTACAGAAAATAAAATGGGAAATAAAAGACAGAAAAATACCAGAACAAGTTGATAGTCCGTTTCTCTAGGCCTCAGCACTTTTTGGGCCTAGGGCACATTCTTAAGCAAGTTACAGAGCATGTGTCTTCTACATGCTCTCACATCTTCCCCAGGATAACAAGACCCCTCTTTCCCTGGTCTGAGCATTTAACTCTCCTGGTCTTCTCCCTAAGTGATGTCACCAGGAGGAGAAGCCCCGCCCTCCATCCTAAAATCCCCATAACCATGTTTTGTCGTATCTCCTCGCCCGAGACCGTAGAGTTGGGCAAGGGGTATGATAGGGTTTGTGGTGAGATCCCCATCGTGTAGAGACCAAGGATGATACCCCAATCCCCTTTGGGTAAGGAGATCAGTGTCTGAACCTTTTCCGGGCTTTGAACAGTACTTTGTGTGGGCTTAAAACGTGCGCCTTGGCTGGGGGCACCTGAGGAATTTATCGGGGCGAATGTAAGAGGTTCCTCCTGCTGGGATAATAAGATTAACAAGGGTATGCTAATTGAGCCAGGGACAGAACAACAAAGGGCTTTGATTACAGAGAAGAATGGCCGCATTCCTGGAGCCAAACTGGATGAAATGAGCAAGTGATAATACAACAAAGAAATATACTGTATAACTGGAAAATACATCTTGGGGATCTCTCGTCATTGCAGTGGGAAATCAGTGACGACAGTGATCACCTCTCCAGTCTCCCAATAACCTTCTCCTTTGGTTGTAATATTGTCATCACTTCCATAGATCATCATCACATGACACTGAGGAGGATTCACCAGAACAAAAAAACATTCTGGTGGTCAGGGTGTTTTTTTTTTTGTCATTGTCTATATATACAAAATAACAGGCAGATATAAGGAATATGGAGGGATCTGACTCGCAGCAGAAGATCCCAAAGTCATACCTGAAACTGAATAAATCAGTTGAAAAGGGGGGCGGTATCAGTGACAAGTGAGGAGGGGCCATGTGCATGACCCCATCTAATATACAGTGCTGGCCAAAAGTATTGGCACCCCTGCAATTCTGTCAGATAATACTCAATTTCTTCCAGAAAATGATTGCAATCACAAATGCTTTGGTAATAATATCTTCATTTATTTTGCTTGCAATGAAAAAACACAAAAGAGAATGAAAAAAAAGTCAAATCATTGATCATTTTACACAAAACTCCAAAAATGGGCCGGACAAAAGTATTGGCACCCTCAGCCTAATACTTGGTAGCACAACCTTTAGACAAAATAACTGCGAACAACCGCTTCCGGTAACCATCAATGAGTTTCTTCCAATGCTCTGCTGGAATTTCTCCAGGTCCCTGAGATGTGAAGGGCGCCTTCTCCAAACTGCCATTGTGAGATCTCTCCTTGGGTGTTCTATGGGATTCAGGTCTGGACTCATTGCTGCCACTTTACAAGTCTCCAGTGCTTTCTCTCAAACCATTTTCTAGTGCTTTTTGAAGTGTGTTTTGGGTCATTGTCCTGCTGGAAGACCCATGACCTCTGAGGGAGACCCAGCTTTCTCACACTGGGCCCTACATTATGCTGCAGACTTCATAATGCCATGCACACGGTCAAGCAGTCCAGTGCCAGAGGCAGCAAAGCAACCCCAAAACATCAGGGAACCTCCGCCATGTCTGACTGTAGGGACCGTGTTCTTTTCTTTGAAGGCCTCTTTTTTTTCCCTGTAAACTCTATGTTGATGCCTTTTCCCAAAAAGCTCTACTTTTGTCTCATCTGACCAGAGAACATTCTTCCAAAAAGTTTTTGGCTTTCTCAGGTAAGTTTTGGCTTTTTTATGTCTCTGGGTCAGAAGTGGGGTCTTCCTGGGTATCCTACCATAGAGTCCCTTTTCATTCAGACGCCGACGGATAGTACGGGTTGACACTGTTGTACCCTCGGACTGCAGGGCAGCTAGAACTTGTTTGGATGTTAGTCGAGGTTCTTTAGCCGCCATCCGCACAATCTTTCTTTTCCGTCCACATCTAGGGAGGTTAGCCACAGTGCCATGGGCTTTACACTTCTTGATGACACTGCGCACGGTAGACACAGGAACATTCAGGTCTTTGGAGATGGACTTGTAGCCTTGAGATTGCTCATGCTTCCTCACAATTTTGCTTCTCAAGTCCTCAGACAGTTCTTTGGTCTTCTTTCTTTTCTCCATGCTCAATGTGGTACACACAAGGACACAGGACAGAGGTTGAGTCAACTTTAATCCATTTCAACTGGCTGCAAGTGTGATTTAGTTATTGCCACCACCTGTTATGTGCCACAGGTAAGTAACAGGTGCTGTTAATTACACAAATTAGAGAAGCATCACATGATTTTTCAAAGGGTGCCAATACTTTTGTCCACCCCCCTTTTTTATGTTTGGTGTGGAATTATATCCAATTTGGCTTTTTGACAATTCTTTTTGTGGTTTTCCATTGAAGACAAATTAAATGAAGATATTATTACCAAAGCATTTGTGATTGCAATCATTTTCTGGAAGAAATTGAGTATTATCTGACAGAATTGCAGGGGTGTCAATACTTTTGGCCAGCACTGTATAAACCTACATCTGTCTGCAGGGTCGGACTGGCCCACCAGGGAACCGGTGAATCCACTGATGGGCCCCGAGCCCTGACTATTAGTCCTCATGTCATGGGGGCTCGATCGGGATCCTGACCATCCCAATCGGGCCCATGACCGGTGGCGTAACGACCGGGCTCGGCAGGGTATGGTGCCCGTGGCCAGCTGGAGATAGCTGGGCGCCAGACCACTATGATAACGGTCGGGGAAAGCCTGGTTCCCCGACCGCTATACATCCTGTTATTGGAAAGGAGCCCTGGCATATTGCAGACCCCTTGCCAATAGATGGCAGCCCAGGGGAGGTGACTAAAAACAATAAATACATATTCTCACCTCTCCTGGGTACAGCGTTCTCTTCGGCGCTCTACCGTCATGTGACTGAGGCCTTTGATTAGGCCCCAGCAGTGGCAGTCACGTGGCGGCCGCGTAATGACGTCAGTGCGCCCCCACGTGACTGCTGAGGCCCAATCACAGGCCTCAGCAGCGACGTCAGAAAAGGGCCTGAACTTTTGACCTCTCAGGGGGGGCAGCCCCGGTGGTCCACAAATATATGACCCGGTGGTCTGGAGCCCTGGGCATGCACATCTCGCACAGCCAGTGGCAGGTCATTTGGTCCCGAGCAGCTAAATCCTCTTCCTGTGTAACGTTTAGGGAAACGCAATACAAAATACTCATGCACTGGTATCACACTCCAGCTTTACTGCATACTCTCAACCCCACTATCCCCTCCAGTTGCTGGCGATGCCAAACAACACCAGGAACATTGTTCCATATCTTTTGGGAGTGCCCCCTAGTCCGCCCTTTCTGGTTCGAGGTTGGGAAGATGACTAACATTCTTTTCATCCAGGGTATACCCCTAGACCCCATGGTTTATCTGCTGAATCTCCCTCCAAAAGGTCTCAGTAAAAATACATCTAAGCTATTCCTTTACTTGTGTACTGCGGCCAAAACGCTCATAGCCCGCCATTGGAGAGAAACTCTTCCTCCTTCGATCTCAGAATTGATAGCCCGACTGAAGGACATCCGCAGTCTGGAGTACTTGACCGCCTCCCTCAACCATACGGTAGAGGCATTTGAAGCAATTTGGTCCCACTGGGATACCTACTGTGCCACACAGGGTCTCTGAGGTCTGACTCCCAACTTTGTCTTTCTCCTCATTGTTCCTTCCCTTTGTCTTGTCTTATGTATTCCCTAAATCGTGTCTTTGTGTTGTTGTTTTTTGTCATTTAACGGATTATTTGCTATGAAGAATATTCTGTATTTGATCTGTATCTTTTTAAAAATTTTTTTAATAAAAATTACAGTTTAAAAAAAAAAAAAAAAGAAATGGGCCTGAAGACGACAGGATGGAGCGAGGATGCCAAGGAAAGGTAAGACAAGGTGAGTATGAGTGTTTGTTATTTTTAATCACTTCCCCTGGGCCTCTGATTATTATACTCTGGGGTCTGAGGAGATCCCAAAGTATAATAATAGCACCAAAGCGGGGGGGGGGGGGGGCTATTGGGCGTATATAATACTGGGTGCGGGGGGGCAGTGTGGGGCGTATATAATACTGGGTGGGGGCCACTGTGGAGCTTATAATACTGTGTGGGGGCCACTGTGGAGCTTATAATACTAGGTGGGGGCCACTGTGGAGCTTATAATACTGTGTGGGGGCCACTGTGGAGCTTATAATACTGGGTGGGGGCCACTGTGGAGCTTTAATACTGGGTGGGGGCCCCTGTGGGGCTTATAATACTGGGTGGGGGCCACTGTGGAGCTTATAATACTGGGTGGGGGCCACTGTGGAGCTTATAATACTGGGTGGGGGCCACTATGGGGAGCTTATAATACAGGGTGGGGGCCACTGTGGAGCTTATAATACTGGGTGGGGGCCATTGTGGAGCTTATAATACTAGGTGGGGGCCACTGTGGAGCTTATAATACTGGGTGGGGGTCACTGTGGAGCTTATAATACTGGGTGGGGCCCACGGTGGAGCTTATGATACTGGGTGGGGGCCACTGTGGAGCTTATACTCCGGGGGGGGATACTAGGTGGGGGCCCCTGTGGAGCTATCTCCATACAGTGGCTCCTTCATTTTTTTTTTTAATTATGTCGGGGCAGGTGAAAAAAACAAAACAAAAAAAAAACAAACAAACTTTCTCTCCTGTCCCCAGTGTCTCCCAGAGCAGTTCGGTCCTGCAGTTCTGTTGTTTTCTTCCAGCTGACGTTCCCTCTGCACGTGACTACCTGTGACGTCACGTGACCCCTGAGGCCAATCAGTGGCCTAAGGGAAGGGACCTGGGACGTCACAGCCAGTGAGGAATTCCGGCAAAAAGAAGACAGCGGAGCTGCGGGACCGGACCGTGCTGGGAGGACACCGGAGCACCGGAGACAGGTGAGTATGTTTAGTATGTTTTTTTTTTTTTGGGGGGGGGGTAGGGGGGATTCACCTCCCCCGGACTAATTACAAAAAAGAAAAAAATTATACTGGACAACCTCTATAAAGTGTGGGGCATTAGGTGGATATATTAAAGGGGTTGTCCAGGCATAATTTGTTATGGTTTATCCTCAGGATAGGCCACAGATACCTGATCTGTAGGGGGCTGACCCCGGACCGATCAGCTGTACGGAGCCACTTCTGATGCCCGTAGTGTACACAATACAGGGCCAGAAGCAGAAAGCTCTGTCCACTGTGTATTAGCCGGGCACCTTCACTGCATCTCAGCACTTATTGATGTCAGTAGGAGCTGAGCAGTGAAGGCGCCGGGCTGCTATACAGCGGATGGAGCTTTCTGCTTCCGGCCCTGTGTTGTGTACAGAACGGGCTCCGGAAGTGGCTCCGAACAGCTAATGGGGCCGTGTGTCAGCCCCCTACCGATCAGGTATTTATGGCCTATCCTGAGCATAGGCCATAAAAAAGATTAACCCTGGACACACCGTTTAATGTCCCTCTCACAGTATGTTAGCCCCAATCACTGCTCCCACACAATATAATGACCCCATTACTGTTCCCCATACAGTATTCCCGCCAGGCAGGTGTAAAAATAAGAAAATTTTTTAAAACAAGCATACTCACCTGTCCCCAGCACCCCGTTGTCCCCCGCCTGTGTCTGTTCGGTCTCATGGCGGCGCCTCATTTCTGGAAATCCTGTATCTAATTGGTCTTAGCGGTCACATGAGGTGCAGGACTCCCAGCAAGGAGTCGCCGGCATGAGACTGAATGGACACTGGCAGCGGGCAGCGGAGCGCTGGGGACAGGTGAGTATGCTTTTTAATTTACTTATTTTTGACTTTACACCTCCCGCCACCCACATGGGTTGCTCCAATTCCTGGACAACCTCTTTAAAGGATTTATCCATCTTTCTAATATTGATGGCCTGTCCTTAGTATAGCCCATCAATATTACATCTGCGATGATACAACAGCCAGGACCTCTGCAGATCAGCTTTTCCAAGACAGTGCGGCTACAGGTAATGGTAACAATTCTAGGAGCCACGCTGCTCACTTGCCATACAGGGTGTAGCAGTAGGTTTAGGTAGTGCAGTGGTGCACATGGTATAGTGGCTGAGCAGCATGGCTCCCGACATGTTATTACCTTTAGCTGCCCTGTCTCGGTACTGCTGATCTGCAGGGGTCCTGATGGTGGGCCCCTAGAAACAATTCCACTGGTGGGCCCTAGACATCCCAGTCCGACACTATTTGTCTGTGTAGGAGCAGAAATATCTGCACATTACAGACAGGTCAGTGATTTTAAACGAAACAGTGTAATATTTCATTCATCCTACGGAAGTGCTGCAGGAGAACTTAAAACCTGCTGGAACTAAGATTACTATTATATATCAGTGATGTCAGTAACAGGGGGCGGGGCTGTGACAACCTCTCACACATGATATATACAGCTGGGTGTCAGTAGTAATAGATGAATAGCTGTACTGTAGTATAAGGTGTGCGGATCTCATGTCTGATCACATGTCATTATATCAGTGATGTCAGTAACAGGGGGCGGGGCTGTGACAACCTCTCACACATGATATATACAGCTGGGTGTCAGTAGTAATAGATGAATAGCTGTACTGTAGTATAAGGTGTGCGGATCTCATGTCTGATCACATGTCTTAATTATATCAGTGATGTCAGCAACAGGGGGCGGGGCTGTGACAACCTCTCAGACATGATATATACAGCTGGTTGTCAGTAGTAATAGATGAATAGCTGTACTGTAGTATAAGGTGCGGATCTCATGTCTGATCACATGTCATTATATTATATCAGTGATGTCAGCAACGGGGCGGGGCTGTGACAACCTCTCAGACATGGTATATACAGCTGGTTGTCAGTAGTAATAGATGAATAGCTGTACTGTAGTATAAGGTGTGCGGATCTCATGTCTGATCACATGTCATTATATCAGTGATGTCAGTAACAGGGGGCGGGGCTGTGACAACCTCTCAGACATGATATATACAGCTGGTGTCAGTAGTAATAGATGAATAGCTGTACTGTAGTATAAGGTGTGCGGATCTCATGTCTGATCACATGTCATTATATCAGTGATGTCAGTAACAGGGGGGGGAGGGCTGTGACAACCTCTCAGACATGGTATATACAGCTGGTTGTCAGTAGTAATAGATGAATAGCTGTACTGTAGTATAAGGTGTGCGGAGCTCATGTCTGATCACATGTCATTATATCAGTGATGTCAGTAACAGGGGGCGGGGCTGTGATAACCTCTCAGACATGATATATACAGCTGGTGTCAGTAGTAATAGATGAATAGCTGTACTGTAGTATAAGGTGTGCGGATCTCATGTCTGATCACATGTCATTATATCAGTGATGTCAGTAACAGGGGGCGGAGCTGTGACAACCTCTCAGACATGGTATATACAGCTGGTTGTCAGTAGTAATAGATGAATAGCTGTACTGTAGTATAAGGTGTGCGGAGCTCATGTCTGATCACATGTCATTATATTATATCAGTGATGTCAGTAACAGGGGGCGGGGCTGTGACAACCTCTCACACATGATATATACAGCTGGTTGTCAGTAGTAATAGATGAATAGCTGTACTGTAGTATAAGGTGTGTGGATCTCATGTCTGATCACATGTCATTATATCAGTGATGTCAGTAACAGGGGGCGGGGCTGTGACAACCTCTCACACATGATATATACAGCTGGTTGTCCGTAGTAATAGATGAATAGCTGTACTGTAGTATAAGGTGTGCGGATCTCATGTCTGATCACATGTCATTATATCAGTGATGTCAGTAACAGGGGGCGGGGCTGTGACAACCTCTCAGACATGATATATACAGCTGGTGTCAGTAGTAATAGATGAATAGCTGTACTGTAGTATAAGGTGTGCGGATCTCATGTCTGATCACATGTCATTATATCAGTGATGTCAGTAACAGGGGGCGGGGCTGTGACAACCTCTCAGACATGGTATATACAGCTGGTTGTCAGTAGTAATAGATGAATAGCTGTACTGTAGTATAAGGTGTGCGGATCTCATGTCTGATCACATGTCATTATATTATATCAGTGATGTCAGTAACAGGGGGCGGGGCTGTGACAACCTCTCACACATGATATATACAGCTGGGTGTCAGTAGTAATAGATGAATAGCTGTACTGTAGTATAAGGTGTGCGGATCTCATGTCTGATCACATGTCATTATATCAGTGATGTCAGTAACAGGGGGTGGGGCTGTGACAACCTCTCACACATGATATATACAGCTGGTTGTCAGTAGTAATAGATGAATAGCTGTACTGTAGTATAAGGTGTGCGGATCTCATGTCTGATCACATGTCATTATATCAGTGATGTCAGTAACAGGGGGCGGGGCTGTGACAACCTCTCAGACGTGATATATACAGCTGGTTGTCAGTAGTAATAGATGAATAGCTGTACTGTAGTATAAGGTGTGCGGATCTCATGTCTGATCACATGTCATTATATTATATCAGTGATGTCAGTAACAGGGGGCGGGGCTGTGACAACCTCTCAGACATGATATATACAGCTGGGTGTCAGTAGTAATAGATGAATAGCTGTACTGTAGTATAAGGTGTGCGGATCTCATGTCTGATCACATGTCATTATATCAGTGATGTCAGTAACAGGGGGCGGGGCTGTGACAACCTCTCACACATGATATATACAGCTGGGTGTCAGTAGTAATAGATGAATAGCTGTACTGTAGTATAAGGTGTGCGGATCTCATGTCTGATCACATGTCTTATATTATATCAGTGATGTCAGTAACAGGGGGCGGGGCTGTGACAACCTCTCACACATGATATATACAGCTGGGTGTCAGTAGTAATAGATGAATAGCTGTACTGTAGTATAAGGTGTGCGGATCTCATGTCTGATCACATGTCTTATATTATATCAGTGATGTCAGTAACAGGGGGCGGGGCTGTGACAACCTCTCACACATGATATATACAGCTGGGTGTCAGTAGTAATAGATGAATAGCTGTACTGTAGTATAAGGTGTGCGGATCTCACACATGTCATAGAAGGGACTGCCAGAGAAAGTTCTGAAGTGAATGGAGTGTTGGCCAATCACATGCACAATGGCTCCCTTCACATCATGCACTGGTGGGGTCCGATCATTTGAACCCCTTTGAGAGAGCAAGACTGATTCAACATAGATTTCAGAGTGAATGTCAGTTTGGAAAGGAGGGGGGAAGAGGAAAGTTCCTTTATTCGCCTGCACAATTTATCCGTGGAAAGTCCATATTTATCTCTGGCCCATCGGTGCCTGTAAGCTCGGGTGTGCCTTGTAGACGATCTATCTCTGTAAATGAGGGGTGTAAATTATAACCGGTGTCATACCATATTGAAATGCTTATAGACAGGCTCTCTGATGATATTCGCCTTTAGCTTTAGGTCTCTTGTGCTTGATGATGATTTCTGCAGAATTCGTCACGTGACTCCTTCTCAACTTGACCTTCTCGTCTTCTTTGGTCTCGATCTCAGAGTCTTCTGTTTATCATTTCAACATTTATGTTAGTTTTTTTTGGAAGTTTTCTCTCCAAGACTGCTTTTAGACCAGCAGTGACCTAAGACATGGTCCATGTGTGACTGATTTTACTGTATCTGAATGGTCAGAGATGTTTGTCGCCAGGAACCTTTGGACTCCCTAGCTAGCCTGGATTGCAGAGAGTTTACGTTTCACCCCTACACTACAAAACACATAAAAAAATCCCCTAGTTATTACTTTTTACTTTTTTCGTTGAGTTGTATCTTACATTGTTGATGATTAGAATTTTCTTCTTTCACCTCTGGGATCTTGTCAGACACTTCCTGATCTCTTTCACCCTTAACCCGTAGACAATAGGGTTCAATGTGGCTGGCAACATTAGGTATATGGCACTGACCAGATTGAGGATGTCGATAGATATGGACATTCGCATCCTGTATATGATGGAGGATATGATTGTACAGATGTATATGAGCATGGCCACCAGCAGATGTGTTCCACATGTGTCCAGGGCCTTGTTACGAGTTTTCCCAGTGGCAATCTTCATGGCGGTGTAGAGAATGGTGGAGTAGGACAAAAGTAAAAGACTGAAGTCACCCAATGTAACAAAGCTACGAACAACAAGACCCACTATTTTCTGTTTGGAGATGTCACTGCAGGCCAGGCTGAGGACCCCCATGTTCTCACATACAAAGTTCAGGAGGATATTGGACCTACAAAATTGTGCTGAAAAAGTCAAAATAACCACTGGAGATACAAGGAAAATACTTCTGGCCCAACAAATACAGGTCAACGTCACCATGGTTTGTGTGGTCATGATGTCATGGTAGCGTAGAGGTCTACAGATGGCCACATACCTGTCCAGAGCCATGGAGAGCATGACCCCAGACTCAAATATAGTCATAGAATAGATGGAGAACATCTGGACAAGGCAACCACCTCGACTGATCCGGTCCAACCCAAAGGACAAACTCAGGAGGAGCTTCGGAGTGAAGGAACTTGTACAAGAAATATTGGCAAGAAAGAGGATGGAGATGAGATAGTACATGGGGGCCTGGAGGGTCTTCTCCACATAGATCCTGTAGACGATGGTGAGGTTTCCTGCCAGGATTAGAAGGTAGACGAAAAGAAAAGGAATAATTAACAATTTCCTGTGTGTTATAATCCCCGGAAACCCGAAGAGGACAAACTCCGTGTGACTGAAGTGGACATGGCTATAGTTGGACCAGTTCACCATCTTTAAAATATTCACCAGTTTATGCTAATTCCTGAAGGAAAGAAAACAATGGTGATAGACAGAATACAACGATATATCCACTCATTGACAAAGTCATGCACCAAGAATCGGTCATTGTCCTGGTGAAATTTCCTCAGTGTGATGTAATGATGATCTACAGCCAAAGGAGAAGGTAAATGGGGAACACTGGACAATTGGACGGAGGCTCTAGGACCCTGTTGGCACCACTAACCTGGATATCAGATGAGATACAGTTGGACTTGGAGGTATATGGGTTCTCTAATTACCCACAGATATTACAGATGGGCCTGTAGATCCTGCACACTCACAGGTTGGTAAAAGTGCGTCCCAGCTAATCCCAGAAATGCTGGATTGGTGATAAATCTGGTGACTGGGCAGAACCAGGACATGTTGTTATTTGGTTGTAGGAGCCCTGACAGTGTCATACACTATGTATTATAGATATATAGTCCTAGGAGCCCTGACAGTGTCATACACTATGTATTATAGATATATAATCCTAGGAGTCCTGACAGTGTCATACATTATGTATTATAGATATATAGTCCTAGGAGCCCTGACAGTGTCATACATTATGTATTATAGCTATATAGCCCTAGGAGCCCTGACAGTGTAATACACTATGTATTATAGATATATAGTCCTAGGAGTCCTGACAGTGTCATACACTATGTATTATAGATATATAATCCTAGGAGCCCTGACAGTGTCATACACTATGTATTATAGATATATAGTCCTAGGAGCCCTGACAGTGTCATACACTATGTATTATAGATATATAGTCCTAGGAGCCCTGACAGTGTCATACACTATGTATTATAGATATATAGTCCTAGGAGCCCTGACAGTGTCATACACTAATAATAATAATACCCCCCCCGCCGGACTATTAAAGGACTATGATTATTAAGGACTATTATTATTATTATTATTATTATTATTATATTATAGATATATAGTCCTAGGAGCCCTGACAGTGTCATACACTATGTATTATAGATATATAGTCCTAGGAGTCCTGACAGTGTCATACACTATGTATTATAGATATATAGTCCTAGGAGTCCTGACAGTGTCATACACTATGTATTATAGATATATAGTCCTAGGAGCCCTGACAGTGTCATACACTATGTTTTATAGATATATAGTACTAGGAGCCCTGACAGCGTCATACACTATGTATTATAGATACATAGTCCTAGTAGCCCTGACAGTGTCATACACTATGTATTATAGATATATAGTCCTAGGAGCCCTGACAGTGTCATACACTATGTATTATAGATATATAGTCCTAGGAGTCCTGACAGTGTCATACACTATGTATTATAGATATACAGTACTAGGAGCCCTGACAGTGTCATACACTATGTATTATAGATATATAGTCCTAGGAGTCCTGACAGTGTCATACACTATGTATTATAGATATATAGTCCTAGGAGCCCTGACAGTGTCATACACTATGTATTATAGATATATAATCCTAGGAGTCCTGACAGTGTCATACATTATGTATTATAGATATATAGTCCTAGGAGCCCTGACAGTGTCATACATTATGTATTATAGCTATATAGCCCTAGGAGCCCTGACAGTGTAATACACTATGTATTATAGATATATAGTCCTAGGAGTCCTGACAGTGTCATACACTATGTATTATAGATATATAATCCTAGGAGCCCTGACAGTGTCATACACTATGTATTATAGATATATAGTCCTAGGAGCCCTGACAGTGTCATACACTATGTATTATAGATATATAGTCCTAGGGCCGGATGCCCTTGACAGGTCCGGGGCCCTGTCATACACTAATAATAATAATAGTCCCCACTGAATTTCCCCACTGTGGGACTATTAAAGGACTATTATTATTAAGGACTATTATTATTATTATTATTATTATTATATTATAGATATATAGTCCTAGGAGCCCTGACAGTGTCATACACTATGTATTATAGATATATAGTCCTAGGAGTCCTGACAGTGTCATACACTATGTATTATATATATATAGTCCTAGGAGTCCTGACAGTGTCATACACTATGTATTATAGATATATAGTCCTAGGAGCCCTGACAGTGTCATACACTATGTTTTATAGATATATAGTACTAGAAGCCCTGACAGCGTCATACACTATGTATTATAGATACATAGTCCACCCCCTACCCCCCCCTAGTTATAGTCCTAAGCCCTGACAGTGTCATACACTATGTATTATAGATATATAGTCCTAGGAGCCCTGACAGTGTCATACACTATGTATTATAGATATATAGTCCTAGGAGTCCTGACAGTGTCATACACTATGTATTATAGATATACAGTACTAGGAGCCCTGACAGTGTCATACACTATGTATTATATATATATAGTCCTAGGAGTCCTGACAGTGTCATACACTATGTATTATAGATATATAGTCCTAGGAGCCCTGACAGTGTCATACACTATGTATTATAGATATATAGTCCTAGGAGCCCTGACAGTGTCATACACTATGTGTTATAGATATATAGTCCTAGGAGTCCTGACAGTGTCATACACTATGTATTATAGATATATAGTCCTAGGAGATCTGATACTAGTACTGACAGTAATGACATGAAGGACCCCAACCCCAACTATTGATTTTTTATTCTTATGGTGGATTATTTCTGGATGAGTCTGTATTGGAGATGGATACAGCAGTAGTAGATGGTAAGTGATCCTGCACATTGCCAGTTTACTTAAAACTTGTCGGTGTATTCAGAGTTTTGTCTTTTCAATTTTTTAAATATTTTGAAGCTCTGTTCACATTGTGCGGTGCCTGTGGGGTGGCCCAGAGCTTAGCCTAGTGGCAGGGCTGCTGTTGGTGTCCTGGGTGGCTCCCCCTGTGGGTGCTGAGCTGTGGTAGTGTTGGGGGTTGCCTGTTGCACCATTACAGTAGGGACCCATTATATGGAGGTCGCCAGGACATTGTTGGGGGCTTATACACCTTATCAATATGTAGACTAGGAGGAGAAGGCGAGATCACTGTATATTGGGGTCTGGGGCTCAGTCGTTTTGTGTAATATGTCAGTTATTATCTTCGGGGGGAGAGGAAGAAATTTTTTATATAGTTAGTCTCGGCTGTATTTTGTATCTGGGGTTTGTAGGTGTGTAGGGGATGATGTATATGGCTAGGTACATGCACTTATAGCCTCTGCAGGTATATACAGATCCAGGATGGAGCCCCCAACACCTGCCCCGCAGTCCTCAGCTCACTACCTGCTACTTACATGTACTTACTGTGTATCTGCAGGTGTTCAGATAGCCCTGACCACAGGACGCTGAGCCCGACCCATCATACATGAAGGAATACACAGCAACGACATGCTTTAATATCAGTCAGACACAAGCGCAGTATCAGCAGCCAACCCCAGGGGGCGCCACTAATTACATCCTATCTCCTACTGAGTCCTGGGGAACACAAGAGACTTATTCACCAGTCTGGGGACTTGTCCTCCTCTGCACCATTGCTAATAACCACTAGATGTAACCTCACAGTAGATACTCTGCAGTGCCTGGACCCAGACAGTAGATAGTCTGCATCACCTGGACCCTGATAGTAAATAGTCTGCAGCGCCTGGACCCTGACAGTAGATAGTTTGCAGCGCCTGGACCCTGACAGTAGATAGTCTGCAGAGCCCAGACCCAGACAGTAGATAGTCTGCATCACCTGCACCCTGATAGTAAATAGTCTGCAGCGCCCGGAACCAAACAGTAGATAGTCTGCATCACTTGGACCCTGATAGTAAATAATCTGCAGCGCCTGTAAATAATCTGCAACGCCTGGACCCAGACAGTAGATAGTCTGCAGTGCCCGGACCCAGACAGTAAATAGCCTGCATCACCTGGACCCTGACAGTATATACCATGAAACACCTGGACCCAGACAGTAAATAGTCTGCAGCACCTGGACCCAGACAGTAAATAGTCTGCAGCACCTGGACCCAGACAGTAAATAGTCTGCAGCACTTGGACCCTGACAGTAGATAGTCTGCATCACTTGGACCCTGACAGTAAATAATCTGCAGCGCCTGTAAATAATCTGCAACGCCTGGACCCAGACAGTAGATAGTCTGCAGCGCCCGGACCCAGACAGTAGATAGTCTGCATCACCTGGATCCTGATAGTAAATAGCCTGCATCACCTGGACCCTGACAGTAAATAGTCTGCATCACCTGGACCCTGACAGTAAATAGTCTGCATCACCTGGACCCTGACAGTATATACCATGAAACACCTGGACCCAGACAGTAAATAGTCTGCAGCACCTGGACCCAGACAGTAAATAGTCTGCAGCACCTGGACCCAGACAGTAAATAGTCTGCAGCACTTGGACCCAGACAGTAAATAGTCTGCAGCGCCTGGACCCAGACAGTAGATAGTCTGCAGTGCCCGGACCCAGACAGTAAATAGTCTGCATCACCTGGATCCTGATAAAAACCGCATCACCACCCTGACAGTAAATAGTCTGCATCACCTGGACCCTGACAGTATATACCATGAAACACCTGGACCCAGACAGTAAATAGTCTGCAGCACCTGGACCCAGACAGTAAATAGTCCACACCTGCAGCACCTGGACCCAGACAGTAAATAGTCTGCAGCCCTGGACCCAGACAGTAAATAGTCTGCAGCACCCGCCCCGACCCAGACAGTAAATAGTCTGCATCACCTGGACCTGATAGTAAATAGCCTGCACACCTGGACCCTGACAGTATATACCATGAAACACCTGGACCCAGACAGTAAATAGTCTGCAGCACTTGGACCCTGACAGTAGATAGTCTGCAGCGCCTGGTCCCTGTTTAGCTCTGCTGGACCTGCTTAGGATGGACCCAGATCTGAATGATCACTATATCAGCTTTTCTTTCTTTTTCCCCTGTACACTTGCATGCTCAACCTATATGAGTGTGCATGTGTTCCCACTAGAGAGAAGGGAATAACTCCTGGTAGCAGCTATATCCATTACATGCTGATGTGCCCGATATGTATTTATATAAGGGGTTTCCCATGAGAATAACTTTCTGTAACTTATAGACAATTCCATTCTTTCTGCAGAGGTTTCTTAGTGGTGAGTAAGTCTGTTGTCCTGATCGCAGCCGACCCCAGGGGAAGCGGATCCTCATGTATCATACATGTATCACACGTGTAGGGCGTGTCCTGCACATATATCATCACATGTATAAGATGGGAACGCTGCTTTTTAGGATTTAAGGGTGCAGGGATGATTATTTTCCATCTCCACATGTATGTATGAGGTTGTACAAGGCTTGTTGTTTGTGGAATGTCTTGTATTTTATAATGGTATATCATAAAATGGTTACGTATAATTATATTGTATAACTTTTTTGTTCACTTTTTTTTTTGGCGGGGGTTTTTATCATGTCCATTATGCAGGATTCAGATGTTACTTCCTTTCCTAAACCTTGTCCAGATAGGAGTGTCAGGAGAGGATCGGCTTTTTGGAATATGATATGGTAAAGTAATATCCTATCTGTGGCCACCCAGTGGTTGTCTTGTGAATTACAGACTGTCCAGGATTTTGATTAGTTTTGTGAGAAATTGGTGTCCATAACCAAAAAATAGCAATTAAAGTGATGGTGGACACTTTGTAACTGGACACATTGTAATTGGACACTTTGTAACTGGACACTTTGTAACTGGAGCCGTAATTCTGTGGGACAGTGCTAGAGATGGGCGAACACCAAAATAATTTTTTCCACCTTTTTGGGCTTTTTCACCTTTTTTGTTTCAGACTGAAATTATTCTAGAACTGGGGTGTCTTCAGACCCTGATCCTCACCTCTCCTGGACTCCCTTGTGGCACATTGTGCTTCATCATGACCTCCTGAATGATGTCACAGACCCTGGGGGACCGTGGAAGCTTATGATTATCATGATGTCGGCATACCCCATGTGACCTCTGAGGCCTGTGATTGGGCCCCCGTGGCATCACCCAGGAGGCTGGAAGATGACTGAAGACAACTGTGATGCAGTGCAAGAAGATGGATGATGACCAGTGGATGTTTTTTAGCTTAGTTGTGGGTAATTTAATAGTATAAGGGCTGGTTAGGAGGGGGAAATATAACTATAAGGGAGGATTCATTAGGGAGAATTAGGACGATGGGGGGGTCATTTATATAAGGGCTATTAGGACGCATTATACAAGGGGGGTGGTCATTTATATAGGGGGCATTATGAACATAAGGGGGTGGTCATTTATATAAGGGGTCATTAGAGGTGCAGTATTTATGTCAGGGGGAATCAGGGGCATAATATGAGGGGGCAATTCATATACTTAAGGTGGCACTTGGGCTTTATTAACCCTGTGTTGTTCGCATTTACTATACACTTGTACTGTTTCGGGTCAATATGACCCGACCTATTAAAATGTTGATTTTAGCTACTGTAAGTGTTTTTTTTTGAATACCTATTTCATTATTAAACTGTAGTGAACATGGTTGATCATAAACAAATGGGATTTTCCTAATTCTTCAATAAACATTCTTCTTTTATGCAGCTTATTTCTGTACCAATTGGGGTCGATTTCTCTCCATAAAACAAATGTGTTGTATGCCGAAACATCCAGAATGTTGTAACACATTATGATTGGCCAACGATTAGTTTTGCGTTTGCATATGTATGTTGATATTGCTTGATCTAGTGAATCAACTGCCCCTTTTGTGGCATTATAATCTAATCTCATGTCCGGCTTTTTGTCTTCTCGATTACTTATTGCATTGTCACGGTGCATTGTGCTCATTAGAATTACCTGTTTATTTTTTTGGGAACATAAGACACAACTGTTGTATCTCCAGTAAAGTAAAAAGTAGAACTATACACTTCTCTTTTACTAAGGATACCTTGCGGCAGTTCTGGCTTGTTTTTCCTTATAGTACCCAGCTGGTAAATTGTCTTTTTCGCAACATCTGGCCCAATTGGTAGGATGTGAAAAAGTTGTCACATGTAACATTTTGTCCTTTTAGTCCATGAGTCAAATCGAGAACAACTCGCATACCCTGAAATTTTGCAGGCAGAAATAATTAGTGACCTGTAAAACTGTTCGGGTCATATTAACAGTACAAGTGTAAAAATCAGCATGTAGCAAAAAGAAAACAAAAAAAACCACTCATAGTAAGAACCCCTCAAATGAGGAAAAGTCAATTAATCCCAAGTTTCAGATCCGCATGAAAAATAATCTACAGGGTCTCAAATTTCATTTCGGGTCATATAGACCCGAGCAGAACAGCAGGGTTAAGGCCAAGGCCCCACGAAGCGTCTCACAGCAAAAAAACGCTGCAGGATAAACTGCTGCAGTAATGGGTTGTGGTTTTTCCTGCAGCGCTTTTCAGAGGACTTTCTGCTTCCATTATACCTATAGGGAAACGACGGCGTTTCTGTAGGTATAATTGATATGCTGAGATTTCCAAAATCACAATTGTTTTGGAAATCGCAGCGCGCCCGCTGCAAGTATTTTCTGCAATGTGTGGATGGGATTTCCAAGAATCCCATCCACTTTGCAGGAACTGTAAAAAGCAGGATCTTTTTCTGCGGCATTTCCGCCACGAGGGGCCTTAAGGAGTTTTCCAGCTCATTTTTATTGATGATCTATCCTCAGAATACAACATGAATAAGAGATAAGTGATTCCCCACTGATCAGATGTATGGGGGGCTATGGCGCCTGGTTATATCACACGCTGTCTGTTTATAGTGACCGTGTGATGTCATTCCAGCCTTGTCACATAGACGTGTATAGGACGAGGCTGTAGTTACATTACATGGCCACTAGTGCCGAACTCCACGCGGGAGCCAAGGAGAGGAGAGGGGAGTATCAGTGTTTATTACTTTTTACACCTCCCCTTTACTATACTTTGTGGTCTGATAAGAAAACCCCAAACGTTTTTGGAAAATTTACCAAATTTATACAGATACTTTATGTTTACTTATCTTTTCTCAATAAATCACTTAAACCATTTTTGATCCATTAAAAGGTTCCCCAACATTGTTATTTTACCATTGACAGAGCTGAGCGAGGGCTTGTTTCTTGTCTGATGAGATGTAGTTTTATTGGAACCATTTTGGGAAACAGAGGAATTTTGGATCACTTTTTATTTTAGGCAGGAGTGAAAAAACATAAATCCTGAAACAAAAAAACTGGACAGAAAAAATTCTTGCTTGACTTTTACTCCTTAGAAAAACTTTTAGGCCCCGTGTACATGGCCACAATTATACCTGACCACATTTGTGGCTTGGCCCATTCAATAGAATAGATGGGTCAGTGAAGAACGTGGATGACACTTGGATTCCGATCTGGGGTCATTTGTGCAGTTTTCAATGACCTGCAGGCGATAGTTATAGTGAGGATTGTATAATGAATAAAGGAGATGAGTCTGTTTACTAGTCACAAGGTCAGATCACTCCAGGTGGTGCTATTAATTGGAGAATAACTAATATATCAGTGATGTCAGTAACAGGGGGCGGGGCTGTGACAACCTCTCAGACATGATATATACAGCTGGTTGTCAGTAGTAATAGATGAATAGCTGTACTGTAGTATAAGGTGTGCGGATCTCATGTCTGATCACATGTCATTATATCAGTGATGTCAGTAACAGGGGGCGGGGGCTGTGACAACCTCTCAGACATGATATATACAGCGGGTTGTCAGTAGTCATAGATGAATAGCTGTACTGTAGTATAAGGTGTGCGGATCTCATGTCTGATCACATGTCATTATATCAGTGATGTCAGTAACAGGGGGCGGGGCTGTGACAACCTCTCAGACATGATATATACAGCTGGGTGTCAGTAGTAATAGATGAATAGCTGTACTGTAGTATAAGGTGTGCGGATCTCATGTCTGATCACATGTCATTATATTATATCAGTGATGTCAGTAACAGGAGGGGGGGGCTGGTGACAACCTCTCACACATGATATATACAGCGGGTTGTCAGTAGTAATAGATGAATAGCTGTACTGTAGTATAAGCTGTGCGGATCTCATGTCTGATCACATGTCATTATATCAGTGATGTCAGTAACAGGGGGCGGGGCTGTGACAACCTCTCAGACATGATATATACAGCTGGTTGTCAGTAGTAATAGATGAATAGCTGTACTGTAGTATAAGGTGTGCGGATCTCATGTCTGATCACATGCATATACAGTGATGTCAGTAACAGGGGGGGGGGGGGGGACAACCCCCCAAAAAAAAAAAAAAAGCGGGTGGTAAAAAAAAAAAAAAAAAAACGGGGCTGTAAGAAAAGGGGGGGGGGCTCATGTCTGATCACATGTCATTATATCAGTGATGTCAGTAACAGGGGGCGGAGCTGTGACAACCCTCAGACATGATATATACAGCTGGTTGTCAGTAGTAATAGATGAATAACTACTGTAGTATAAGGTGTGCGGATCTCATGTCTGATCACATGTCATTATATCAGTGATGTCAGTAACAGGGGGCGGGGCGGGGACAACCCCCCAGACATGATATATACAGCTGGTTGTCAGTAGTAATAGATGAATAGCTGTACGCAGTAAAGGGGCGGGCCCGCCACACAAACAACACAGGGGGGGACAACCCTCAGACATGATATATACAGCTGGTTGTCAGTAGTAATAGATGAATAGCTGTACTGTAGTATAAGGTGTGCGGATCTCATGTCTGATCACATGTCATTATATCAGTGATGTCAGTAACAGGGGGGGGGGGGGGGGACACCCCCCCAAAAAAAAAAAAAAAGGGGGTTTTTTGTAATAATAGATGAATAGCTGTACTGTAGTATAAGGTGTGCAGATCTCATGTCTGATCACATGTCATTATATCAGTGATGTCAGTAACAGGAGGTGGGGCTGTGACAACCTCTCAGACATGATATATACAGCTGGGTGTCAGTAGTAATAGATGAATAGCTGTACTGTAGTATAAGGTGTGCGGACCATGCTGATCACAGCAATATCAGTGATGTCAGTAACAGGGGGGGGGGCTGTGACAACCCCAGACAGGATAACAGCGGTGTCAGTAGAAAGAGAATAGCGACTGTAGTATAAGGGCGGACCAGCTGATCACAGCATATATATACAGTGATGTCAGTAACAGGGGGGGGGGCGGGGACAACCCCACACAGAAAACAGCTGGTTGTCAGTAGTAAAGATGAATAGCTGACGAGAAAGGGGGGACCAGCTGAACAGCAATACAGTGATGCAGTAACAGGAGGCGGGGCGGGACAACCCCACACAGATAATACAGCTGGTTGTCAGTAGTAATAGATGAATAGCTGTACGTAGTATAAGGTGTGGGATCCAGCGACACAGTCATAACAGGAGCAGAACAGGGGGGGGGGGGGGGACAACCTCCAGACATGATATAACAGCGGTTGTCAGTAGTAATAGTGATAGCTGTACTGTAGTATAAGGTGTGCGGATCTCATGTCTGATCACATGTCATTATATTATATCAGTGATGTCAGTAACAGGGGGCGGGGCTGTGACAACCTCTCAGACATGATATATACAGCTGGGTGTCAGTAGTAATAGATGAATAGCTGTACTGTAGTATAAGGTGTGCGGATCTCATGTCTGATCACATGTCATTATATTTTATCAGTGATGTCAGTAATAGGGGGCGTGGCTGTGACAACCTTTAAGGCTAGCTGTTATTGTAGTATAAGGTGTGTGGATCTCATGGACTTCACCTCCAGGATTTTGTCAGACATTTCCTGATCTCTTTTGTTCTTACACCGTAGATGAAGGGGTTCACTGTGGCTGGCACCATGAGGTATATGGCACTGACCAGATTGAGAATGTCTATAGATATAGATGTGCGCATACGGTATATGATGGATGATACAATCGTACACAGATAAATAAACATGGCCACTAGTAGATGTGTTCCACATGTGTTTAGGGCCTTAGTACGGGTTCTTCCAGTAGCTATCTTCATGGCGGTGTAGAGGATGGTAGAGTAGGACAGCACCAGAAGACTGAAGTCACCCAACGTAATGATGCTCCTCACAATAAGACCCACTGTTTTCTGCCTGGTGATGTCCCCACAGGCCAAGCTCAGGAGCCCCATGTTCTCACAGACAAAGCTCAGGATGATGTTTGATTTACAAAACTGTGAAGAAAAAGTCAGTATAATAACTGGGGACACAAAGAAGACACTTCTGAGCCAAGAAATACAGGTCAACACCACCAGGGTCCGTGTGTTCATGACGTCATGGTAGCGTAGAGGTTTATAGACAGCCACATACCTGTCCAGAGCCATGGAGAGCATGACCCCAGACTCAAATGTAGTGATGGCGTAGATGGAGAACATCTGGGCCAGGCAACCCCCTCGACTGATCCGGTCCAACCCAAAAGACAAACCAAGGAGGAACTTTGGGGTGATGGAAGTCGTACACAAAATGCTGGCGAGAAAGAGGATGGAGATGAGATAGTACATGGGGGCCTGGAGAGTTTTCTCCACATAGATCCTGTAGACGATGGTGAGGTTTCCTGCCAGGATTAGAAGGTAGACAAAAAGGAAAGGAATAATTAACAATTTCCTGTGTGTTATAATCCCCGGAAACCCAAAAAGAACAAACTCCGTGTGACTGAAGTGGACATGGCTGTGGTCGGACCAGTTCACCATCTTCATCTATAACTTCTTCCTGACAAAAAGAAAACATTGGATACAATAATTGTATAAGAGATAAGATAAGATAAGATAAGATAAGATAAGGTAATGCTTTAATAGTCCCACCATGGGGAAATTCAGTGTGTTACAGCAGCATAGATAATACAAATACAAATACAAAAGCTCCAAGGTGGAGGCATTACAGTGACAGTAGGTACAGATAAAAAGGTACAGGTAAAAAAGTAGTAGAAGGGATATCACAACTTAAAGATATTTCAGTTCTCTGTATGGGGTGATCTCCGCTTAGGTCGGTGTTGGTTGTACAGCCTGACCGCGGTGGGGAGGAAAGACTTCCGATAGCGCTCCTTCTCACACCTAGGGTGGAGCAGTCGGTCACTGACAGTACTGCCCAGCGCGATCACAGTCTCATGCATGGGATGGGACTTCTTCTTCTGCATGGAGCTCACCACGGACAGTATCCTTCTGTCACCCACCACCTGCACTGGGTCCAGTGGGCTCCCCAGGACAGAGCTGGCCCTTCTAATCAGCTTGTCAAGTTTATTTTTGTCCCTGGATGATATACTGCTCCCCCAGCAGGCCACTCCAAAGAAGATGGCTGATGCCACTACCGAGTTGAAGAAAGTCCTAAGAAGTGCCCCCTGGACTCCAAAGGCTCTCAGCCTCCTAAGCAGGTAGAGCCTGCTGTGGCCCTTCCTGTACAGGGCCTCCATATGATCTGCCCAGTCCAGCTTATTATTGAGGAGCAAACCCAGGTACTTATAGGTGTTCACAATCACTATGCCCATCCCCTGGATGTCCACTGGTTTTGGAGGTTATCTGTGAAAGTCCACCACCATCTCCTTGTTCTTTCCAGTGTTAATCTTCAGCTGGCTCTGCTGGCACCAGTCCACAAAATCCCAGTTCAGTTCTCTGTACTCCCTGTCATCATCATCTGTGATGAGGCCTACTATTGCAGAGTCGTCAGAATACTTCTGTAGGTAGCAGCTAGATGAGTTGCATCTAAAATCAGCAGTGTACAGTGTGAAGAGGAAAGGGGCGAGAACCGTACCCTGAGGTGCCCCCGTATTACAGATCACTGTACCTGACACACAGTCTTGGGTTCTCACGTATTGAGGTCGATTTGTGAGGTAGTCTAGGGTCCAGTTGGAGAGGTGGTGGTCCATTCCAGCAAGGCCCAGCTTGTCCCTCAGTAACCCCGGCTGTATGGTGTTAAAAGCACTGGAGAAGTCAAAGAACATTATTCTCACCGTGTTCCCTGGTTACTCCAGGTGAGAAAGAGCCCTGTGCAGAAGGTGGATGATGGCATCATCCACCCCAATGCCCGGTCGATAAGCAAACTGGAGAGGGTCCATAGCGGGGCTCACTAGAGGGCGAAGATGTGTGAGAACCAATCTCTCTAAGATCTTCATCAGGTGGGATGTCAGTGCTACAGGTCTGTAGTCGTTGAGGTCTATAGGATGAGGTGTCTTTGGAACTGGTACCACACAAGATGATTTCCACAGTTGTGGAATGATAAGTGGTTGCTATTAAGGGCCATCACTATACTGGGTGTAGGAGTTGCACATGGGCCATGGGGCTTTAAGGAGTCTAAATCCCCCACTGCCACATTACAAGACAAGCAGGTTGAATTGTCACAGATTTTGGACTTAGTTCTCTCCCGTTGACTCACTTCATGAAGAGCACTTTACAGACATTAACCAGGACGTGCCCTAGACATTCTTGGCAAACTACAATCCCTATTTCTTGCCGCCTACACATAAAAAAAAAAACATAAAAACTCTCACATTGACTCCTTCATCACCTCGGAGTCTACATAAATTCTAGTCCATGTCCTTATCATCTCCCTTTAAGACTATTGCAGCATCTTTCTGTGTGGCCTCCCAGATAACTCTCTCACTCCCCTCCAATCCATCCTTAGCTCTACTGCCCAAGTAATCCATCTCTCCCCCGTTCTTCATCAGCCGCTTCCCTCCACCAATCCCGTCACTGACTACTCTTCACCCAGTGAATTTAATTCATGATATTAGTTATGACATACAAAGCCATCCACAACCTGTCCCCTCCATACGTCTCTGAGCTAATCTACCGCTGCCTGCCCGCACGTAACCTCCGATCCTCATAAGACCTCCTCCATATATCTCTGACTTAATCTACCTCTACCTCACCACACCTGACCTGATCCTCACAAGACCTCCTCCATATATCTCTGACCTAATCTACCTCTACCTCACCACACCTGAACTCCGATCCTCACATGACCTTCTCCATATATCTCTGACCTAATCTACCTCACCACACCTGACCTCCGATCCTCACATAACCTTCTCCATATATCTCTGACCTATCCTACCTCTACCTCACCACACCTGACCTGATCCTCACATGACCTCCTCCATACATGTCTGACCTAACCTACCTCTACCTCACCACACCTCACCTCCAATCCTCACATGACCTCCTCCATACATCTCTGAGCTATCCTACCTCTACTTCACCACACCTGACCTGATCCTCACATGACCTCCTCCATACATCTCTGACCTAACCTACCTCTACCTCACCACACCTGACCTGATCCTCACATGACCTTCTCCATATATCTCTGACCTATCCTACCTCTACCTCACCACACCTGACCTGATCCTCACATGACCTTCTCCATATATCTCTGACCTATCCTACCTCTACCTCACCACACCTGATCTCCGATCCTCACAAGACCTCCTCCATATATCTCTGACCTAACCTACCTCTACCTCACCACACCTGACCTGATCCTCACATGACCTCCTCCATATATCTCTGACCTAATCTACCTCTACCTCACCACAACTGACCTGATCCTCACAAGACCTCCTCCATACATCTCTGACCTAACCTACCTCTACCTCACCACACCTGATCTCAGATCCTCACAAGACCTCCTCCATATATCTCTGACCTAATCTACCTCTACCTCACCACACCTGACCCTCACAAGACCTCCTCCATATATCTCTGACCTAATCTACCTCTACCTCACCACACCTGACCTGATCCTCACATGACCTCCTCCATATATCTCTGACCTAATCTACCTCTACCTCACCACACCTGACCTCAGATCCTCACAAGACCTCCTCCATACATCTCTGACCTATCCTACCTCTACCTCACCACACCTGACCTCAGATCCTCACATGACCTCCTCCATATATGCTCTGCCCTTATCTGCTCTACCTCACCACACCTGCCCTCCATGGCTTCCCCCACCTTGAAACTCATGGCCCAATGCATAACACTCCTCCCCAAAAATGACCTGAACCTTCACAACACATCCTGCAGACTCATATCTCTAGACCTACCCTACAGCACACAGTAACCCTGCTGTCACGATGCCCACCATATACCCCATATGACCTACTGCTGCCCACACCTGTAGTGCCCACCACACCTTAGCATATAGATTGTAGGCCTCGTGGGCAGGATCTCTGCTCTCCTACTGGTATTAGGTTATTCATCTAGTTGGTGGTTACCCCACTTGTTGTTATACTTGCCACAATGCATGTAAGACCCTCCCCAAAAGTGACAGCATCATGGGAATACTGAAGACTCGCTAGAATACCATAGCATAAGGATAATCCCTGCTGTACGTGCCCCCAGAACAGTATAGTGCCCCCTTATGCCCTCTGTGCTGTATAATGCCTCATTAGTGCTCCCAGAACAGTATAATGTGGCCTGTGGATACCCGCTGCTACTTGTATTAGGTCCACCCTATCCCCTCGGTGTGTATAGTGCCCCCTTGTTGCCCTCTGCACTTGTATGGTGCCCTGTAATGCCCTCTCACACTATAGTGCCATCTTGGATTCCCTCTGCACTGTATAGTGCTATCATATGTCTCAGCACTAAGGCTAGTACCTCCTTAGTACCCCCAGAACATTATAATGCCCCCTTATGCCCTCTGTACTGTATAATGCCTCCTTAGTGCTCCCAGAACAGTATAATGTCCCCTTATACCCGCTGCACTGTATAGTTCCACCCTTATGCCCTCTGTGCTGTATAGTGCCCCCTTATGCCCTCTGCACTGTATAGTGCCCCCTTATGCCCTCTGCACAGTATAGTGCCTCCTTATTCCCTCTGCACTGTATAGTGCCCCCTTATGTGCTCTGCACTGTCTAGTCCCCCTTAGTACCCCCAGCACTTTATAGTGCCCCTTATGCCCTCTGTACTGTATAATGCCCCCTTAGTGCTCTCAGAACTGTATAGTGCCCCCTTATGCCCTCTGCACTGTATAGTGCCCCCTTATGCTCTCTGCACTGTATAGTGCCCCCTTATGCCCTCTGCACTGTATAGTGCCCCCTTATTTGCTCTGCACTGTATAGTGCCCCCTTATGCTCTCTGCACTGTATAGTGCCCCCTTATTCGCTCTGCGCTGTATAGTGCCCCCTTATTCGCTCTGCACTGTATAGTGCCTTCTTATGCCCTCTGCACTGTATAGTGCCCCCTTATTGCTCGCACTGTCTAGCACCTCCGTAGTCCCCCAGAGCCTTATAAGACCCCTTATGCCCTCTGCACTGTATAGTGCCCCCTTATTTGCTCTGCACTGTATAGAGCCTTCTTATGCCCTCTGCACTGTATAGTGCCCCCTTATGCTCTCTGCACTGTATAGTGCCCCCTTATGCTCTCTGCACTGTATAGTGCCCCCTTATTCGCTCTGCGCTGTATAGTGCCCCCTTATTCGCTCTGCACTGTATAGTGCCTTCTTATGCCCTCTGCACTGTATAGTGCCCCCTTATTTGCTCTGCACTGTCTAGTACCTCCTTAGTGCCCCCAGAACATTATAATGACCCCTTATGCCCTCTGCACTTTATAGTGCCCCCTTATTTTCTCTGCACTGTATAGTGCCCCCTTATTCGCTCTGCACTGTATAGTGCCCCCTTATGCTCTCTGCACTGTATAGTGCCCCCTTATTCGCTCTGCGCTGTATAGTGCCCCCTTATTCGCTCTGCGCTGTATAGTGCCCCCTTATTCGCTCTGCACTGTATAGTGCCTTCTTATGCCCTCTGCACTGTATAGTGCCCCCTTATTTGCTCTGCACTGTCTAGTACCTCCTTAGTGCCCCCAGAACATTATAATGACCCCTTATGCCCTCTGCACTGTCTAGTACCTCCTTAGTGCCCCCAGAACATTATAATGACCCCTTATGCCCTCTGCACTTTATAGTGCCCCCTTATTTTCTCTGCACTGTATAGTGCCCCCTTAGTCGCTCTGCACTGTATAGTGCCCCCTTATGCTCTCTGCACTGTATAGTGCCCCCTTATTCCCTCTGCGCTGTATAGTGCCCCCTTATTCGCTCTGCGCTGTATAGTGCCCCCTTATTCGCTCTGCACTGTATAGTGCCTTCTTATGCCCTCTGCACTGTATAGTGCCCCCTTATTTGCTCTGCACTGTCTAGTACCTCCTTAGTGCCCCCAGAACATTATAATGACCCCTTATGCCCTCTGCACTGTCTAGTACCTCCTTAGTGCCCCCAGAACATTATAATGACCCCTTATGCCCTCTGCACTTTATAGTGCCCCCTTATTTGCTCTGCACTGTATAGTGCCCCCTTATGCCCTCTGCACAGTATAGTGCTCCCTTATGCCCTCTGCACTGTATAGTACCTCCTTTGTGCCCCCAGAACATTATAATGACCCCTTATGCCCTCTGCACTGTATAATCCACCACATAGGATAATAGATGTCTGGAGGATGAGAAGCGAGTGTGGGGTCCTTACTGACTGCTTCGAGGTCCTCACTCCCAGGTCCTTCTCAGGGGTCAGCAGGGGGCGCTCTGACCGGTTTGTGACTGCACACGCTTTGTGTGAATAAATACTATAGTCCAGTAACAGAAACCCTCCATAAGGGAGTATAGACTGGTAAGATGGGGTCTGTCTGAGGACTATTAGGGGATTGCGGTGGTCTAGGTGACTTTGATAGAGACCCTCATCTAGTATCATGTGGAACTTCCTTTAGCCTTCAGAACTGCAGGAATTCATGGTGACATATACAGGAATCATCCACAGGTATCGGGGAGCGGCTGACGTAAAGGGGGGATTCATGAAGAATGTTGTGTCCAGATCTCCTGTCCCGGTGGAGGGAAAAATGAAGCAATTTTTGGCACAAAAAATTGCAACTTTTTCCTACCTTGTATGCCAGAAAACTAACATCAGTGACTAAACTATTCACACACACAGCTGTATGGTTCGTGTCTTTTATTCATTTGAACATAATGTTGTGAATTTGTGGTTGACATCGCAGTGCGGCCCTCAGTATGGGATGTCCCACAATATGTCTGGGGATGGATGAGGCAAATGTGGAACTTTATAGCACAACTACACAACAAGAACATTGCACAAAGCACCAAAACCTCAGCCCAACTGTAAAGCCTGGAGAAGAAGCATCACGGGCTGGGGCGGTTTTGGTTGGGAAAGAAGATTTTATTTTGGAATGGTCACATCCAAATCCGGCCCATAACCCTATGGAGATGCTGCAGTGTGAGCTGGAGCAGGAGATGCACACAAGGCACCCCAGACATACTGATGATCGGAAACACATTCCCCACCCAAAATGAGAGGGAAAATGGTCAAAAGGTGGAGGGACCTGAGGAGGGCAATAAACACCGGCCATAAGGTAGAAGATGTCCTGCAGGTCAGGGGTGACCCTGTGCAGAAGCCTCACTATATACTGTATATACCGGATATTACATATGCAGGCAGTATCCCCGACACCTCACCCCAGTACCGGGCGCCTGCGGTATCCTACTACATACATGTACTTACTGTGTATCCGCAGATAGCCCTGACCACAGGACGCTGAGCCCGACCCATCATACAGGAAGGAATACACAGCAACGACATGCTTAAATATCAGTCAGACACAAGCGCAGTATCAGCAGCCAACCCCAGGGGGCGCTTCATCCTCCAGTCTGGGGACGCGTCTTCCTCTGCACCAACACTTAAGGACAAGGTTAATTTTGTCTGTCAGGACCAGAGATTTTTTTTGTTACGTACCTGACATTACAGTTTTTTTTTTTTTTTTTTTTTTGGGGGGGGGGGGTGTAGATATTTAGCTTCATTGCTGGTACATGTAGTGTTTAATGTGAACAATTTTTTTTTTTTTTAGGTTGAAAAAATAAGAAAAAACCTTCCAGGATTTTTATTTCTGTGATTTTCTGTTTGGGTCTGTGTTATTAGATTCACCATCATTTGTTACCTATAGCAGAGCGCTTGTAGGTAATGTGAACAGACGTCTAACGTGTGACAGTCTAACTGGACAGTCCTGGGGGCCCCGTGTACACCACTAGGATGTCTGTGTAGAATAGGGAACCCTGCCAAGTGGATAGTAAGAATTTTCTTTAAGGGTAACTCCACCATCATTGCAGTCTTATGTAATTATTACATATTATATGACAGTTATGTGTTATTATATGAATATGATATATTAATTACATATTATGTGATTCTTAAATATTATATGGATATTGTGTGATTATATAAGACTACATGGTTATTATATAATAAAATAAATATATGTATTATGTGATATATGATTGTTCTATATAATCTTATGCTTATGCAATTATTATATATTGTATGACTATTATATGATTATTATATATTCATTGAGTACTATATGATTAATTTACATTATATGACTATTATATGATTATACAGTATATTATATGACAATTATGTGATTATTATATATTGTATGGCTATGACATGACTGTTATGTAACTATATTATCTGATTATTATATATCTGACTATTATTATACAGTATATTGTGGCTATTATATGATAATCACATAATAGTTATATAATATATGATCATATAATAGCCACATACTGTAATATACTGTATAATAGTCATATCATATATAATACATATATAATACTCATACTGTATAAAAGTAATAGAATATCTAATTATCACTTTTATACAGTATGATTATATAGATGACTATTATACAGTATATTATGTGGCTATTATACAGTATAATTATTATATATGATGATTATTATATATGATATAGGGTTATGTAATTATATATTATCTGACTATTGCATGATTATTATACAGTATATTCATTGAGTACTATATGATTAATTTACATTATATGACTATTATATGATTATACAGTATATTATATGACAATTATGTGATTATTATATATTGTATGACTATGACATGACTGTTATGTAACTATATATTTTCTGATTATTATATATCTGACTATTATTATACAGTATATTGTGGCTATTATATGATAATCACATAATAGTTATATAATATATGATCATATAATAATAATAATAGTCCTTTAATAGTCCCACAATGGGGAAATTCAGTGTGTTACAGCAGCAAAGATAAGATAAGATAAGCAGATACAAATACAAATACAACATGTACAGGAATGTTCCAAGGTGAGAGGCATTACATTAATAGCAGACAGACAGATAGGATGTAGCAGAGGGGGGGGGGGGGATATAACAGGCAGAGAGATATTTCAGTTCTCTGTGTGTAATGATCTCCGCTTAGGTCGGTGTTGGTTGTACAGCCTAACCGCGGTGGGGAGGAAAGACTTCCGATAGCGCTCCTTCTCACACCTAGGGTGGAGCAGTCGGTCACTGACAGTACTGCCCAGCGCTATCACAGTCTCATGCATGGGATGGGACTTCTTCTTCTGCATGGAGCTCACCACGGACAGTATCCTTCTGTCACCCACCACCTGCACTGGGTCCAGTGGTCTCCCCAGGACAGAGCTGGCCCTTCTAATCAGCTTGTCAAGTTTATTTCTGTCCCTGGTTGATATACTGCTCCCCCAGCAGGCCACGCCAAAGAAGATGGCTGATGCCACTACCGAGTTGAAGAAAGTTCTAAGAAGTGCCCCCCGGATTCCAAAGGCTCTCAGCTTCCTAAGCAGGTAGAGCCTGCTGTGGCCCTTCCTGTACAGGGCCTCCATATGATCTGCCCAGTCCAGCTTATTATTAAGGAGCAAACCCAGGTACTTATAGGTGTTCACAATCTCGATGCCCGTCCCCAGGATGTCCACTGGTTTAGGAGGGCTTCTGCCTTTACAGAAGTCCACCACCATCTCCTTGGTCTTCCCCGCGTTAATCTTCAGGTGGTTCCGGTGGCACCAGTCCACAAAATCCTGGTTCAGTTCTCTGTACTCCCTGTCATCATCGTCTGTGATGAGGCCCACTATTGCAGAGTCGTCAGAATACTTCTGTAGGTAGCAGCTGGATGAGTTGCACCTAAAATCTGCAGTGTACAGTGTGAAGAGGAAAGGGGCGAGAACCGTACCCTGAGGTGCCCCCCGTATTACAGATCACGGTACCTGACACACAGTCTCGGGCTCTCACGTATTGAGGTCGATTTGTGAGGTAGTCTAGGATCCAGTTGGAGAGGTGGTGGTCCACTCCAGCAAAGGCCCAGCTTGTCCCTCAGTAACCTGGGCTGTATGGTGTTAAAAGCACTGGAGAAGTCAAAGAACATTATTCTCACTGTGTTCCCTGGTTTCTCCAGGTGAGACAGAGCCCTGTGCAGAAGATGGATGATGGCATCATCTACCCCAATGCCCGGCCGATAAGCAAACTGGAGGGGGTCCATAGCGAGGCTCACTAGAGGGCGGAGATGTGTGAGAACCAATCTCTCCAAGATCTTCATCAGGTGGGATGTCAGTGCTACAGGTCTGTAGTCGTTGAGGTCCATAGGGTGAGGTTTCTTTGGAACTGGTACCACACAAGAAGATTTCCATAATTCAGGGACTATTTCCTGCCTCAGGCTCATATTATACATATATGTAATTATACCACACAGCTGGTCCCCGCAAGTCTTAATTAGCCTTGCACTGATGTCATCTGGCCCTGCGGCTTTCCTCGCCTTGATCTTTTTCATGTCCTTCCTCACCTGGGCCCGTGTGAAGGTCAGACTGTGGCCAGATAAAGACGGATTTCTGGATTTACTGGTCTGTTGGGAAGTGGCCGCATGGGGTGAAGTCATTGTGGTGGGGGAAGCTGAAGGACATGCTGGGGTGGGAGGAGCTGGTGTGTGATCAAATCTGTTGAAGAATAGGTTTAGTTCATTAAGCCAATTAACATCTGCCTCAATCTGGCAGACAGACTGTTTATGACCCGAAATTGACTTAAGCCCCTCCCAGACCCCCCTTATGTCTTTTCTTTCCATTTTCTTTTCCATTTTTTCCTTATAACTGGCTTTTCCCTGCCTGATTAGATGCCTCAGCTCCTTTTGTACTTCCCCCAACCCCTCCTTATCTCTTGTCCTGAATGCCATCTTTTTCTCCTTAAGTAGTGTTTTTATATCAGAGTTAATCCATGGTTTGTTATTGGAGAAGCACCTCACCACTTTTGTGGGTACTGTGTTGTCCACACAAAAATTAATGTAGTCCGTTATGCAGTGTGTGAGTCCTTCTATGTCTTCCCCATAAGAATCCTGCAGAACTTCCCATGTGGTTGTGTCAAAACAATCCCTCAGAGCCTCATCACTCTCCTCGGACCATATCCTCACTGTGCGGGTGACAGCTGGTTCTCTACGTACAAGTGGCTTGTACACAGGTCGGAGATGTACTAGGTTGTGATCCGATCTCCCCAGGGGCGGTAGGGCTGATGAGTTATATGCCTCCCTCGCGTTGGCAAAGAAGAAGTCCAATGTTTTGTTGTCTCTTGTGTGGCAGGTTACATACTGTGTGAAACTGGGCAGTGTGGATGATGGAGAGGCATGGTTGAAATCACCCGACAGAAGAAAGAGGGCCTGGGGATGTTTTAACTGTAACTGGCTCAGCGTGGCTTGTAGGACCTCGCAGGCAGCGTCAGCTTTCGCAGAGGGGGGGACATATGCAGCTATCACGATGACATGCGATAGTTCTCTTGGTAGGTAGAAAGGTCTCATGCTCACAGCTAATAGTTCAATGTCCTCACAGCAAGTTTGCTCCTTAATCACAATGTGCCTAGGATTACACCATCTATTATTCACAAACATTGCCAGCCCTCCTCCTTTCCTCTTACCGTTCTCCCTTGTCCTGTCTGCCCGAAGGAGTTTAAAACCATCCAAGGAGACCAGAGGCTCAGGAGTAACTTCAGTGAGCCAAGTCTCTGTGAGTAGCATCATGCTGCAAGCCCGAAACTCCTGATGATGCCTGGTGAGCGCTGTTAGTTCATCCATCTTGTTTGCAAGAGATCTCACATTGCCCATGATGATGGAGGGAACAGCTGGTCGGTAACGCCTCTTTTTAATCCTCTGAAGAGTACCAGCTCTGCACCCCCTCACCTGCTTTTTCTTTCTCCAAAGCTCGCGGGGGATGTGTGACCAGATGGTATGCCGTCCTGCTGTGTCTCTGAGCTGCAGAATTTCCTCTCTTGTATAGACAAAGGAATTGTCTGCATACACAAAAGATCCCATTTTCAAGCAGAACAAAAAGACAGATAAAAAACAAAAAAAAGTATCACAAGGGTCCAAGTCTTTGTGTGTGTGTTTCTTCATAGTGCAAAGTCCTTAAGTAGAGAGGTAAAAAACGAGACATAGAAAGAAAAATAAGATAGAGAGTCTCAGAGCTACTGTGACAGGCAACCACTCCAGCGGCGCCATCTTGGAAAAAAAAAATAGCCACATACTGTAATATACCATATAATAGTCATATCATATATAATAATCATACTGTATAGAAGTGATAGAATATCTAATAATCACTTATATACAGTCTGATTATATAGATGACTATTATACAGTATAATTATTATATATGATGATTATTATATATGATATAGGGTTATGTAGCTGTATCCCCTTCTATAGTACAGGTGTAGCCAAGTTTAATATGACTCTTAGCATGCAAAAGAAAAGAAAAGAAAACCCGTTAGCAGTAAGCCGTGTGCGATGTGCCTCAGCGTCTCCCCTTGCTTTATGTCGGTGCAGCGAGTTATCAGGTTCCAGTTGGCGATGGCTACACGTGTACTAGATCCCCCCTCTAGGCACTGTATACGGGGCTTATATTACAGGTAGTTTTGCTTCTCTCTCCATCTGCGCCATTGTGGCTTCTATCGATAGTGACTGTATCCATTGTATGGTAATCTGACACATGTGACGGACCCCGCTGACTTATTATGGGGGTCTATCGGGTGCCGTTGGGGTGTCCATCATTTTGAGAAATAGTAAACAATACTATTCTGCTATTCTTCTCCGAAAATCGGTACAATTTTACAATTTTTGATAACATGTCCAAACAAAAACTTGAATAGAGGCTTAAAATGAAGACAATGATATTATATGGGGTGGGGGGATATCTCAGGAACATCCGCTTACACTCCTACCACTAGGGGGCACTACTCAGTAGTATTTGCATCTTCTAAGGTGTCAGTCTCACAGGTACATGTAGTGCACCACGCTACAATAGCACCAGCAGTAACTTCTTAGTAGACCCTGAGTGTGTCTGACTGTGGCAAAGAAAGCCGCTACAGAATTGACAAGTGTCAGTCTATTAGGCTTAGTAGCCAGAGTGTTTTTTTTTTTTTTAATATAGATAGTGACATAGAAAATGTAAACCCCACACGTACTAAGTACAATGCTAAAAGATGTCATTTATTTCCCAACAAACATGGCAGCTACTTAGCAAAAAGTTGTAACTTAATTCTACTAAATAGAACCAGAGGAAGGCAACGTGACTCCCAGGGTTAGGAGTTATGAGCACAGCATATAGCACTGATAGTTGCCTTTATGGCAGGGCCTAGGGCGCTGTTTTACTTCCCTGGCATATTTTGGTTTTCGGCTTGGTCTGCTGCCCGGTTCGGTGGAGTGACTGGGTCTACTGCCAGGTATGAATGGGTATTAGGCTGTAGTAGGAGGATATCCGTAAGGACTGCAATACCTTATAGAAACAATGGCTCAGATTTACTACTAGTCAGAAAGTGCAGCCTTAGACAGGGAGTCTTATACTACACCAGATTTATCACAGTGATGGTGAATGTGCAGAAAACCCCATCTATATACCGTATATATCTATATATACACTGACTGTCTTTCTGGCTATGGGGAAACTACAACTCTCTTAATCAAAGCTTACTGAGAGTTGTAGTTTTAAAGCAGTTGGAGACAAAGGCTGCAGACCCCGAACCTCAAGGCCAGTCAGTATCTATAATATCTGTATAAAGCTGCTAATACATCTCCTTCTAATACATTTATAGTCTATTTTTTATTGCATTTACAGAATATTTTATATTATAATGCACCATTTAATCAGGTCTTTCTAACATGGGGTAACGTGCAATGTCCTGTATACTATGGGATCATATACTGTATACCACCAATAGGCCACTACTAAGCAGTAGGGTGCAAGCAACACAAAGGCCATCCATGTATCTGCTGTGGGGCCCATGAGTGGAGCGGACCTAGTTAGGAGTAGCCCCATTACTGTTGTATGAATTCGTGCAGAGATCCCATTCTCCACAATCACAGCAATATGACCCGAGGGTGATGGGCGGTGATGGTAGGGGTACAACTTTGGCTTATGCCTTAAGGTCCATTCTGCCCCTAATTTGAGTCCACAATGTCTACAACAAAGTACAAGAATCCTTCTGTGCCATATATACATTGATAGTTTAGGTTTACATTAACATCTGGTGTAGGATCTCACCATTCATGGTCCTGGAGTTAACGCCATTATGGAAGAGGTCACTTCTCCTCTGCTGTAAGTTGGAGAGCAAATGTCTTATTAACGTGGCCGTGCATCGAGGAGGAGAAAAGTGAACTCTTCTTCCTCCAGGATCTCAACAAGGATTGTCTGATCTCTTTGACCCCTAGTCCATAGATAAAGGGGTTCATTGTGGCTGGGATCATCAGGTAGATGGCATTAAACAGGTTCTGGATATCGTAGGAGCTGACTGAATGCATTCTGTACATGACAGAAGATATCAGGGCACATGTGTATATGAGGAAGGCCACCAGCAAGTGTGTCCCGCAGGTGTGCAGGGCTTTGTGCCGAGCTTTACCAGATATGATCTTCATGGCAGTGTAGAGAATGCTGGAATAGGAGAAGAGGAGAAGACCAGAATCAAGGACTGTGATGAAGACTCTTACCAGGAGACCCACAATTTGCTGTTTAGAGATGTCGCCACAGGCCAGACTCAATAACCCCATGTTCTCACATACAAAATTCATAATGATGTTAGACCTACAGTACTGAACATAAGAAGCCAATATGACCATTGGGGAAACAAAAATAGTGCTGCGGCCGAACCCAATGATGACTAGGTAGACCAGGGCCCTATTGGTCATGATATCATTGTAACGTAGAGGCCTACATATGGCCACATACCTGTCCAGAGCCATTGCCAGGATAACACCAGACTCAAAAATAGCCATGAAGTAAATATAGAACATCTGTGTAAGACAACCGGCCAGCGAGATCTCATTCATGTCGAAGGACAAGCCAAGGATCAGTTTTGGAATGATGGAAGTTGTGCAAGAAATGTTGACAGTAAAGAGGATGGAGATGAGAATATACATGGGGGACTGGAGGCTTCTTTCGACACCGATCCGGTATATAAGGACGGAGTTACCAGTCAAGATTGTAACATACACAGAGAGAAATGGGATCACCAAAAACTTCCTGTGGGCAATGATCCCTGGAAACCCAAAGAGGACAAATTCGGTATGAGAGAACATATACTGACTGTAGTTGAACGTGTTCATCCTTTGTTCATTGGGAAACTTACATAAGATGTCTTCTGAGGGAAGTTGATGTGGGTAGAAGATGGTGCGGAGGAGGGTTATTGGTTGTGTCATACCTCGATTCTATAACATTAGTGGAGACCACTCACAATGGGAGGGAGATGTCTGGTCATGTCTTCTGAGGAGTCCAGATCTTTTGACCTCATTTATGACCTTTTTTATGGTAGTTGATTGTCATGTCTCGGTGCCCAGATTTCATCTTACCTGGTGATAGACATAGGTGTTGGATGTTGGAATATTCCTGAAAAGTTAAGACAAAATTTCAGTGATGATCGCTGGGTGGTTGGTGTCATCATTGAGTTGGTCTTAAGACAAGGCCTTCTCAAGCATAAATTCACAGAACTAAAGAAATAACTAGCTTACCACAGGAGGGCATAAAAGTGCTGACCCCACTTTCCTATTAAAAGGCTCCCAGGGCTACCTTTTGGTAGCCTACTTCTTGGTTAGAGATCGTTGAATGCTTGACATGTCTCTGACGCAAAAACATTTGCCCAGTTGACAGATCATTGGACTGTGAGAAGCAGGGTGGTTGTTTTGAGGAGTTGCCACCATCTAGACCTTTCTGACCTATCTGTTAGGAGGTGTTGGGAGCAGAGGTTACATGAGGGCACGCTCATATGGAGAATAGGTTTTGGGTGGCTGAGACAGACCACACCCAGATCTTCATTACGCCCCCTGTCTATGCCCACACCATTTACAGGCACTTAACAGAAAGGAATTTGGTGTCACAGCCCATTACATGTCCTGACTTTGACAGAAAGCTTCAATCCTGTCTCCACCAGATTACAACACTTCCTGGTCCTGCCTGGTCACCAGATTTATCATCAATCCACCAGTTATGGGGCCAACAGTAACATCTGTGGTAAATGTACTGCAGGATACCATACAGAACCTGTATACCTCCATGTCCTGCCGTATCTCATCTTGTATCCAGGCTACAGGCCCAGCTGTAACATCTGTGGTAAATGTACTGCAGGATACCATACAGAACCTGTATACCTCCATGTCCTGCCGTATCTCATCTTGTATCCAGACTACAGGCCCAGCTGTAACATCTGTGGTAAATGTACTGCAGGATACCATACAGAACCTGTATACCTCCATGTCCTGCCGTATCTCATCTTGTATCCAGACTACAGGCCCAGCTGTAACATCTGTGGTAAATGTACTGCAGGATACCATACAGAGCCTGTATACCTCCATGTCCTGCCGTATCTCATCTTGTATCCAGACTACAGGCCCAGCTGTAACATCTGTGGTAAATGTACTGCAGGATACCATACAGAACCTGTATACCTCCATGTCCTGCCGTATCTCATCTTGTATCCAGACTACAGGCCCAGCTGTAACATCTGTGGTAAATGTACTGCAGGATACCAACAGACCAACCCCCCCCCCCCCCCCCTCCCCCCTCTTCCCCCACCCCACCCCCCCCCCAACACTGTGTATAAATCACCATACCACACAGAACCTGTATACCTCCATGTCCTGCCGTATCTCATCTTGTATCCAGACTACAGGCCCAGCTGTAACATCTGTGGTAAATGTACTGCCGTATACCATACAGAACCCCTATACCCCCTGTGTTTCCTCTCCCTAAATTATGGCCATAACCAGCTATATTTTGGTCTCGGGATAGGATATCCCTTCTTGCTTGCTGCATACTGGCGCAGCAAGCCAGGTGCATATTGGCAGTAGCAGCCAGGCTGAAAAATAGGCCTCCATTGTATCCTATACAGCCCTGGCTGATCAAACAATAGGCTGTTCAAGCCTGGGCTGTTGATCTGATAGACTGTAACAGTGTTCAATTCACTTTGGTCTCAGGCTACAACAAAAGATCTGGATTTGATTGTTCCATCAGATGTACTGTCGCTGGTGACCTCAACATCTGGGAGGTGGCATAAAGGGTATAAAAGATGAGGAAAGGGGTGGGGGGGCAGAGACAAAAAAAAAGGAGAAAAAAAAAGGGAGTTTAGCTACAGGATATTACAGACTTTGACTGAGATGCTACTATGAGCAGGCAGGTTGGAATGCTGCTGCTGACGATGATGAGCCTACAGGAGACTGAGAGAGACTATTGGACTAATGCTGAGAGCCTGTGAAGAGCATGCAGGCCGGGATTATCGTTTTGATGCCACATGCTAGGAGTTAATGCCACATGCCAAAAAAACTCCTCTGGTGACTCACACATGCCATGTGTGACTGTTGGACTATAGAACCACATCAAGGACAGGTGTGGTAAAGTAATCATTCCACCTTTAATCCCTTTTTTTTAGCTGTAACTGTATCTGTGACTGTAACTGTTACTGCTTGCATATGTCTGCATATCTGTTCTGATCTGTATATGTTAGATTTTAATACCGACCCATTTAGAGGTTAATAAATATATAAAATTTAGAAGGCTGTCATGATTTATCTGGTGGGCCCGGCGCTCGCGGGGGGTGGGTGTGGTTTTTTTATGAAGGGGGGGGGGGGGGGGGGGGGGGGGGGGGGGGGGGACGAGGATCCTGTACACCTCCATGTCCTGCTGTATCTCATCTTGTATCCAGACTACAGGCCCAGCTGTAACATCTGTGGTAAATGTACTGCAGGATACCATACAGAACCTGTATACCTCCATGTCCTGCCGTATCTCATCTTGTATCCAGACTACAGGCCCAGCTGTAACATCTGTGGTAAATGTACTGCAGGATACCATACAGAACCTGTATACCTCCATGTCCTGCCGTATCTCATCTAACATTCAGGCTAGAGGAGTCAACAGGGTCCTAGAGCCTGCATTCAGTTCTGCAGTATTTCCAATAACCTTCTCCTGCCATAGTCTTCATTATATTACATTGAGAACACTCACCAGCACAACAACCAGTTCTGGGGCAGATTGCTTTATTCTCTGTAAATTTACAAGACTTGGATTGGCAGGACTTTCTGACTTTTTACTGACATTCCTTATAGAACATAAACCAAAAACTCAACATATTACAAGCTAAAATGGACAAAAAGATCTGATGGGTTTGTTACAATGTATCAGTACAGGCTAGAGTCGTTTGTCTGGATTCCAAGTCAGGAGACAGATGTGTTTATCTCAGAGGATTATCCATTGTAACAAGCTCATCAGCTGTATGAGCAGGACTAGGTCAGTGTTCAGACTGCAGATCTTCTCATTGATCAGAATGTATATTGAAAGGCTGATTAATCTTATCTGACATAGTCCTCCTATCATTACTATCCAGGGCGGTGTCTCTATTCCTCCATTCCCATTCACTTACCTCCCCATACAAGGTTCTCCTCTCCGGCTGCTGCCACCAGTGCTGTGGCTGACGGGCGGCCGCTCACTATATTATATACTCCTGGGGCTCCTCAAGGATTTCTATCTAATTACTATCAGGGCAGAGGTCTCCAGACACCCGGGACATGTGTACAAAGGTTCTTCAGGTCTATTCAGTAATGGATTCTCTGTGGGAATAGAAGGTTGACAAGCATAGTCCCACTCTGAAGATGGTGTAAAGAATGTTACACTGATAATCTGTGGCACGTCAAAAATCTTGGGCACAAGCCCCAACACATCATGACCACAACCATTACTATTATATAGTGACTGAATAATACCGCCATACTGTTACTGAACTGTAACACAGCACTGATAATATACTGGAAGATCCAAGGTTTATACAGGTAACTTCTCTGATTGTTAACTTCTGTGTTTTCCATCCACCCCAGACCACCATGATGTCTTCTTCCAGTCATTACTTTTTTGCGCTGCTAAGATATCTTTGACTTCTCACTTTTCCAGGACCATCCCTGCTATTTTGCCAGCTACACAATCTCCCTGTCCTGCTGCTACCTATAGTTCTGTGACTGTATTTGCCCCTATTACTGTATCAGTGTGTTGTCATGGGCTCAGATTACTCTTATACCAGGTAGTATGTCTGCTGTGTATTCAACTCTTTGCTGGGGGGGGGGGCTCTCTGCACACAGTCCACAGACAAGATGGAGCCAGCAACACATGAAAAGGATTATGGTTTTATGACCATATCTTCACTGGGGAACCTTTTACAGGTGCCCCGATAAATTCCCCAGATGCGTCAGGTCAAGGCGCAAGTTTCAAAGTCAAACTAGTCACAGTTCAAAGCCCAAGAAAGGTCCAGACACTAATCTCCTTACCCAAAGGGAATTGGGGTGTAATCCTTGGGGTCTACACGATGGGGATCTCGCCAGGAACCCTATCATACCTCCTGCCCAAATTTACCGTAATCGGGCGAGGAAATCTAAAGAAATATGATTCTGAGGGATTCAGAAAGGAGAGCGGGGCTCCTCCTCCTGGTGACATCACTTAGGGAGGAGACCTTTTTAGTTAAAAGTTCTCAGACCAGGAAGAGGTATCTCTTTTGTCTTTGCTGTTCCCTGAGGAGATGTGAGAGCAGGTCGTGGTGCAGACTCCAACCATGTGGCCTAGACATGCGGCCTAACTTTGAGGCCTGAGACTCTTTGATATCCTGGAAGAGAAGTAACAGCATGTAGGAGACACATACTCTGTAACTTGCTCAAGGAAGAACCCTGAAGCCTACCACATGGGCTCAGAGAAACTGACTATCTACTTGTTCTGGTAATTTTCTATATGGTCTTCTGCTGAAAGTCACCCAAATACCATTGCCCAGAGCCAAGGGGGTGCTGCCACTGGAATAGCATGCCCGGATGCATGCTTTTGGACTGCTTTAAGTATGCAACCTGAGCTCAACATCCGGAACCCAGAGAAGCAATCACAGCCTTGTGTTGGTAATATTTCCTTTTCTTCTATTTACTCCCATTTTTATTTTGTGCACTGTGTCATGTTGCTTTCTACTTGTATTTGCTTGATGACTGCTACATGTATTTTCTGTATGTGGTAAGTGTTTAGTACCGACCCTTTTAGGGGTTAATAAATATATAAAATTTAGAAAGCTCATTTTGTATTATCCTATGAGCCCAAAACACTCACTGGTGGTGGGTGTGAGGTAATTGAAGCGATCTCAGGTGTGCCGAAAGCGGTTTGGTTAGGACGAGATCCTTCACACTACTGTAGAGTGAAAGAGCGCACTCCTTTTACACCATCATCTTCCGATTCCACATAGATGTCTACAGAGTGGCAAGGCGACATAATGTGGAGGTGGCAGCAGCATGAGGAGACCACAGAGTGGCAAGGCAACATAATGTGGAGGTGGCAGCAGCATGAGGAGGCCATACAATGACCAAATGGAAGCGGCATGAGGAGTGTGAAGGATCTCGTCCTGCCAAACCTGCATTCAGCACACCTGAGATTGCTTCAATTACCTCACATCCACCTCCAGGGAGTACCTCTGTCTGCTTGGATCATCAAGAAATCGTTTATGGCTTTTCTCTGTTCATATAGTCGATCCAACATATGGAGGGTTGAATTCCAACGGGTGGAAATATTGCATATCAGCCTATGTTGTGGGAGGCCGTTCTGCCTCTGCAGCTCAAGGAGGGTGTGCTTAGTGGTGTACGATTGGCTGAAGTGCATGCAAAGTTTCCTTGCCATTTTTAGGATGTCTTTCAGATGGGTGGAACACTTAAGTAAATGCTTGACAACCAGATTGAACATGTGCGCCATGCAGGGTGCATGGCTCAGCCCTCCTTGACGCAGCGCCAACACCATGTTCTTCCCATTGTCGGTCACCATGGTTCCGATTTTAAGTTCTCTTGGAGAAAGCCAGAATTCAATTTCTTGATTGAGGACACGGAGCAGTTCCTCCCCTGTGTGACTTCGTTCGCCCAGGCAAACGAGGTGTAGAAAAGCGTGACACTGCTGTGCTCTGCACATGTGGTATGCTGGAGGAGCACTGGGAATTGTTCCTGCAGTGGATGCTGAGGAAACAGTGGAGGATGAGGCGGACATTGTTGCAGGACCAACTGCGTGAGAACGTGGAGGCAGAAGCTGCGTCACCTGTCCAAGTTGCTGGTGTGTCTGGGCAGGAACCACATTAAACCAGTGGGTCATAAATGTCATATATTGTCTTTGACCGTAGTTACACACATCGGCGCTGCCGTGCACTTTGGCCGACACTGACAGGCTCAAGGACTGGCCCACCTTCTCTTCTACATATTTGTGCAGGGCTGTTACTGCCTTCTTGGCAAAGAAATGAAGGCTTGGGACTCTCCACCTCGGCTCGGCGCAAGCCATCAGTTCTCTGAAAGGTGCAGAGTCCATCAATTGTAAAGGGAGTGACTGCAGCACCAGCAACTTGGACAGGAGCACGTTCAGCTTCTGCACTGTTGGATGATTGCATGCATACTGTTGTCTCTTAGATATAGACGCAATGACTAGGAGGAGGAGGAGGAGGAGCATCACGACCAGAAGATGATGGGAAGACACACAGCTTCCTTCAGTTGAGGTGCTGGAGTCTTGACTGCCTGAAATGGGATGCTTGCCACTGGGTGATGCAACGGTTGCTGCGGCAGGCTGGACCACCACATTGGAACCACAGCTCTCCCATGCCACTTAATGGTGATGCTGCATATGTTGGCGCAGGGCTGTGGTGCCAACATTGGCACCCTGGCCACGCTTCACCTTCTTCCCACAGATTGAACATATGGCCATGTTCACCTCCCCCGGTGGCTTTACAAAAATCTGACACACCACCGAGTAGGTGATTTTACCCCCCAACACTGCGCAATTACTGACTACTACCGCCATTGCCTCCGTGAACCCCTGCACCACTACTTTCCGGGCAGGTAAGCTCCTGCTAAGTGAGTGGTCTATCCCGGGCATGTTTAGCTCCTGACCTCACACTGCTGCCACCCTGCTGACTCCCCCGCTGCCTCATGCGCAAGCTGCCACCCTCTTCTCCTGATAATGATGAGGCCCCTTCGTCACCCGGCTCCCAATTACGATCGGCTAGATCAACACCAGCTCCCA
The DNA here is from genome assembly GCA_947044405.1 of Leptodactylus fallax. Classification (NCBI taxonomy): domain Eukaryota; kingdom Metazoa; phylum Chordata; class Amphibia; order Anura; family Leptodactylidae; genus Leptodactylus; species Leptodactylus fallax. The sequence continues at coordinate 185,056 of CAMRHE010000826.1, forward strand.
CGTCACGCTCCTCATCACTACTTGCACGCCTACCGGAGGAAGCGGCGGCTGTCTCCACATCTTGGCAGGGCACTAGCTGCTGACTGTCTTCTAGTACCTCCTCCTCACTGTATAGTGGATCTGAGCCCACAGCATAGAGTACTTCTCTGGCTGAGGGAACAGAAAAGGACAGAGGCAGGTTGAGGACAGGTGAGGGCACAGGGCCTGCTGCCGGGCTATGCCAACTAAGGGTTGTGTCTGACGAACCCACCGACTCTTGGCTGGGGGTGACTTGGAATGAAATGGATGACCGAGTCAACCAGTCTACAACCGTTGGATTGCTGGTCAAGGCACGACCACTACTTGACACTGGGAGCTCAGGCCTCTGTAAGTGACCCCTGCTGCCACGACCCCTTACTCTGCTGCGACCTGTGCCTGCGGCAGAAACATTTAGGCCCAGGGTCGGACTGGCCCACCGGGGAACCGGTGAATCCACCGATGGGCCCTGAGCCCTGACTATTAGTCCTCTTGTCATGGGGGCCCGATCGGGATCCTGACCATCCCGATCGGGCCCCTGACCAGTGGCATAACGATCACGGTCGCATGGGGTGCGACCGGGCTCGGCGGGGTATGGTGCCCGTGGCCAGCTGGAGATGGCCGGGGCCCCGGATAACTATGATAGCGGTCGGGGAAAGCCTGTTTCCCCGACCGCTATACATACTGTTATTGGAAAGGGGCCCAGGCCCATTTCCAATAGATGGCAGGGCAGGGGAGGTGACTGAAAATAATAAACACATATTCTCACCTCACCTGGGCACAGCGTCTTCTCCGGCGTTCCTCCGTCATGTGACTGAGGCCTGTGATTAGGCCCCAGCGGTCACATGGGGTGCGGCCGCGTAATGACGTCAGTGCGCCCCCACGTGACCGCTGAGGCCCAATCACAGGCTTCAGCAGCGACGTCGGAAGAGGGTCTGAAGACGCTGAAGACGGCAGGATGGAGCGAGGATGCCAAGGAAAGGTAAGGCAAGGTGAGTATGAGTGTTTGTTATTTTTAATCACTTCCCCTGGGCCTCCGATTAGTATAGTCTGGGGTCTGAGGAGACCCCAAAGTATAGTAATAGTACTGAATCGGAGTGGGGCTGTTGGGAGCATATACTACTGTGTGGGGGCCACTGTGGGGAGTATATAATAGAGGGTGGGGGCCACTGTAGGGCATATAATACTGTGTGGGGGCCACTGTGGAGCATATAATACTGGGTGGGGGCCACTGTGGCGCTTATAATACTGGGTGGGGGCCACTGTGGCGCTTATAATACTGGGTGGGGGCCACTGTGGCACTTATAATACTGGGTGGGGGCCACTGTGGCGCTTATATTCCATACAGTGGCTCCTTCATTTTTTTTTTTTAATTACGCCGGGGCAGGTGAAAAAAACAAAACCAAAAAAAACTAAACAAAACTTTCTCTCCTGTCCCCAGTGTGTCCCAGCGCGTTTGGTCCTGCAGTTCTGTGACATCACGTGACCCCTGAGGCCAATCAGTGGCCTAAGGGAAGGACCTGGGATGTCACAGCCAGTGAGGATGTCCGGCAAAAAGAAGACAGCGGAGCTGCAGGACCGGACCGTGCTGGGAGGACACTGGGTACAGGTGAGTATGTTTAGTGTGTTTTTTTTTTTTTTGGGGGGGGGTAGGGGGGATTCACCTCCCCCGGACTAATTATAAAAAAGAAAAACATTATACTGGACAATCTCTTTAAAGTGTGGGGCATTAGGGGTGTATATTAAAGGGGTTGTCCAGGCATAATTTGTTATGGTTTATCCTCAGGATAGGCCACAGATACCTGATCTGTAGGGGGCTGACCCCGGACCGATCAGCTGTTCGGAGCCACTTCTGATGCCCGTCCTGTACACAATACAGGGCCAGAAGCAGAAAGCTCTGTCCACTGTATATTAGCCGGGCACCTTCACTGCATCTCAGCACTTATTGATGTCAGTAGGAGCTGACGCAGTGAAGGCGCCGGGGCTGCTATACAGCGGATGGAGCTTTCTGCTTCCGGCCCTGTGTTGTGTACAGAACGGGCTCCGGGGGGCTCCGGAACAGCTGATGGGGCCGTGTGTCAGCCCCTATCGACAGGTATTTATGGCCTATCCAGAGCATAGGCCATAAAAAAGATTAATCCTGGACAACCCCTTTAATATGCCCCACACAGTTAATGTCCCCCCCACAGGATGTTAGCGCCCATCACTGACCACACAATATATTGACCCCATCACTATTCCCCAACAGTATGGGGGACCAGTGAAGAGGCCACTATGTGGGGGGACCAGTGAAGAGGCCACTATGTGGGGGGACCAGTGAAGTGACCATAGAAAAATTGGCCCAGACAACCCCTAAAAGAGGTTGTCCATAAACTGGAGCGACCACTGTGGGGGGGGGCGGGGAGGTGTAAAAATGAAGAAAATTTAAAAAAAAAAGCATACTCACCTGTCCCCAGCACCCCGTTGTCCCCTGCCTGTGTCTGTTCGGTCTCATGGCGTTGCCTCATTTCTGGAAATCCTGTACCTAATTGGTCTTAGCGGTCACATGAGGTGCAGGACTCCCAGCAAGGAGTCCCCGGCATGAGACTGAATGGACACTGGCAGCGGACAACAGAGTGCCGGGGACAGGTGAGTATGCTTTTTAATTTATTTATTTTTTACTTTGCACCTCCCGCCAGCCACATGGGTTGCTCCAATTCCTGGACAACCTCTTTAAAGGATTTATCCATCTTTCTAATATTGATGTCCTGTCCTTAGGATAGGCCATCAATATTACATCTGCGATGATACAACAGCCAGGACCTCTGCAGATCAGCTTTTCCAGGACAGTGCGGCTACAGGTAATGGTAACAATTCTTGGAGCCACGCTGTTCACTTGCCATACAGGGTGTAGCAGTAGGTTTAGGTAGTGCAGTGGTGCACATGGTATAGTGGCTGAGCAGCATGGCTCCCAACATGTTATTACCTTTAGCCGCCCTGTCTCGGTACTGCTGATCTGCAGGGGTCCTGATGGTGGGCCCCTAGAAACAATTCCACTGGTGGGCCCTAGACGTCCCAGTCCGACACTGTTTAGGCCTGTGGCCCTCCCCTGTGCATGGCCTCTCGCCTTCTCTGTCTCACATACTGTTCGATGAAAAGACTTAATTGTAAAGGGCAAAAAGGCCTGTTATTTTCTACTTTGAAGAGAATGGCAAATATGCCCCTTATTTCTTCACCCACTAATGAACACCAATAAAAAAAAGCGTGATAAAGGCAGAGATTTGTGGCTCAGAATTATTGAATTATTGACAATACTGTATTGATAATGGCCTGCAACTTTATACCGGTAACAAAATGGCGAATATGGTCGTTATGTCTTTCCCCACATTAAAGGCGTTTTTTACAGATAAGTGCAGATATTAGTGGATGATAATTCAGTTTTCTTTGGCACAATAGTACTGATTAAGAACAGTGAATAAGCTGTGTTAGTATTATTGCAGTACTGTGTATGGCCTGGTGGGGGCGATCTCCTTACTATATACCTCTGCTTGCTGATTTTATTATATCTGCTGGTATGCTATTTTCCACTTTGTAATTGTATTAACTTTGATAACCCTGTCTCCTCCCCCTGTCTCCTCCCCCTGTCCCCTCCCCCTGTCTCCTCCCTCCCTCCCCCTGTCTCCTCCCCCTGTCTCCTCCCCCTCCCCCTGTCTCCTCCCCTGTCTCCTCCCTCCTCCCCTGTCTCCTTCCCCTCCCCCTGTCTCCCTCCCCCCTCCCCCTGTCTCCTCCCCTGTCTCCTCCCTCCTCCTCCTCCCCCTGTCTCCCTCCCTCCTCCCCTGTCTCCTCCCCCTTCCCCTGTCTCCTCCCCCCTTCCCCTGTCTCCTCCCTCCCTCCCCTGTCTCCTCCCTCCTCCCCCCTGTCTCATCCCCCCTCCCCCTGTCTCCTCCCCTCCCCCTGTCTCCTCCCCTGTCTCCTCCCCTGTCTCCTCCCTCCTCCCCTGTCTCCTCCCTCCTCCCCCTGTCTCTTCCCCCTCCCCCTGTCTCCTCCCCCTGTCCCCTCCCTCCTCCCCTGTCTCCCTCCCTCCTCCCCCCTCCCCCTGTCTCCCTCCCTCCTCCCCCTGTCTCCTCCCCCTCCCCCTGTCTCCTCCCCTGTCTCCTCCCTCCTCCTCCTCCTCCTGTCTCCTCCCACTGCTGTTTCCTCCCCCCTTCTCACCTGTTCCTTCCTGATGTCTCTGATTCTATCTCCATATTCCCACACCCCCTATTCACACCTGATACACATGAAACAAATGTATTCCTAGTTAGTATAAATGTAAGGCCACGAGGCATTTTGCAGCTTCCAAGTGCACAGACCAGAATTGGAACTGAAGGTAACAACAACCCACTAAAATAAAACCTCGCTATCATCTATAGAAATGCTTCTCACTATAATCACTGTTGTTCTTCCCATACTTGTAAAAACCGCTCTACCACCCCAAACCAGCCATGTCACTAAGAATATCTTTCTCTCTCCATCTATCCTACCCCACCATCTAACCTTCTTTGCACAGCTACTCACACACCTACAAGCTTTCTGCCCCAGACACGCACAACCTCCCCACACTCTCTCCTCCTTACACCTGCTATCCCTCTCCCTGCTACTCCTCACTTCTGGCGACATCTCCTAATCCTGGACCGCCCCAGCACTTCCCTGCTGTAGGATCTTTCCACACAAATGGCATCAGCGGACGTAACCCCCTAAATCTTACACCTATCTTACCCGCTCCTGCCCCTCCTCGGTGCACTATGGAACGCTCGCTCTGTATGCAACAAACTTGACGACATCCACGACCTCTTCATTTCTCATAGATTTTCATTTCTGGGTCTCACAGAAACATGGCTGACACCCTCAGACACCGCCTCCGCTGCTGCCCTCTCCTATGGAGGTCTGCAATTCTCGCACACTCCCCGCCCCATTAATAAACCCGGTGGAGGCGTAGGCGTACTCCTGTCTGACAATTGCCCCAATCCAACCAATATCTGCTCTCACCCTCCCCTCCTTTGAAGTGCACTCTGTTCGCATTTACTCGCCCTCCAACCTTCAACTGGCCGTCATATATCGACCGCCAGGACCTACCGCTGCCTTTATCGACCACTTCACCAACTGACTAATGCACTTCCTATCCACAGACAACCCCACCATCATCACGGGGGATTTCAACATCCCCATTAACACAAACCACCCCCCCACCTCCAGTCTCCCGCATGTAACCTCCGATCCTCCAAAGACCTCCTACTCCTCTCTGCTCTTATCCGCTCCTCACACAACCATCTCCAAGACTTCTCCCGTGCATCCCCCATACTCTGGAACTCATTACCAAGACACATAAGACTGACCCCCACAGTCACAAGCTTCAAGAAGGCCCTGAAGACTCACCTATTCAGGAAGGCCTACAACCCTCCAATAACACTACTGTCACCACACCGCCATCTGTACAGCCTCTACCCCCACCTTCTGTCTCTATCCCTCTTCCCTCAGACTGTAAACCCTTGCGGGCAGGGCCCTCTATCCCACTGTGCCAGTGATCACTGTTAGTATTATCTGTTTTGTATATCTTGTGTACCGTATGTAAATCCTCAAATGTAAAGCACCATGGAATTAATATAATAATGTACATCACCATGGGATTAATATAATAATGTACAGCACCATGGGATTAATATAATAATGTACATCACCATGGGATTAATGGTGCTATATAAATAAACAATAATAATATATTACTGTACTTATATATATATATATATATATATATATATATATATATATATAAATAATCTCTGCCCTGTGTTAGTATTACTGCAGTACTGTGTATGTCCTGGTGGGGGCACTCTCCTTACTATATATATTAGTGCAGTACTGTGTATGTCCTGGTGGGGGGCGCTCTCCTTACTATATATATTAGTGCAGTACTGTGTATGTCCTGGTGTGGGCGCTCTCCTTACTATATATATTAGTGCAGTACTGTGTATGTCCTGCTGGGGGCGCTCTCCTTACTATATATTAGTGCAGTACTGTGTATGTCCTGCTGGGGGCGCTCTCCTTACTATATATTACTGCAGTACTGTGCGTGTCCTGCTGGGGGCGCTCTCCTTACTATATATTACTGCAGTACTGTGCGTGTCCTGCTGGGGGCGCTCTCCTTACTATACATATTAGTGCAGTACTGTGCGTGTCCTGCTGGGGGCGCTCTCCTTACTATATATTACTGCAGAACTGTGTATGTCCTGCTGGGGGCGCTCTCCTTACTATATATTACTGCAGTACTGTGCGTGTCCTGCTGGGGGCGCTCTCCTTACTATACATATTAGTGCAGTACTGTGTATGTCCTGGTGGGGGCGCTCTCCTTACTATATATTAGTGCAGTACTGTGTATGTCCTGCTGGGGGCGCTCTCCTTACTATATATTAGTGCAGTACTGTGTATGTCCTGCTGGGGGCGCTCTCCTTACTATATATATATTAGTGCAGTACTGTGCGTGTCCTGCTGGGGGCGCTCTCCTTACTATATATTACTGCAGTACTGTATGTCCTGCTGGGGGCGCTCTCCTCACTATATATTATCTCTGCTCTCGGCCTGTATACTGAGCTGTTAGACTTCTCACTTCGTGTAGCTTTCAGGGCACTTTGGCTGCCGCTCATCAGGGACTGTCACTTTGTCCCTCTGACAACTCTTCTGGGATCTTCCGCCAATTAGCCTAACGAGCTGGCCAGCAGGTAATGAGGGCTGGAGCTGTGTGCTGAGCTCGGGCCCTGCAGACAATGACTCTATAATTACTTTGTATATAGTGGGGGGTCCGCAGGGGGCTCAGCGCTCAGTCTCCGGCCCCCGAGGCCCCTGATGTGGCCGCTTCATTAGGATTATTTGTTTGTAGAAATAGAAAGGCTAAATGATTGTGAGCTGGAGACGGGGCCCCTGGGAGCCCGGGCCGTTATCTGCGAGACAGCTAATGAAATATCCTGTAATTAGCGGTGCGATCATCTGCAGAGGAGAGAACGGAAAGTAATCATAATAGTAATACATTTATATAGGGCCGGCGGTTTTCCGCGGCGCTGTACAAGTGGGGGGGAAAAAAAAAACAAAAAAAAAAATAAAAAAAAAAAAGAGAAACACGGGGGGGGGGGGGGGGGCACAAAAAACAAACGAGCTTACAATCTATGAGGTAGAGGTGACACAAGAGCTTACAATCTATGAGGTAGAGGGTAGAGGTGACACAAGAGCTTACAATCTATGAGGTAGAGGAGGTGACACAAGAGCTTACAATCTATGAGGTAGAGGTGACACAAGAGCTTACAATCTATGAGGTAGAGGTGACACAAGAGCTTACAATCTATGAGGTAGAGGAGGTGACACAAGAGCTTACAATCTATGAGGTAGAGGTGACACAAGAGCTTACAATCTATGAGGTAGAGGAGGTGACACAAGAGCTTACAATCTATGAGGTAGAGGAGGTGACACAAGAGCTTACAATCTATGAGGTAGAGGAGGTGACACAAGAGCTTACAATCTATGAGGTAGAGAGGTGACACAAGAGCTTACAATCTCTGAGGTAGAGGTGACACAAGAGCTTACAATCTATGAGGTAGGGAGGTGACACAAGAGCTTACAATCTATGAGGTAGAGGTGACACAAGAGCTTACAATCTATGAGGTAGAGGAGGTGACACAAGAGCTTACAATCTATGAGGTAGAGGAGGTGACACAAGAGCTTACAATCTATGAGGTAGAGGGAGGTGACACAAGAGCTTACAATCTATGAGGTAGAGGGGGTGACACAAGAGCTTACAATCTATGAGGTAGAGGAGGTGACACAAGAGCTTACAATCTATGAGGTAGAGGAGGTGACACAAGAGCTTACAATCTATGAGGTAGAGGAGGTGACACAAGAGCTTACAATCTATGAGGTAGAGGTGACACAAGAGCTTACAATCTATGAGGTAGAGGAGGTGACACAAGAGCTTACAATCTATGAGGTAGAGGAGGTGACACAAGAGCTTACAATCTATGAGGTAGAGGAGGTGACACAAGAGCTTACAATCTATGAGGTAGAGGAGGTGACACAAGAGCTTACAATCTATGAGGTAGAGGAGGTGACACAAGAGCTTACACTCTATGAGGTAGAGGAGGTGACACAAGAGCTTACAATCTATGAGGTAGAGGAGGTGACACAAGAGCTTACAATCTATGAGGTAGAGGAGGTGACACAAGAGCTTACAATCTATGAGGTAGAGGAGGTGACACAAGAGCTTACAATCTATGAGGTAAGAGGTGACACAAGAGCTTACAATCTATGAGGTCAGAGCACAATCTATAGAGGTGACACAAGAGCTTACAATCTATGAGGTAGAGGAGGTGACACAAGAGCTTACAACTGAGGTAGAGGAGGTGACACAAGAGCTTACAATCTATGAGGTAGAGGTGACACAAGAGCTTACAATCTATGAGGTAGAGGAGGTGACACAAGAGCTTACAATCTATGAGGTAGAGGAGGTGACACAAGAGCTTACAATCTATGAGGTAGGGGGTGACACAGGAAGTAGCAGGGGCGACATCGGAGGTCGCATTGCTTATACAATGTTCAGACAATTGTGTAATAGAGGTTACTGCCATTACACATATATAAAGCTGTAGGAGCCGTCACCAGTCGTGTCCTGTAACGTGCAGATGGTGCCCGGACATATAAAGTTAGTCGGATACGGCCTCATATCCTGTGAGGTAACGCAGGAGCGTGAACAGAGGAGGGGACGTTTTAGGGAATCTAACTACGGAAGGGTTTACATTAGGAGTTGTGATCGGCCTGTCTGATAAGATGTGTCTTTAGTTTACTCTTGAAGCTGTGGAAATTGGGGGTTAATATGATAGTCCGGGATAGAACATTCCAGAGAAGTGGTGCAACTCGGGAGAAGTCTTGTATATGAGCGTGGGAGGTTCTGATAATAGAGGATGTTAGTCTTAGGTCATTGAGTGAATGCAGAGTACGGGTTGGGCGATAGACAGAGATGAGGGAGGAGATGTAGGGAGGTGCAGCATTATGGAGAGCCTTGTGGAGGAGGGGGGAGAAGTTTATATTGTTTCTGTATTGAATACAGAATTGATTTCCTGTGTGAGGACATCTGGGAGGAAAATGAATATGTGGAGTCTTTATGGGTGAAAATTAAGGGAGGAACAAAGAATAAAATATAATGGAAGAAGCTGAAAATGTACTAATAAAACATCTACAGTAGGTACAGAAAATATTCCGACCCCTTTAAATTTTTCACTCTGTTTCATTGCAGCCATTTGCTAAAAGCAAAAAAGTTCCTTTTATTCCTCATTAATGTACACTCAGCTCCCCATCTGACAGAAAAAAAACAAATGTAGATATTTTTGCAAATTTATTAAAAAAGAAACTGAAATCTCCCATGGCCATAAGTATTCAGAGCCTTTGCTGTGACCCTCATATATAACTCACATGCTGTCCATTTCCTTCTGATCCTCCTTGAGATGGTTCTACTCCTTCATTGGACTCCAGCTGTGTTTAATTAAACTGATTGGACTTGATTAGGAAAGACGCACACCTGTCTATATAAGACCTCACAGCTCACAGTGCATGTCAGAGCAAATGAGAATCAGGAGGTCAAAGGAACTGCCCAAGGAGCTCAGAGACAGAATTGTGGCAAGGCCCAGATCTGGCCAAGGTTACAGAAGAATCTCTGCAGCACTCAAGGTTCCTCAGAGCACAGCGGCCTCCATAATCCTTACATGGAAGAATTTTGGGACGAGCAGAACTCTTCCTAGACCTGGCCGTCCAGCCAAACTGAGCAATCGTGGGGGAAGAGCCTTGGTGAGAGAGGTAAAGAAGAACCCAAAGATCACTGTGGCCGAGCTCCAGAGATGCAGTAGGGAGATGGGAGAAAGTTCCACAAAGTCACTATCACTGCAGCCCTCCACCAGTCGGGGCTTTATGGCAGAGGGGCCCGAAGGAAGCCTCTCCTCAGTGCAAGACATATGGAAGCCAAAAAACACATGAAGGACTCCCAGACTATGAGAAATAAGATTCTCTGGTCTGATGAGACGGAGATTGAATTTTTTGGCATTAATTCTATGCGGTACAGTATGTGTGGAGAAAACCAGGCCCTGCTCATCACCTGCCCAATACAATCCCAACAGTGAGACATGGCGGTGGCAGCATCATGCTATGGGGGACAGGACGACTGGTTGTAATTGTAGGAAAGATGAATGTGGCCAAGTACAGAGATATCCTGGAAGAAAACCTCTGCCAGAGTGCTCTGGACCTCAGACTGGGCCTTCACCTTCCTACAAGACAATGACCCTAAGCACACAGCTAAAATAACAAAGGAACAACTCTGTGACCATTCCTGACTGGCCCAGCCAGAGCCCGGACCTCAACCCAACTGAGCATCTCTGGAGAGACCTGAAAATGGCTCCACCAACGTTCACCATCCAACCTGACGGAACTGGAGAGGATCTGCAAGGAAGAATGGCCGAGGATCCCCAAATCCAGATGTGACAAACTTGTTGTATCATTCCCAAGAAGACTCCTGGCTGTACTAGCTCAGAAGGAAGCGGCTTCTACTCAGTACTGAGCAAAGGCTCGGAATACTTATGGCCATGGGAGATTGCAGGTTTTCTTTTTTAATAAATTTGCAAAAATATCTACATTTCTGTTTTTTTTTTTCTATCAAGATGGGGAAGGAAGTGTACATTAAAGAGAAATAAAATGTCTGACTATGTACTTAATAGTAAATTACTGGGTAAGACTGCCAATGAAAAAGACTTGGGGATTGTGGTGGACAGTAAGCTTACCTTTAGTGACCAGTGCCAGGCAGCGGCTGCCAAGACAAATAAAATCATGGGATACATCAGAAGAGGTCTAGACACTCATGACAAGAACATAGTTATGCCTCTATACAAATCACTGGTACGGCCACACTTAGACTATTGTGCACAATTCTGGGCCCCAGTATACAAGGAAGACAAAATCGAACTAGAAAGAGTGCAAAGAAGGGCAACCAAAATTATTAGGGAAATGGGTGGATTGGAGGACAACGAGAGATTAACAAACTTGGGGTTATTCAGTTTAGAGAAAAGACGTCTACGGGGAGATCAAATAACAATGTACAAATACATGAAGGGACAGCACAAAGAACTTTCTAATGATCTTTTTCCCCATAGGCTAGTGACAGTGACAAGAGGACGTCCTCTACACCTAGACCAGTGACAGTGACAAGGACGTCCTCTACACCTAGACCGGTGACAGTGACAAGGGGACATCCTCTACACCTAGACCGGTGACAGTGACAAGGGGACGTCCTCTACACCTAGACCGGTGACAGTGACAAGGGGACGTCCTCTACACCTAGGCCAGTGACAGTGACAAGGGGACGTCCTCTACACCTAGGCCAGTGACAGTGACAAGGGGACATCCTCTACACCTAGGCCAGTGACAGTGACAAGGGGGCATCCTCTACATCTAGACCGGTGACAAGGGGACATCCTCTACATCTAGACCGGTGACAAGGGGACATCCTCTACATCTAGACCGGTGACAAGGTCACGTCCTCTACATCTAGGCCGTTGACAAGGTCACGTCCTCTACACCTAGGCCGGTGACAGTGACACTTCCTCTACACCTAGGCCGGTGACAGTGACAAGGGGACGTCACGAGAAGATTTTATTATGTTCCGATGACATTGTATCATATTCCGGTTACATCAGACATGTCGCTGGCTTCCTGATTGACTCTCACTCATCTTTACACGTCTTCGCTGTCAGTCATGGAGTCATTGTGTCACACGGGGACGCAGTCATTGCATCGCCACCATCTGCCGGTCGCAGCGCGCCACATTTAATGAGCTCGTGTTAGGTTTTTGCACCTGTAGAGCGGTTTATTATAGGAATAATGTCATTAATAAGGTCAGTGCAGGAATAACAAGGCGGCTGGAGCAGGCAGGAGGCGAGGGACGCGCCTATTAATGTGTTTACTCAGCTGCGGTCTCTGCGGACCAGGGAAAGCACAAACACTGTCCCGTCATTACACACAGGTACCTGCTCAGGCCGGAGTAACCCCTTACCTGCTGCTGTGATGTGAGGATATAGTCTCAGATATAATATAACATAGGAGAGACGTTATACCCTAATTCAGACCTGCTAGAAAGGACATTATAAGAAGTCTGATATTAAGGATAAAACTTCTTCATTGGTGTATTATATTTTGAAGAATTGTATGGGTTTCTTTTGTGTCAGAAAGGGGGTCTGGGGAGCAGTCTGTGTGACAGAGGGGGGTCTGGGGAGCAGTCTGTGTGACAGAGGGGGGTCTGGGGAGCAGTCTGTGTGACAGAGGGGGGTCTGGGGAGCAGTCTGTGTGACAGAGGGGGGGGGTCTGGGGAGCAGTCTGTAACAGAGGGGGGGGGGTCTGGGGAGCAGTCTGTGTAATAGGGGGGGGGGTCTGGGGAGCAATGGAAGGCGTTTTACACAGTCTGCATCCCATATAAATGGACTTACATTCACTGACTTAAAGGTGAGGTCTCTTCTGATTGGGTCACGCTCTACAACAACCTTTTCTACCTGGCCCAGACCAACATGACAACTTCTCCCGACTACAACTCACAAATTGAGACTGCAGAGTTTGCTGGCCAGACATCTTTTACTCCTCACTTTTCAGGAAGTCTCCCATTCTTTCACCAATCTACACTGAAGAAGTAATGGTGTCACATTTATAGTTATCCCCAAAAACTAGTGCCACACAGACTACATCGGAGGCCCAGTCAGTAATAGTGCACCACGTAGTAATAATGTGTCTTATATCTCACACAGTAATAGTGATACAGCTAATGTTATACAGACTGATCTCATGGCCCCCCTCTTACACAGACTGTTCCCCCTCTCCCCTCAGTTATAGACTGCTCCCTCCGTTATAGACTGCTCCCCCTGTCCCCTTTCTCACACAGAGGACAGCTATCCATTTTTTTTTTTTATAAAATATAATATCACATCAATATAAAGGTTTTATGCCCAAATGAATGTCAAAAATAGTGTTTTATTATATCTTATAATATATTGCAAAGCAGGAAAGCAAGAGATAAAAGTAAAGACAACCAGAGGCACCGAGATCATAACCCGAGTACTGTATATAATGATAGCATTGCCCGATTATGGACGACATAAAAGGTCTATACAGGTGCACGTGATATAAAATATACCGATGACTCCAATATTATAATATAGTAAGTGACCAAATGGGGTGATATGAATGTTATAGGTCAAATGTGGAAGAAAACAATGACCTCTGATGACTACCCAGCAACCCTCGGTTATATATAATATGTTGCTAGTGCATGTATACTGTACTGTAGTATATAGAAGAGCATTTGTGAGATCAGACCCTGATGTTGGACATTGAGAGGACTCGGCTCATCATCTAAGCTCTAGTTTATCCCTGGGGTGTTGGATGGGGTTGAGATCAGAACTGTGTGATCGGTCAACTTCTTCCACACCAAGCTTCTCCAACCATGGCTTTATGGACCTTGCTTAGTGCGCTCGGCACAGTCATGCTGGAGCAGAAAACAAGCCTTCCCCAAACTATTCTCACAAAGATGGAAGCGACAATTGTCCAAAGTGTCTTGATCTACCAAAGCATCAATATTTATCTTCCTTGAAAATAAGGATTGAAGTCGACCCCTGAAAAAGACCCCTATAGCATCCCCCCTCCTCCACCAAACTAGACAGCTCACACAAGGCTGCTAACATTCTACTGGCATCAGCTGATCCCAGACTGGTCCATCAGATCGACAGATTGAGTAGTGTGATCGGTCAATGTATAGAAAACTTTTCCATCGCTTCAGAGATGACATTGTACATTACACCCCTCCATCTAACCATACACAGAGGATCGGGATGGAACAATCTGATTGGTAGATAAGGTTCATATGAATGGCCTAGCACAGATTAGGTCAGGTAGATAGTCTAATTCAGGTAAGCGCAACGCGTTTCCCTAAGGCTAGGTTCAAATCTGCTTTTGGGTTTCTGTTCGGGGGGTCCGCTTGGGCTGCTTAAAAAAGCGGTTACCTGTGGAGACCCGCAGACCCCATAGACTAAAATGGAGTCTGCCAGGTTTCCGCTCGATATTCACCCAAAAAAGGCGAAAAATGCAGAGAGAGAGAAGTGCTGCTTGCATTCCGCATTTTTCAAGAGGAAAGGGAAACGGAATCCCCGAACAAACTTCAAGCGCTGGTGTGAACCCAACTTTAGTCTCACCGTTCATCAGGAGCCATTCCAAACTGAATAAATGGAGATTTATCTTAAATGAACTAAAATGGTCACCGCAACCTGCATTGTGCAGGGAAAATACATAAGGTACATGACATCACCTGGCAGCCTTTCAGCCAATAGTCAGTGATAGGTGGACACGTAGTTATAGAGACGTCAAACTCCAAAAGGTAGAATAAATTTTTTGTTCATTTATTACCGATCCAGTGTTGATGACGAACATACAGTAATTAGAGAGATATGACAATTATATGAAAATTAGAGAGATATAACATGGAATGTAGAGATGTGGAAACGTTTTCGGTCCTTTTATGACCTTCCTCAGACTCTACAATAGTAATAGTAATAGCGTACAATATTCAGTTGTAATACATTATCCAAAATATATGAAAAACATTATATGCATATGTACTTATTAATACAGTATATAGTAAAACAATATTAAATACGTAGTTTATATGATCGTTGCTGCTTGTCAGTTATCATCATGAGGGATTTACCAATAGATAGTGTGGATATAGATAAACGTCCAATTATGCTGATGTAACATAATTACAGATGAGCGAAGTTTTAAAAAATTCGATTCAGCAACTTCGCCAAATTTTCCGATACGATTCTTTTCGATCCAAATTAAATTACGGCGAATCGCGTAAAAAAAAAAAAACGCTATTTCCTGTCTGCAGAGAGCCGGGGTGGGCGGCAAAATGGCGAAACCCCTTGGATGCCGCGGTCATGTTTGACAGCTACATCCAAAGTGTTAAAACCCCCAATTGGTTATGGAGCAGGGTGTTAGCTGTCGGTTACAACTAATACCTCGATTGGGGGTTTTAACACCTTGCATGCAGTGGTCAAACATGCTGTGGGCACTCGTGAAGGGGTTAAAGGACTGTGACATCACAGAGCTGGCTGCTGATTGGCTGCACGCATGGCATTGTGGGTGCATTGGTATGAACACAGACATGTAGGTGTATATAGCCTACTGTTCAACTAAGTGAAGAAACCAATACTATGAATACTGTAAAATTACATTGTATAGAGCAAGGTAATACTATAGTAATGCACATCCGATTATCTGTACTAACATACATGTCATAAAGTATATAAGATGCTGTGGGCCGGAACACGAGATTTCACTGATGGTGGAAGTAGTGGATGGATCTGTTATTCATCACTGCATGATCCACAACAATTACTCCACAGCACTGAGCGCAGCAGAGGTGGAATAGAGCTAGAGAATCATAGGAGTAAGAGAAGTAGAACAAAGTTTAGCCAGATTGAATCAATTACAGGCAGATAGTGATCAGAGATGGATGAAACTCTAAGAATTCATTTCTGGTTTGGGTGGCTCGGGTCCTTTTTTATTTTTTTGAGTCGAATAAGTTTGCTACGATCCACACCATAAAATGGCTTAAAATATAGTATAGAATACTCTTGGGCTATATATCTATAAAACATAGAGTATCACACTGTCAGGGCTCCTAGGACTATATATCTATAATACATAGTGTATGACACTCTCAGGGCTCCTAGGACTATATATCTATAATACATAGTGTATGACACTCTCAGGGCTCCTAGGACTATATATCTATAATACATAGTGTATGACACTGTCGGGGCTCCTAGGACTATATATCTATAATACATAGTGTATGCACTGCGGGGCCCTAGGGCTATTTCTATAATACATAGTGTATGGCACTGTCAGGACTCCTAAGACTATATACTTAGGACTATATACAGTGGAGGAAAAAAAAAGTATTTGGTCAATAACAAAAGTTCATCTCAATACTTTGTTCTATCTCCTTTGGCAATGACAGAGGTGAAATGTTTTCTGTAAGTCTTCACAAGGTTGGCACACACTGTTGCTGGTATGTTGGCCCATTCCTCCATGCAGATCTCCTCTAGAGCAGGGATGTTTTGGGGCTGTCGCTGGGCAACACGGACTTTCAACTCCCTCCAAAGGTTTTCTATGGGGCTGAGATCTGGAGACTGGCTAGGCCACTCCAGGACCTTGAAATGCTTCTTACGAAGCCGCTCCTTGGTTGCCCTGGCGGTGTGCTTGGGATCATTGTCATGCTGAAAGACCCAGCCACGTTTCATGTTCAGTGTCCTTGATGATGGAAGGAGGTTTGCACTCAAAATCTCACGATACATGGCCCCATTCATTCTTTCATGTACACGGATCAGTCGTCCTGGTCCCTTTGCAGAGAAACAGCCCCATACATGATGTTGCCCCCCCATGCTTCACAGTAGGTATGGTGTTCTTTGGATGCAACTCAGCATTCACTCTCCTCCAAACACCACGAGTTGTGTCTCTACCAAACAGTTCTACTTTGGTTTCATCTGACCATATGACATTCTCCCAATACTCTTCTGGAACATCCAAATGCTCTCTAGCAAACTCCCGCCGGGCCCGGATATGTACTGGCTTAAGCAGGGGGACACGTCTGGCACTGCAGGATCTGAGTCCCTGGCGGCGTAGTGTGTTACTGACGGTAGCCTTTGTTACGTTAGTCCCAGCTTTCTGCAGGTCACTCACTAGGTCCCCCGTGTGGTTCTGGGATTTTTGCTCACCATTCTTGTGATCATTTTGACCCCACGGGGTGAGATCTTGCGTGGAGCCCCTGATGGAGGGAGATTATCAGTGGTCTTGTATGTCTTCCATTTTCTAATTATTGCTCCCACAGGTGATTTCTTCACACCAAGCTGCTTGCCTATTGCAGATTCAGTCTTCCCAGCCTGGTGCAGGGCTACCATTTTGTTTCTGGTCCTTCCACAGCTCTTTGGTCTTCACCATAGTGGAGTTTGGAGTGTGACTATTTGAGGTTGTGGACAGGAGTCTTTTATACTGATAACAATGTCACACAGGAGCCATTACTACAGGTAATGAGTGGAGGACAGAGGAGCCTCTTAAAGGAGAAGTTACAGGTCTGTGAGAGCCAGAAATCTTGTTTGTTTGTAGGTGACCAAATACTTATTTTCCACCATAATATGAAAATAAATTATTTAAAAATCAGACAATGTGATTTTCTGGATTTGTTTTCTCATTTTGTCTCTCATAGTTGAGGTCTACCTATGATGACAATTACAGGCCGGCCTCATCTTTATAAGTGGGAGAACTTGCACAATTGGTGGCTGACTAAATACTTTTTTTTCCCCACTGTATCTATAAAACATAGTGTATGACACTGTCAGAGCTTCTAGGACTATATATCTATAATACATAGTGTATGACACTGTCAGGGCTCCTAGGACTATATATCTATAATACATAGTGTATGATACTGTCAGGACTCCTAGGACTATATATCCATAATACATGGGGGGAAGTGTATGACACTGTCAGGACTCCTAGGACTATATATCTATAATAAATAGTGTATGACACTGTCAGGGCTCCTAGGACTATATATCTATAAAACATAGTGTGTGACACTGTCAGGACTCCTAGGACTATATATCTATAATACATAGTGTATGACACTGTCAGGGCTCCTAGGACTATATATCTATAATACATAGTGTATGATACTGTCAGGACTCCTAGGACTATATATCTATAATACATAGTGTATGACACTGTCAGGACTCCTGGCACAGGGCAGAGAGTGTGGTGCTGGTAGTCGCTTTGGGAGGAGCAGTAGGAGGAAATCTGAAGGTGAAAATTATGAGGATCTACAGGAATCCCATAACCATGATGAGTCACAAAAAAGCAGGAAAGATGATGACAAGAAGCTGATGACGGTTCTTTTGTAGATAGGACCTGACAATCGAGTCAGGGTGACAAGGTGACATCTAGAAATGAGCGAATTGAAGCTGATGAAGTGGAATTCGATTCGAATTTCAGGAAATATTTGATTCGCTTTGAATCTGAATTTCCTCACGGTTCGTGATAACGAATCACATTTTTTTTCTGAAAATGGCTGCGGCACATGTTAGGACATGGGGCAAGGAACTCTAGGAATGTGGTATCACCAACAGGGCCATGCGTGCCGCCAATCAGCAGCCAGCTAGCCCTGTGATGTCACAGCCCTATAAATACCCTCCACTATCTTGAATTCAGGCATTTTCCACTGTACTTCAGTAGGCGCTAGGGAAAGTGGTAGAAAAGACTTGAAAACTGATATTTTGCTCAGGAAAAGAGCATTTAGAAGTGTAGGGAAAGGATATGGAGGAATTTATACAGAGTATTGAAGCAGAACAGGGTTCATTTGGGTTGTTTGCAGCCTGGGTAATAGGAACAATCCTACTACACCTTGCTGCACTCACTGCCATTATCCTGCTGCTCATTGCAGGTTTGCAGTAGACCATACCTGTGTAATTCAAATTATTGGGGTGTTATTGCAGCATCCCAGAGTGCTACTGCTTTAAGTGTTTGTCTTTTGTGCCTCTAGGTTGTGTTGGTATGTCCCGTCCTCTGTGTTCTGTGTTACATGTCACTGTTTTTCCTCTCCTGAGCCTAGAGTTGCTGAAGATTAGCTTTCTTCACCCATATGGTGAAGAAACTACTCACCAGCAGCTAGACAAGGAGCAGAACCTGAACCAGCAGGTGATGGCATACTTAGAGTACATCCTGCCACCCATCATCTTCTGGACTACTGGGCAGCCAAACTGGATTTGTGGCCACAACTGGCCAAGTTTGCCCTGGAAAAGCTGTCCTGCCCGGCCATTAGTGTGGCATCAAAGCGTGTGTTTAGTGCAGCGGGGGCCATAGTTACCCCAAGGAGAACTCACCTGTCCACCCAAAATGTGGAGAGACTAACCTTTGCCAAAATGAATCGGGCATGGACCAGCCAGGATTTCCACCCACCAATGCAGCAGATTAAATCATCCATCCATTCTGCCTCACCCAAACCTTGACAAAAGAGACCAGTTTCTTCTGGCTACCTGCCTCAGCTACTGATGCTGCCACCCGCCTGATGCCAAACATCTGATACCAAGTGCTCCTTCTTACAGCCACCATCATCACCGGGGTCACTGCATGGCCTCCTCATGCTGCTGCCACCTCCACATTGTCACTTTGCCACTCTGTGGCCTCCTCATGCTGCTGCTACCTCAATACTATGTCACTTCTCATGCTGTTCCCACCCTCCCCACTCTATGACTGGGCCACTATTTTGCCTTTTTGGCCTGGTTGACATCATCATTTATTTGACCCTTCTTCTGATCTGTCAGAAGGAAGGAAAAAAAGAGATGCACAATGGATCCTGTTTGTGTAGCAGCTGTAAGGCCTGTATGGTCTCATCAGTATTGGTATGGGCGTAAATACCGGGGTAGCAGTGGTAGCGGCTGTCACAGGGCCCGGGACATTAAGGGGCCCGGAACCCTGTGGCAGCCACTACCGCGAACCCCATAAACACTGCTGTCATTATACTCTGGGGTCTTTTCAGACCCCGGAGTTTAACGATTGGGGGCCCAGGGGAGGTGAACGAACATTAAAAAAAAGAAAAAAAAAAAAAACGTTACTTACATATCCGACGCTCCGACAGGCTTCAGGCATGTTTGGTGACGTCAGCTGACGTCGTTATGCGTTGTGATGCCGGCCTGGATCTCGCGAGATGTGGTCCAACATTGAAGATGGCCGAAGTAGCACACGGGAGTGCACCGGAGCAAGGAAGAAGTAAGTAGCATTGTTTTCTGTAGTCTGGATACAAGATGAGATACGGCAGGACATGGAGGTATACAGGTTCTGTATGGTATCCTGCAGTACGTTTACCACAGATGTTACAGCCGGGCCTGTAGCCTGGATACAAGATGAGATACGGCAGGACATGGAGGTATACAGGCTCTGTATGGTATCCTGCAGTACATTTACCACAGATGTTACAGCTAGGCCTGTAGCCTGGATACAAGATGAGATACGGCAGGACATGGAGGTATACAGGCTCTGTATGGTATCCTGCAGTACATTTACCACACATGTTACAGCTGGGCCTGTAGCCTGGATACAAGATGAGATACGGCAGGACATGGAGGTATACAGGTTCTGTATGGTATCCTGCAGTACATTTACCACAGACGTTACAGCCGGGCCAGTAGTCTGGATACAAGATGAGATACGGCAGGACATGGAGGTATACAGGTTCTGTATGGTATCCTGCAGTACATTTACCACAGATGTTACAGCTGGGCCTGTAGTCTGGATACAAGATGAGATACGGCAGGACATGGAGGTATACAGGTTCTGTATGGTATCCTGCAGTACATTTACCACAGATGTTACAGCCGGGCCTGTAGTCTGGATACAAGATGAGATACGGCAGGACATGGAGGTATACAGGTTCTGTATGGTATCCTGCAGTACATTTACCACAGATGTTACAGCTGGGCCTGTAGTCTGGATACAAGATGAGATACGGCAGGACATGGAGGTATACAGGATCTGTATGGTATCCTGCAGTACATTTACCACAGATGTTACAGCTGGGCCTGTAGCCTGGATACAAGATGAGATACGGCAGGACATGGAGGTATACAGGTTCTGTATGGTATCCTGCAGTAGATTTACCACAGATGTTACAGCCGGGCCTGTAGTCTGGATACAAGATGAGATACGGCAGGACATGGAGGTATACAGGCTCTGTATGGTATCCTGCAGTACATTTACCACAGATGTTACAGCTGGGCCTGTAGTCTGGATACAAGATGAGATACGGCAGGACATGGAGGTATACAGGTTCTCTATGGTATCCTGCAGTACATTTACCACAGATGTTACAGCTGGACCTGTAGTCTGGATACAAGATGAGATACGGCAGGACATGGAGGTATACAGGTTCTGTATGGTATCCTGCAGTACATTTACCACAGATGTTACAGCTGGGCCTGTAGCCTGGATACAAGATGAGATATGGCAGGACATGGTGCTCTGCGTCCTAACCATCAGGTAGAGGCAGATCAGAACCAGTGCAGGATATACGTCTGCTCCTGGAATGACTTCTCTTTGACGGACTCTTATCAGCTGCCAATTTTATACACTTGTAAAAGGAGTTTGTACTCTGAAACACGTCATGCGTATTGGTCCTTCTTCAATAAAGACCTCATTCTTAAAGAACACTGGTCTGGTAAGAGCTGATCCATTGACTTCCACAGCATATATTGCATTTCTTCCTGGATTTTGGTCCTTTCTTCATCCAATTCAATGACGTCTATCCAAGACGGAGGATAAAGCAGTTGTTATCCATTGACTAACCTTACTCTACATGTCTTATATGGGTGTTGTCACTCACTCACAACCCCACACGGTGAGCAACCATTTGACCTTCTATTTCATTTAAGCCCTGAAAAACGATAATACACAGGGCATTGCTCGGTGCTGTTTTTTCTTTTGTCCTTATAGGGATTCCTATCACAGTCCATGCTGGATTTATGGAAAAGAGTGATTGAAGATCACAAGTAAATGTGCAATAATTACTGTTAGCCACAAGATGGGGCCAACTCACAGTAGTGATGATGTAAATATGCAGCGAGTCTGAGCATTAGCCAGTAAAGCGACATGAACTGAATGATGAGGCCATTTTATTGCGACTTTTATAAATGTATCAGGAGCGCTATTATATTACTGTAACCACATCAGTACCTTACACCAAGACATGGCCAGTGGGACATTTTGGTGTCCAGATTTGCTCTCAGACCATGAGACATTTGTTGCTTCCGTCTTACAATGTAGTGGACCTTATTGTGGATTTTCTCCTCTTCTGGATGTTATCTTGTGATTGGAGCCGGTTAGTCCACAGCAAGTGACTGGAGATTCCTGACTATCCAGTGCGTGGTAATTGTGACCCTGCAAACTTCATCTACATCTTCTGTGTCCTACTAAGATGTTTGCTCCAAGGTTTATGGGGCTTCATATCTTCTCATGTCTTATATCTGTACCTCTGGACTAATTCTTAGATTTGACATTTCTCAGTAGAATAATAATATTACAAGATGTTCTGGACTGCTGAAGAATGTGGGGAGTGTTAGGTGATGGCAGCCACCGCCTTTTGCTGAGTTTGTCTTAGGTGTACGACTTACACGTGCATGTCCTCGGCAGCCCCTGAGGGAGAGGTGATCATTGAAGCCTATCAACTTCCTAAGACAGCCCTGAGACAGGGAAGACATAGCTGTCTACCCCATAGAGACCGCAAGTGTGCCTGAGAGGAGAATAGGAGTCGTGGTTCTGTGGAAGCCATTAGCTGGGACTTACATCCAGATATCTGGGCCCCTGGGACTTCACTTACTCAATACTGGGAGAGGCGGAGTATTGTATATTTTCTAAAGTGGAGTGAAGGCACCCTATTACCATCATAGAATGGGTATCCCTCATCCAAGGCCTGGGAATAGCCAACCAGGTGGAGACTACTACCCCAATCGGGAAGCTGCAAGTGTTCATGGTTGCACCGTTCTCAGAGTAAAGTTCACTTTGGTTAAAGTGCTCTGCTGCCTCCTGAGTCATTCCTGTGCTTACCATCAGGGCCCCTCCGAACACCATCACATGGCTCAGGGTAAGAGAGAACCCCTCTCCAACTGGAAGCACCCCCGGGGAACAACTACCACCACCATCAGGTATCACACAGGCCCCCCTCATCATTAACCAGCTTGGGAGGTGGGCTGGAGGAGTTCGGTGGAGTGTATTCGGCCTACTCTGTGACATCACCATCACCACGGTCACTACTACTCCCATCCTCCAATTACCTCCATTTGGTTGTGGCAACTGATTTTTTCGGGTCACAAACAGGATCATCACCTCCGTGTCCTTCATCATCATCTCCTTGACACAAGTGGAAAAGATCAACGACTGTAGTATCAACTGGTGAACAAAAACCTCCCTTAACTTGTGTCAGAGACTATTGCATGATACTAGCAAGTGTGCTCTAGTTGCTGCCTAAGCAGCCCCATCTGTGTTGTATACTGCTGTCCCAGAGGAAGTCTAATAACGTTAACCAGCAAATGAATAGACATTGAGCGCCGCTCTATGAAATGACAAGTAAGAATTAGGTATTATAAGTGGACAAAGTTTTTATTGGTTCCAATCGGACGTAATAATAAGGCTATGCGTTTTCACACCGAACTGGCGTCTTCTTCAGGCCAACAATAATTAAAGTCCAATATGGCTTGGGAACCGACGACCAACTAGTGCATAGACTGTATTGTACTGTGCACCCTGCAAAATGTGGGGAGTGTTCTGCAAATGACCAAAATCCGGTAAACTGAGAAAAGGGAAATGTAAATCTCATCAATATTTGGTGTGACCTTTGCCCTTTGGAGGAGGAGTCCTGGAAGTGATGATCCGGCCCCCACAGATATAGCCCTGATCTCATCATCCTCCAGTCTGTCTGGGATGACATGAAGACAGATGGATTGGAGCAAGCCAACATCCACAGAAGATCTGGGCTTAGTTCTCCAAGATGGTGACGGGAACAACTTCCCTGCCCAGATCTATCAAAAACTGTCTGTACCGAGAAGGGTAAAGGGCAAAGGTTACACCAAATATTCACTTTTTTTTTTGTAATTGTCAAAAATAAACCATTAACCCTTCTATTTCTGAAATCATTCTTACTGCGCAGAAATTCTTTCACACCTGCCTAAAATCTTTGCAGCTCCCGCTTCACCATTTACCCCCTATCACAGCTGCTCCAAGCTTCAGACACCAGAGTGGGCTCCAGGGGAATAGGGAGAGGTGAGTATTATTATTTGTATTATACTTTATGGGGTCACAAGAGGACATTATATAGTGGGGGGACCACAGGGGACATTATACTCTGTGGATCCCAATGGGGCACCATATAGTTTGGAGGCCACAAGTGGACAATATACTGTGTAGGGGACACAAGAGGGCAGTATGCTGTGTGGGGGCCACATGGAAGAGGCATTATAATGTGTTGGTGGTCACAAGGGGACATAATATTGTGTGAGGGTCACAAATGGGGTATTATATAGTTTGGGGGCAACAAAGGCATATTCTATAGTCTGGGGGCTACAAGGAAACATTATACTGTGTGGGGGCCACTGGGGGCATGATACCATATTTAGTCACTAAAGGACTGGGTGGGATTAGATGTGATGATCTGAATATTGGGACATATGCTTGGATGACGGCCTCTACATTAGAGGTGCTCCGGGTCCTAACCATCAGGTAGAGGCAGATCACGACCAGTGCAGGATGAAGGTCTCCTCCTAGATAGTCTCCTATCACAGTCCATGCTGGACATCTAGAAAAGACTCAAGATCACAAGAAAATCTGCAATAATCACCATTAGCCACAAGATGGTGACAACTCATCACAGCAATCACGTAAATCTGCAGTGAGTGTGAATAGACACTAGAAAATCCTCAGCAGCCTCATGAACTAAGACCTGAGGGACAGGGGTCATGTTATCCTATTACAATAGTGCTGGACGCAGTAATATTATCAGCCCTAGTACACTACAGTGACCCCAATAAAAGGACAGAACCCTAACGAATATCCATGAGCAGCCATGTTGGTGACTGTTCATAGATGAGTTTTAGGAGGATGCCGCGTGTAAGGAGACAAAAACCTGGGAGGGCGGAATAGATTTATTATATCAGACTGTAGTAACATGGTTACCATGAAAAATATTCAGTGTGAAAAATACAGTGGGGAAAAAAAGTATTTAGTCAGCCACCAATTGTGCAAGTTCTCCCACTTATAAAGATGAGGCCGGCCTGTAATTGTCATCATAGGTAGACCTCAACTATGAGAGACAAAATGAGAAAACAAATCCAGAAAATCACATTGTCTGATTTCTTAAGAATTTATTTGCAAATTATGGTGGAAAATAAGTATTTGGTCACCTACAAACAAGCAAGATTTCTGTCTGTCACAGACCTGTAACTTCTTCTTTAAGAGGCTCCTCTGTCCTCCACTCATTACCTGTAGTAATGGCTCCTGTCTGACATTGTTATCAGTATAAAAGACGCCTGTCCACAACCTCAAACAGTCACACTCCAAACTCCACTATGGTGAAGACCAAAGAGCTGTGGAAGGACCAGAAACAAAATGGTAGCCCTGCACCAGGCTGGGAAGACTGAATCTGCAATAGGCAAGCAGCTTGGTGTGAAGAAATCACCTGTGGGAGCAATAATTAGAAAATGGAAGACATACAAGACCACTGATAATCTCCCTCCATCAGGGGCTCCACGCAAGATCTCACCCCGTGGGGTCAAAATGATCACAAGAACGGTGAGCAAAAATCCCAGAACCACACGGGGGACCTAGTGACTGACCTGCAGAAAGCTGGGACTAATGTAACAAAGGCTACCGTCAGTAACACACTACGCCGCCAGGGACTCAGATCCTGCAGTGCCAGACATGTCCTCCTGCTTAAGCCAGTACATATCCGGGCCCGTCTGAAGTTTGCTAGAGAGCATTTGGATGTTCCAGAAGAGTATTGGGAGAATGTCATATAGTCAGATGAAACCAAAGTAGAACTGTTTGGTAGAAACACAACTCGTGGTGTTTGGAGGAGAGTGAATGCTGAGTTGTATCCAAAGAACACCATACCTACTGTGAAGCATGGGGGGGCAACATCATGTATGGGGCTGTTTCTCTGCAAAGGGACCAGGACGACTGATCCGTGTACATGAAAGAATGAATGGGGCCATGTATCGTGAGATTGTGAGTGCAAACCTCCTTCCATCAGCAAGGGCATTGAAGATGAAACGTGGCTGGGTCTTTCAGCATGACAATGATCCCAAGCACACCGCCAGGGCAACGGAGGAGCGGCTTCGTAAGAAGCATTTCAGGGTCCTGGAGTGGCCTAGCCAGTCTCCAGATCTCAGCCCCATAGAAAACCTTTGGAGGGAGTTGAAAGTCCGTGTTGCCCAGCGACAGCCCCAAAACATCCCTGCTCTAGAGGAGATCTGCATGGAGGAATGGGCCAACATACCAGCAACAGTGTGTGCCAACCTTGTGAAGACTTACAGGAAACGTTTCACCTCTGTCATTGCCAACAAAGGATATAACAAAGTATTGAGATGAACTTTTGTTATTGACCAAATACTTATTTTCCATCATAATTTGCAAATAAATTCTTAAAAATCAGACAATGTGATTTTCTGGATTAGTTTTCTCATTTTGTGTCTCATAGTTGAGGTCTACCTATGATGACAATTACAGGCCGGCCTCATCTTTATAAGTGGGAGAACTTGTACAATTGGTGGCTGACTAAATACTTTTTTTTCCCCACTGTATACAGTAATAGAAAGGATCAGAAAAGGGGAAGATTCGTGTCTTCAGTTTAATACAAGTCAGCGGCGTTACTTGTGACTAATATCAACCTTGGCATGCCCATAACACTGCTGTGACCTCAGCGGTGACCCCGGGCGTGTGACATCACAGAAGAACAAGCATCAACAAGGAGGCAGAGAGAGCCCCAAGGAGAAGATCAAAAATGGGTAACGGAAGGCGAGTATGAATGTTTTTATTATTTTTGTCTTCTCCTGGACCTCCACCTATCATACTCCGGGGTCTGCAGATTATAATAATTTACCACAAGGCATGTTGCAGTGACCACTTTAGTTCATTCGAGATGAATCACAACTTGTTCGGTTTCATTAAAATACTAACAATTTGGAATAATCCGGTAGAATCCAGGTTGTTGCACCATCAGTAATAACACAACACATTACACATATGAGTTCTCAGCGTTATATCTGCTATCTCCTTGCTATTTTCTTCTTCTGTTGGCCGGTCCTGGTCCCAGGTTTAGGGGTCACCCGGTCTTCAGGAAATTGCTGAGCCCGTGTCCTACTGGTGGAAATCATCAGAAAAAGACTAAAATGGCTCAAATACAGTTTTACATTTTAGTCCAAATATCTTTACATCTTCTTACTGACCTGTTTTCACTCCTTTGTAGCTTCTTTTATATTCTTGGCTCGTGTTGATTGACCATTGGGCTGATCCTCTACATGCTCCAATATTAGATTTGGGCTCCAACTCCATAAGGGGTAAAATTGTGAGATTGCCACAGACAAACTCTAAAACTGTTGTAATAAATCTATTGTGAGCCATGGGTGACTTTATAGACCATCTATAGTCCTTCATCTCTTACCCTAATCTTCACCTTTTCTTGAATACTTTGTGCATCTACGACATGTTCTTTACAACAAGCCTAAAAATATCTAACAAGGGAAAGTCCAACTCAGATAAAATTCAAATAATCAGCTAAAAAAGGAAAGGAAATATCATCAGAATCCAAATCCCATGTTAGAATTAGTCTTTGGTAGGAAAGTGGATGGAGATGTGAAAACCAACCAAGGTGTCTTCTAAGGAACATTCTTTCTTCTTTTAGACTTCTTTGTATAGTTGGGTCACCTTTAATGGAGAGTTGGCTATTCCCATCTTGCCAAATCACTACCGAGATGAACTTACAGGAACAGCATAGAGCAGCCCAGCCCCCTCCCATAGAGGAGAATGGGACCTATGGAAATGGTGCAGGACAACCGCGAGGCTGGATCCAAAACTGAATCTATGGAAAGTGTATCTAACACTAGGTTCACACTAGCACCAGGTGTCTGTTGATCCTTCAGATGACCAGGACACATGGACCGCTAAAATTGCAGAAACACCGGAGTCCAAAGGACCTCATTCTTTGAACTGAAAGCGCCGCATGAAAAAATTGTGTGTGCAGAACATTTCCATTTGGTGATTTTAGGTGAACACTGTGATGAAGCCTCTGAACAGGTTCTCTGAGACTCATGAATGTAGCCTTAGCTGTGCTACACTGTTTCCGTAGATCCATTCCCCCTCTATGGGACACTGTAGAGAAGCCATACTCGCCTGGTCCTGGAGGGTCTGACCATAGCGGCCTGGTGCCTGGGGATGGGAGAAGTTATTGGCAATGACTTGGGAGATGGGAATAGCCGTTATGGCTGAGACTACACATTGTGGAAAAGCTGTGTTTTGTTGAAAATTTTACTGTGATTTCTTGAGCCAAAGCCAGGAGTGGATTTATCAGGGAGCAAAATTTGCAACAAAAAATGCAGTTTTTCCAGCTTTTTCCACTTCAGCCTTATGGAGTTTAACATAATAAGAAAATGTAAGACTGATGTATCTGAGAGAACGAGGAAGGTCAGGACAAAATATGAAAAGTTTCTCTCTTCAGGACAAGGAGCGGAGATTTATCTACATCTAATGATGGATTCTGTGAGGTGCATCTGGTTGTAGAGACTTTGGCCATTAGTTCTGACTAGAACAATAACACCTATCTTCCCCATTCAGTTCCATTTTAAAATTCAGCTTGACCGGGACAAGTTCATCCCCCGAAAAAATTGGCAACTTTTTTTTTTTAGAAGAACCTTCTCACCCGCTCTCTGATTTGTTTAGTTCTTATCCCATAAACCAGAGGGTTCAGCAGAGGAGGTACAAGGAGATAGACATTAGCCAGCAGGATGTGAGTATGATGAGGAACATTTGTCCCGAATCTGTGGACTAAGGATGAGCAAAGAATTGGAATATAAAAACATAAGATAGCACAGATATGGGAAACGCAGGTACCGAAGGCCTTGAGACGAGCCTCAGCAGTCAACCTGAGAAGAGCCTGAAGGATCATCACATAAGAAGTTCCAATAAGCACAGAGTCCATCACCAGCACCATGAACCCAACAGCCATGCCAAGGTGGTCATTGAAGGAGACATTGGCACAGGCCAGCCTCACCACCGCCATATGCTCACAATACGAGTGCAAGATAACATTGCTGGTGTATAAGTGGAACCTTCTCAGCAAGAGTGGCAAAGGAAGCATGTAAAATACCCCCCGCAGAACGGCTAATGCCCCACTTTTAATGATAACGCTGGTGGTCACCGTGACTGAATATCTAAGAGGGTTGCATATAGCTACATAGCGATCATACGCCATAGCCAGAAAGACTCCAGATTCAATGGTGGAGAAGGCATGTACACAGAACATCTGGAGAAGACATTCATGGAACATAATTCTGTTATACTGGAACCAGAAGATGCCGAGAAGCTTGGGCATAGTCGTATTAGCTAAAATAAGGTCTACAAAAGCAAGGACTGTGAAATAGATGTACATGGGCTGGTGGAGGCTCGTCTCCATGACAATGATCAGTACAACAATATAGTTCCCCAAGATGGCTGACAGGTATATTGAGAAGAATGGGATGGAGATCCAGACGTGTAGGTGCTCGATGCCTGGGATCCCCATCAAAACAAAAAATGATGGTTGGAAACAGGAGTTATTGGGAGATTCCATAGTAGGTTCTAAAAAGTTAGAAGATCCTTATTACAAGACTGTAAATTATGTGCATGTTTCTTCTGTTGATCCTTGTAACATATAACATATAATTAAGACATTGACAATAGAGAGTCATGAAGATAATAGACAAATTGTCCAAGCTCAAAACTGGTCTCCATTGAAGTGACATTATTTTATGACATTTTACCTTCAAAATGGAACAAAAGGGAATTAAAAAAGGGACTTTATGAAGCAAAAAAGAGAATAACTTATGGTGAGGGGTCAGAAGAGGAGCAGGACAAGGTTTGTAGTCATCAGCCAGCCAAAAGACTTATAATATAAGGAGACATTTTTGATGATCAATTTCAAAAAGTTGACTTTTCATGTAGAATTGATTTTTCTTCTGCTAATTGGAGAATTTCTGTTTCTATTGAGGCAAATTATTGTATCCTTACATTAACTGAGAAATATTGATGTAGCTCCACTGACCGGATCCCCATAATGACAGATTTACATATGGGTTCTCTGGGCTCTTTTCAGAAGCAGCACTGGTCAGATACTGGAAGCTTTATATGAGGTGTGGGAGCTAAGGATGTGGTCTGGGAGATAGAGATGAGGTCCCCTGGGTCTCCACTCAAAAAAATCCACCTAAGACACAACTATGTCCCAATAGTCAGAAGCCAGATAGGAAACAACACAAAGGAACAATTGTCTAAATAAAGGTCTATTTTTCAGGAGTGTATAATACTGTGCAAATAGTGTAGGAAGGTGTGAAAAATGCTGCAAAGTATATGTAGTATGAAGTATATACTGCAAAAAGCAATGGTTGTATAGAAAAATTATCCCGGAAACGAGAGAGGGGCAGTGTAAGCAATGGTTTGTCCTGGCGCAGTTGAGGGTGGGAAATGGTCCAGTATGGAGGACCTGGAGGATGTGGAGGGGTCCTGCCTGGTGATGAAGCTGTGCCTGCCCTGTACCTGTGAGGTGATCTTAGTACTAGAAAGCCCCGAGACTTGCTGCGTTTCTAGACTGTGGCCTCTGATGCTCAAAACATTGACCCAGTGGGCCATGACAGTTAATGTATTGTCCCTGCCCATAATTTATGCTCCACATATTGAAGATAGCGTGTATCTTTCCCCACATGAACATTTACAAGAAGAGGCCCACATGGTCATCAGGCAGGGGCAACTTACCTCGAGGTATAATGGTGGCTAGGTATTCTCCATGGAGGCTGTGCACTGACATCAGCTGGTGAAACGCAATGGACTCCACTATAAGTGGCACGGCAGTGACTGCACCAACAGTAACTTGGCCAGGATACTTGCAGACCAGCCGGATGACTGGGGGCAGATTGTGTGGAGGAGAAGGCTAATGTGACTTTCTAGGTGTGGAATGGATGTGACCTACCGACAAAGACAATCATAAGGAAAAGGAATAGATCGGTCTTGCTCATTTGGTGCTAATTCTGTTTTGCCAAGTGAGCTGGTGACACCATTTCATGTTAGTACAGAGAGACCTAGTTCCTACATGTGGGCCTGCACGGCCATGGACAATTATCTGCACCTTGCAATTGAATTGTCATTTGGTAATGTACAAAAAAACTCCCATAAAGGAGATGACCACATGTAGAAACATGTCTGCCAGTGCCTCCACCACCCAAGCTGGTCTTAAATCTACTCCAGGCAGGTCTTTTGGATGTTGGGGCTGCAACTACTGCAGCTGCCTCCACCCTCTTCCTGTGATGTCACCCTGAACCTTTTAACAGGTCTTATCTGTAATTGAATCATCATCAGATTCCATTATCACCTTCCTCACTTTTTTGTGACTCATCATGGCAATGGGCTACCTGTACACCTTCACAATGCCTAACACATTTCCACCTAGTGCCCCTACCAGCAGCAGCACACCCCCTGCCACTGCTACCTCCACCAGCACTCAGGTCTACCACCTCTACCTCCTTTACATAAAAAAAAAAACTATGGCAATTCTCATCTAACTTATCAAAAAGAGGAGGAGGAAGAAGAAGTCTTGGGTTATAAGGAATTTCGCTCTAAGCAT
Source organism: Leptodactylus fallax (assembly GCA_947044405.1). Lineage (NCBI taxonomy): Eukaryota > Metazoa > Chordata > Amphibia > Anura > Leptodactylidae > Leptodactylus > Leptodactylus fallax. The sequence goes on from CAMRHE010000826.1 coordinate 216,617, forward strand.
GAGCAACATGACTACTTGGTGGATGGACGAGGCCACGTGGCCCCATTCTCTATAATAGGAGCGCCGCAGATAGCTGAGTACTGGACTTCGGCAATCTTTGGCTCTCCCATTGAAGTGAATGAGAGCCACGCGGGTTCGTCCATCCACCAAGTGGACACCTATATATATGGCTGCGGTCAGGCTGTATTCCCACCTGGTGGGGGAAAAAAACCCCCCCAATTCTCAGGCCCAGTGGGGGTCTCAGCAGACAGACCCCCATCACTCAGGTATTTATCCTCTATCATTTAGGTGACTACAGGGCAGTAACATTCTGTGACTTACAGGTGACGTCTCTGACTAATCCTTCACATTTCCCTTCTCTTCCCTTTGGGCCGCCATGACCACTTCTTCCAGCTGTGACTTGTCTCTGTAAAGTTTGCAGCACAGACATCTTTGGCTCCTCACTTTTCCAGGAACCTGTCGCACATTGTCCTCACCTGCACAAAGCCCCCATCCTGCTGCTACCCCAATTATATAATATATGATATAACCCCCCCATAATGAATAATACCCCCAAGTGCATCTTTATATTAATTATGTCCCTGTGTACCCCCATAAATAGTGTTCATTATTAATATTGCCCCAGGTGTTTCCTAATTAAAAGGTTTTCCAGGTCATTAATAAAATAATCAGTAGGGCTCAAAAACTCAGGACCCCCAGGATCAGCTGTGTAAATGAACTGTGGTATCTGTGTAAGCGCCATGACCGCTTCTCTGCTCACATAGTGTCATTCATCTCATAGTGGCCATGTAATGTAACTACAGCCTCGTCCTATACATGTTCATGTGACAAGGCTGGAATTACATCACACGGTCACTATAAACAGACAGCGTGTGATATAAACAGACGCCATAGCCCCTTCATACAGCTCATTGGGGGGGGGGGTCCACTGATCTGTTATTGATGATCTGTCCTAAGGATAGACTTCCGATAGCGCTCCTTCTCACACCTAGGGTGGAGCAGTCGGACACTGACAGTACTGCCCAGCGCTATCACAGTCTCATGCATGGGATGGGACTTCTTCTTCCGCATGGAGCTCACCACGGACAGTATCCTTCTGTCACCCACCACCTGCACTGGGTCCAGTGGTCTCCCCAGGACAGAGCTGGCCCTTCTAATCTAGTCGAGTCTATTCCTATCCCTGGTTGATATACTGCTCCCCCAGCAGGCCACTCCAAAGAAGATGGCTGATGCCACTACCGAGTTGAAGAAAGATCTAAGAAGTGCCCCCCGGATTCCAAAGGGTCTCAGCCTCCTAAGGAGGTAGAGCCTGCTGTGGCCCTTCCTGTACAGGGCCTCCATGTGATCTGCCCAGTCCAGCTTATTATTAAGGAGCAAACCCAGGTACTTATAGGTGTTCACAATCTCGATGCCCGTCCCCAGGATGTCCACTGGTTTAGGAGGGCTTCTGCCTTTACGGAAGTCCACCACCATCTCCTTGGTCTTCCCCGCGTTAATCTTCAGGTGGTTCTGGTGGCACCAGTCCACAAAATCCCGGTTCAGTTCTCTGTACTCCCTGTCATCATCGTCTGTGATGAGGCCCACTATTGCAGAGTCGTCAGAATACTTCTGTAGGTAGCAGCTAGATGAGTAGCACCTAAAATCTGCAGTGTACGGTGTGAAGAGGAAAGGGGCGAGAACCGTACCCTGAGGTGCCCCCGTATTACAGATCACGGTGTCTGACACACAGTCTTGGGCTCTCACGTATTGAGGTCGATTTGTGAGGTAGTCTAGGATCCAGTTGGAGAGGTGGTGGTCCACTCCAGCAAGGCCCAGCTTGTCTCTCAGTAACCTGGGCTGTATGGTGTTAAAAACACTGGAGAAATCAAAGAACATTATTCTCACCATTTCAACAATGTGTATAGAGATGAAATTGCTCTATTGCACAAGCGTCAGACAAAATTAGAATTTAGGCAATAAAAGGGTTAACTGTCTGTGTAAGCAGCATAAGAAGCTCAGATTCATCTAGTCACTATGTATATGGTCCTGTCCTTTCTCTATTGAATTCTAGCACTAATCTGCCTGTGTAATTAGTTCTCTAAGTTCTCCTAGTCCTGTAACTATTGCTGGAATTCCTGAATTTTCAGAACTGTGCTATAGCCTATGACGTAGTGAGATGGATCACATATCTGTTTGCATGTCCACCATTACAGCAGCTAAAGGCTGTGAATGAATGCACAAGCACACCATATGACATCAGCGCTGTAAGGTCCACATACCACTGTCTATTCGGTTTTGTTAAAAACGAAAACATTTGGAATATTCAGGTCAAATCCATTTCATTACAAACCAGTTTGTCTAATATCAGCACTCATTAACATCAGTACTCTATAATATCAGCATTCTCTAATATCAGCACTAGTATCTGCAGTGTCTAATATCTGCACTCTATAATATCGGCTGCCATCAATATTTGCACTCTCTAGTATCACTCTCTCTAACATTTGCACTATTTTCTGCTCTCCCTAATATCAGGACTCTGTAATATCAGCATCTGCAGTCAATAACTGCACTTATTTCAACACTGCGCTCTGTAATATCTACACTCTCTATTATCTGCACTCTCTATTATCTGCGCTCTAATATCTACGCTCTCTATTATCTGCGCTCTTTAATATCTACGCTCTCTATTATCTGCTCTCTAATATCTGCGCTCTCTAATATCTACACTCTCTATTATCTGCACTCTCTAATATCTACACTCTCTATTATCTGCACTCTGTAATATCTGCACTCTCTATTATCTGCGCTCTGTAATATCTGCACTCTCTATTATCTGCGCTCTGTAATATCTACACTACCTATTATCTGCACTCTCTAATATCTACACTCTATCTGCGCTAATATCTACACTCTCTATTATCTGCGCTCTCTATTATCTGCGCTCTGTAATATCTACACTCTCTATTATCTGCACTCTCTATTATCTACACTCTCTAATATCTGCGCTCTCTATTGGCGCTCTCTATTATCTGCGCTCTCTAATATCTACACTCTCTATTATCTGCGCTCTCTATTATCTGCGCTCTCTAATATATACGCTCTCTATTATCTGCGCTCTGTAATATCTGCGCTCTCTAATATCTACGCTGTCTATTATCTGCGCTCTGTAATATCTACACTCTCTATTATCTGCGCTCTCTATCTGCGCTCTCTAATATCTACACTACCTATTATCTGCGCTCTCTAATATCTACACTCTCTATTATCTGCAGTCTCTATTATCTGCACTCTCTATTATCTGAGCTCTCTCTTATCTGCGCTCTCTAATATCTACACTCTCTATTATCTGCTCTCTCTAATATCTACGCTCTCTATTATCTGCGCTCTCTAATATCTACACTCTCTATTATCTGCGCTCTCTATTATCTACACTCTCTAATATCTGCGCTCTCTATTATCTGCGCTCTGTAATATCTACACTCTATCTGCGCTCTCTAATATCTACACTACCTATTATCTACACTCTCTATTATCTGCGCTCTCTATTATCTGCGCTCTCTATTATCTACACTCTAATATCTGCGCTCTCTATCTACACTCTCTATTATCTGCGCTCTGTAATATCTACACTCTCTATTATCTGCGCTCTCTAATATCTACACTCTATCTGCGCTCTAATATCTACACTACCTATTATCTACACTCTCTATTATCTGCGATCTCTATTATCTGCGCTCTCTATTATCTGTGATCTCTATTATCTGCGCTCTCTATTATCTACACTCTCTAATATCTGCGCTCTCTATTATCTGCGCTCTCTAATATCTACAATACCTATTATCTGCAGTCTCTATTATCTGAGCTCTCTATCTGAGCTCTCTCTTATCTGCGCTCTCTAATATCTACGCTCTCTATTATCTGCACTCTCTATTATCTGCGCTCTCTAATACCTACACTCTCTATCCCTCTTTAATATCTGCGCTCTCTAATATCTACACTCTCTGCGCTCTCTATTATCTGCACTCTCTCTTATCTGCGCTCTCTAATATCTACACTCTCTTATCTGCGCTCTCTATTATCTGCGCTCTGTATTATCTGCGCTCTCTATTATCTGCGCTCTCTATTATCTGCACTCTCTCTTATCTGTGCTCTCTATTATCTGCTCTCTCTATTATCTGCTCTCTAAATCATACTCTCTATTATCTGCGCTCTCTATTATCTACGCTCTCTATTATCTGTGCTCTCTATTATCGGCGCTCTCTATTATCTCGCTCTCTAATATCTATACTCTCTTTATCTGCGCTCTGTAATATCTACGCTCCCTATTATCTGCGTCTCTATTATCTGAGCTCTCTATCTGCGCTCTCTCTTATCTGCGCTCTCTAATATCTACACTCTCTTTATCTGTGCTCTATTATCTACGCTCTCTATTATCTACGCTCTCTACTATCTACGCTCTCTATTATCTGCGCTCTCTAATATCTGCACTATCTATTATCTGCGCTCTCTAATATCTACAATACCTATTATCTGCGGTCTCTATTATCTGCACTCTCTCTATCTGCGCTCTCTCTTATCTGCGCTCTCTATTATCTACACTCTCTATTATCTGCATCTGGCTCTTATCTCGCTCTCTATTCCGCTCTCTATTATCTGCGCTCTCTAATACCTACGCTCTCTATTATCTGCGCTCTCTCATATCTGCACTCTCTATTATCTGCACTCTCTAATATCTACAATACCTATTATCTGCCTCTCATCTGCGCTCTCTAATATCTGCACTCTCTATTATCTACACTCTCTATTATCTGCGCTCTATATTATCTACACTCTCTATTATCTGCACTCTCTATTATCTGCGCTCTCTCTTATCTGCCCGCTCTCTAATATCTACACTCTCTCTTATCTGCGCTCTCTATCTGCACTCTACACATCGCGCTCTCTATTATCTGCACTCTCTCTTATCTGCGCTCTCTATTATCTACGCTCTCTCACATCTGCGCTCCCTATTATCTGCGCTCTCTCTCATCTGCGCTCTCTACTATCTGCGCTCTCTCTCAACTGCGCTCTCTAATATCTACGCTCTCTCTCATCTGCGCTCTCTAATATCTACACTCTCTCATCTGCGCTCTCTATTATCTGCGCTCTCTATTATCTGCGCTCTCTATTATCTGCGCTCTCTCTCATCTGCGCTCTCTAATATCTGCACTCTCTCATCTGCGCTCTCTATTATCTGCGCTCTCTATATCTACAATACCTCTCATCTGCGCTCTCTAATATCTACACTCTTATCTGCGCTCTCTAATATCTACACTCTCTTATCTGCGCTCTCTATTATCTGCGCTCTCTATTATCTGCGCTCTCTCTTATCTGCGCTCTCTATTATCTGCGCTCCTCTGCGCTCTCTAATATCTGCGCTCTCTCTCATCTGCGCTCTCATCTGCGCTCTCTCTCATCTGCGCTCTCTAATATCTGCGCTCTCTCTCATCTGCGCTCTCTAATATCTGCGCTCTCTCTCATCTGCGCTCTCTAATATCTGCGCTCTCTCTCATCTGCGCTCTCTAATATCTGCGCTGCTCTCTCATCTGCGCTCTCTAATATCTGCGCTTTCTCTCATCTGCGCTCTCTCTCATCTGCGCTCTCTCATCTGCGCTCTCTCTCATCTGCGCTCTCTCTCATCTGCGCTCTCTCTCATCTGCGCTCTCTAATATCTGCGCTCTCTCTCATCTGCGCTCTCTAATATCTGCGCTCTCTCTGCGCTCTCAATCTGCGCTCTCTCTCCCCCTCTCTAATATCTGCGCTCTCCCTCTCTCTCATCTGCGCCTCTCTCATCTGCGCTCTCTAATATCTGCGCTCTCTCTCTCTTCTGCGCTCTCTAATATCTGCGCTCTCTCTTCTGCGCTCTCTAATATCTACGCTCTCTATTATCTGCGCTCTCTCTATCTACACTCTCTTTGCTGCGCTCCCTATTATCTGCGCTCTCTAATATCTGCGCTGTATCTGGAGGGCCAGTGACATCACTTTACAACCACAACGTGAGGTGTGAATAAGGATTTAGTTGATATTTTTATTTTACAATTTGCTGAACTGAAGAAAGAACAGACAACATTTGTGTCATTTTTTACTATATAAACTCATGGAGGGCTCAACCACCATAACCAAACCGGGTCCAGACAGAGGGAGAGAAAGTCAATGACATGTCCCGACAATCAGTCTAGAAACTCTCCAGGTCTGCTGGAAAATTTATTAATCCAAAAATGTATTTCTATCCATTTAATACAATTACATTTGTTTTTAGCATTAAGTCCATTATGAATTTCGTTCACCAGCGGGGAGGACAGTGAGGTCCACGCCATGGACTGTGCACTCCGTATTCTTCACCACAGGGATTTCACCTGACTGGCCCATCAGAAGGTTGGCAGATTTGTTAGGAGAAGAACCTTCTCACCCGCTCTCTGATTTGTTTAGTTCTTATCCCATAAACCAGAGGGTTCAGCAGAGGAGGTACAAGGAGATAGACATTAGCCAGCAGGATGTGAGTATGATGAGGAACATTTGTCCCGAATCTGTGGACTAAGGATGAGCTGAGGATTGGAGTATAAAAACATAAGATAGCACAGATATGGGAAACGCAGGTACCGAAGGCCTTGAAACGAGCCTCAGCAGTCAACCGGAGAAGAGCCTGAAGGATCATCACATAAGAAGTTATGATAAGCACCAAGTCCATCACCAGCACCATGAACCCAACGGCCATGCCAAGGTGGTCATTGAAGGAGACATCGGCACAGGCCAGCCTCACCACCGCCATATGCTCACAATATGAGTGCAGGATAACATTGCTGCTATATAATTGGAACCTTCTCAGCAAGAGTGGCAACGGAAGGATGTAAAATACCCCCCGCAGAACGGCTAATGCCCCGCTTTTAACAATAACACTGATGGTCACGGTGACTGAATATCTAAGAGGGTTGCATATAGCTACATAGCGATCATACGCCATAGCCAGAAAGATTCCAGACTCCACAGTAGATGATGCATGTACAAAGAACATCTGGAGAAGACATGCGTGGAAGTCAATCTCATTAAACTGGAACCAGAAGATGCCAAGAAGCTTGGGCATGGTGGAATTTGAGAGAATAAGGTCAACAACAGCAAGAAGGGTGAAGTAGATGTACATGGGCTGGTGGAGGCTCGTCTCCATAATAATGATCAGTAGAACCGTATAGTTCCCGATGATGGCCGACAGAAATATCGAGAAGAATGGGATGGAGATCCAGATGTGTAGGTGCTCCAGGCCTGGGATCCCCAGTAAGATAAAGGAGTGGGGTTCAAAGCAAGAATCATTGGGAACTGCCATTTTAGCCGCAAAATTCATTCTGCAGGTCAAAATGAAGAAAAGGATTATGGACAATGTGATTTCTGTGGGTGATAATCATCTCGCCTATAATTTACCTCTTGTGACACTGACTGAGAACTCAAACAAAATCTAGTAATAGAATAATAAAAAATACAAAAATCATTAATATATAATTAAGAGTCTATTCATTTCATAACCCTGAATGCAGACAGAAAAGGTAATGTGAACAGAGCCCTACTAGAAGAAGATTGTACTCACCATGATTGTTACCAAGAAGAAAGCTACCTCCAAAGAAGTTTGCGAGTTATAGCCTTCCACTCAAGAAGACCTCAGGTGTGAGTGAATCTTCCAGTCCAACTGAGATCACCAAACAAAGACATCACTGAACATCTCAGAAGATCCTCCAGAGACCACACAGGACTCCAATATGAGAGTGCAAACAAGAATGGGATCATGGAGAGGTCTGGTGGACACCACTGTGAGAACGGAAAAATAAGACCTTAGTCACAACCTGCATAATGTTCTGGGGATGAGAAAGAGGAATCTGGAGCAGCTTCCAATGTGTCTTGTAATGGAAATTTTGCATCACCTGTAGAACATGACATGGTTACAAAAGATGATGGTATTATTATGTGAGGGAAGGGAGTTAGGGTCTGGAATTGTACAAGACAATCCCCAAAAACATATCTAGGCACAGCCCTGACCTGAACCTGATAGAGAATCTGCGTCAGGGATATCTGGTTATAACTACTATTTCTAGACGTGGTGCACTTATAAGGTGTATGGGGGCAGTTACTTTTTCACCTGGGCAATGATAATAACAAAGGGTTATGTTATGTGAGGTTACATTATACAGTATGGGATATATACAATAATTATGTCTTTCTGGTAACCAACTACATTGTCTTCTAAGACATCAATGTGTTCAGCGGCTGAAAGTCGAAAATTAGACTTTACCTTATAAATCGTGCTTGTAGCCTTCTCGATAATAATATTTTGGCAGACTGTTATTATCTAGCAAGAAAACATCCATTCTTTCTAGGTCAAACTCATGACTAAAGGTGTTTGGTGATGTATCCATAATGTAACAGTAAGAACTTGAAGGTAATTCCAAAAGAACTTACCACCGACCCAGTCTCCACCAATCCAGTGTCCACTGATCCGATCTTCATCATTCTTCTGATGGCCCTTTATGTGGGACTCATTTCAGTAAGTAGAAACATTAGCTGGTATAGGTATCAGGTATAGGAGCTACAGATTAGGTTTTGGGAAGAGGTTGGAAGAGTTATGGGAATTTTAGAACAGCATGGGAGGTACAGATGACGATTACCGTGATGTATCGATGTATAAATGATGCGAGGACTTATACATGAGCTCTGGAAGCTTCATATGATGTCCGGGATCTATAGATAACATCTACAATTTATTTATGGAGTCTGGGATTGACTGATGAGGTCCAGGACATATAGATGGTTTCTGGGAACTATAAATGATGTCTAGAATGTGTAAGTTAGGTCTGAGAGCTTTAGATGATGTCTAGGATGCCTGGACATGATACATGATGTCTGGGAGATATTGATGATGCCTGAGAGCTATAGAGGACGCCTAGAATTTATACATGAAGTCTGGGAGGGTTTGATGAGGTTTGGGACCTATAGATGAGGTCTCCTGGCTCACTACTGCAACCAGAACAGCTGCTCAGACTTTACGGAAGACCCCTCTGCGCCTCGGCAGCTGCGAGACCTTCGTGAACCGATAATACACACAGGAGACTAATCACCTCCACCGGGCTTTCATTAACTCTTTATGACCAAGAACAGATCTTGTACACCTGACTATGGAGAAAATCACTGCTCATAGTATCACAGACAAAAAAGTGACAAGGTATCCATCACCAAGAAACCCACCATCTCCCCTCACCGCCCCCAAGGGACCCATCACCATGAAACCCACCATCTCCCCTACAAGGGATCCATCACCAAGAAGCCCACCATCTCCCCTACAAGGGATCCATCACCAAGAAGCCCACCATCTCCCCTACAAGGGATCCATCACCAAGAAGCCCACCATCTCCCCTACAAGGGATCCATCACCAAGAAGCCCACCATCCTCCCCCCCCCCCCTCTACAAGGGATCCATCACCAAGAAGCCCACCATCTCCCCTACAAGGGATCCATCACCAAGAAGCCCACCATCTCCCCTACAAGGGATCCATCACCAAGAAGCCCACCATCTCCTCTACAAGGGATCCATCACCAAGAAGCCCACCATCTCCTCTACAAGGGATCCATCACCAAGAAGCCCACCATCTCCCCTACAAGGGATCCATCACCAAGAAGCCCACCATCTCCTCTACAAGGGATCCATCACCAAGAAGCCCACCATCTTCTCCCCTACAAGGGATCCATCACCAAGAAGCCCCCCCCCCCCAAGGGATCCATCCCAAGAAGCCCACCATCTCCCCTAAAATACTATAAGATGTGTATAGCTAAAGAGGTGCAAAGGTGATAAAATAAAGTAACACTACACCTCTGAATCCACTGATTGGAAGCCCTAAAATGGGGCTGCTAAAGAGTAAGACGTTCAAAGTGGGGGAAACATCTGCACATAATGAACCATAAAGTTGGCAAGTAACAAAAGAATGATATGTGGAAGAAAGGCTAGGAACAGGCAGTAAATGGCATTTTCCATGTGACTGACGCTGCCAGGTAGAGATGAGTGAAAAATTTCCAAAAATTTCAGGTTTGAAAAATATCCAAGAAAATAATAACAGCACTTCTGGTTCAGACTGGAAACAAAATTTGTGGGTGAACCTAGTGACTATTTGTGAAACAAATCTCAGGAGGATTGCACATCGCTAATGCCAGGTAAAGACAGACAGTTGGGTGGCATTTGTAGATCAGAGGGGATTCCATTAGTGGAAAAGTGGCCATTAAGAATTGGTCATAGATAGAGATGGGCGAACAAATCGAAAACCGAAACCAATGGAGATTCATCTCAGACTAACTAAAATAGCCCCCACAGTATACTCTGGGGTCTCTTCAGAGTCGAGGGAGGCAAAAAAAACAACAACTTTTTGTTACTTCTCTTGGGCCTCCTTGTGGAGTCCAACGCTCTCCCAGTGACATCAAGTGTCCGTGGTCACCATTGAGACCTGTGTAGGGCACATGACATCACTGAGGAGTCAGAGAAATAGCATCGGACACCAAAAAGAGGCCCTAAAGAGGTAACAGAAAGTGAGTATAACAGTTTTTTTTTATTTTTTACACCTCCCCTGGACCTTCACTTATTTTACTCCGGGGTCTTAACAGACAGTATAATAATGTCACATTCACTTTGACATAACTCTGGCTGTGTTTGAGTTAGAGAGTTAGAAAAGGGATAGAAAGGTTCCAAGGAGCCCTAAGAGTATTCTACAGTATGTTATATATATATATTTATAGCCCCCTAGCTAGGGGCCCTGACAGCCGCCAGTGTCATACACATGATAAGATATATAGTCCTAGGGGCCCTGACAGTGTCATACACTATGTATTATAGATATATAGTCCTAGGAGCCCTGACAGTGTCATACACTATGTATTATAGATATAGTCCTAGGAGCCCTGACAGTGTCATACACTATGTTATAGATATAGTCCTAGGAGCCCTGACAGTGTCATACACTATGTATTATAGATATAGTCCTAGGAGCCCTGACAGTGTCATACACTATGTATTATAGATATATAGTACTAGGAGTCCTGACGGTGTCATACACTATGTATTATAGATATATAGTCTTAGGAGTCCTGACAGTGTCTTACACTGTGTATTATAGATATATAGTCCTAGGAGCCCTGACAGTGTCATACACTATGTGTTATAGATATATAGTCCTAGGAGCCCTGACAGTGTAATACACTATGTATTATAGATATATCGTCCTAGGAGTCCTGACAGTGTCATACACTATGTATTATAGATATATAGTCCTAGGAGCCCTGACAGCGTCATACACTATGTATTATAGATATATAGTCCTAGGAGCCCTGACAGCGTCATACACTATGTATTATAGATATATAGTCCTAGGAGCCCTGACAGTGTCATACACTATGTATTATAGATATATAGTCCTAGGAGCCCTGACAGCGTCATACACTATGTATTATAGATATATAGTCCTAGGAGTCCTGACGGTGTCATACACTATGTATTATAGATATATAGTCCTAGGAGTCCTGACAGTGTCTTACACTGTGTATTATAGATATATAGTCCTAGGAGCCCTGACAGTGTCATACACTGTGTGTTATAGATATATAGTCCTAGGAGCCCTGACAGTGTCATACACTATGTGTTATAGATATATAGTCCTAGGAGCCCTGACAGTGTCATACACTATGTATTATAGATATATCGTCCTAGGAGTCCTGACAGTGTCATACACTATGTATTATAGATATATAGTCCTAGGAGCCCTGACAGCGTCATACACTATGTATTATAGATATATAGTCCTAGGAGCCCCTGACAGCGTCATACACTATGTATTATAGATATATAGTCCTAGGAGTCCTGACAGCGTCATACACTATGTATTATAGATATATAGTCCTAGGAGCCCTGACAGTGTCATACACTATGTATTATAGATATACAGTCCTAGGAGTCCTGACAGTGTCATACACTATGTATTATAGATATATAATCCTAGGAGTCCTGACAGTGTCGTATACTATGTATTATAGATATATAGTCCTAGGAGCCCTGACAGTGTCATACACTATGTATTATAGATATATAGTCCTAGGAGCCCTGACAGTGTCATACACTATGTATTATAGATATATAGTCCTAGGAGTCCTGACAGTGTCATACACTATGTATTATAGATACTGTATATAGTCCTAGGAGCCCTGACAGTGTCATACACTATGTATTATAGATATATAGTCCTAGGAGTCCTGACAGTGTCATACACTATGTATTATAGATATATAGTCCTAGGAGCCCTGACAGTGTCATACACTATGTATTATAGATATATAGTCCTAGGAGCCCTGACAGTGTCATACACTATGTATTATAGATATATAGTCCTAGGAGTCCTGATAGTGTCATACACTATGTATTATAGATATATAATCCTAGGAGTCCTGACAGTGTCGTATACTATGTATTATAGATATATAGTCCTAGGAGCCCTGACAGTGTCATACACTATGTATTATAGATATATAATCCTAGGAGTCCTGACAGTGTCATACACTATGTATTATAGATATATAGTCCTAGGAGTCCTGACAGTGTCGTATACTATGTATTATAGATATATAGTCCTAGGAGTCCTTTCTATCCTTTATACTGTAGCTCTTTAATTCCAAAACAGACAGCAGCATTGACAGATGTCAAAGAGACAGTTGAAGATATGGCTATGGGTAAATAAATAGTAGTCCGAGGTAACAAGCAGTATCACTAATAACTCACTAACCTGTAGTTTTTTATATACTTTCGCTGCTTTTGTTGCTGAGAGATCATGATTGATATATGCAAATGAGCTCTTCATCAAACAGGGCATTATCATTGCCCCAAAGAGGTAAGCATAATCATCATCATCATCATCATCCCCGCCACAGCCCATGAACTATTTTCTTTCATCATTATTCCCACCTCTACATGTACCTTTAGTGACCCTACCAGTATTACCCCCATCATGGCTACAAGTGTTACTACTACCACCAGAAACATCATTCACATCCTCCACCACATCTTCCTCCATATCTCAGTCCAAACATTGAGTGTTCTCTTCAAGCTCATTAAAACTTGGAGCGCAATCTTGAGGGATATCTTCCTCAGTATCAACAGCAATTGGAGCGCTATCTCTTCTTTAACCCCTTCCTGCCAAAGGAAATTTTCGATTTTCGTTTTTGACTCCCCGCCTTCCAAACCCAATATCCTTTTTATTTTTCCACTCTCAGAGCCATATAAGGGCTTAATGTTTGTGGGACAAATTGTTCTCCATAATGGTACCATTTATTATTCTGTACAATGTACTGGGAAGCTGGAAAAAAATTCAGAATGGGGGGAACTGGAGAAAAACTGCGTTTGTGCGACTTTCTTATGGGCTTCATTTTTACGGCATTCACTGCGCAGCGAAAATGTCCTGTCCCCTGTATTCTATGTTTCAGTACAATTCTGAGGATACCAAATTTCTAGAGTTTTATTTACATTTTAACCCCTTAAAAAAAATCTAAAAGTGTGCAAAATTTTTTTTTTTCTAAAAGTCGCCATATTCTGACACCCGTATCTTTTTTATATTTCTGTGTTCGGGGATGCATAGGCATCTTTTTTTTTGGGGTCAGGTGTACTTTTTAGTTTTACCATTTTGGGGAATGGCTATCGCTTTGATCACTCTTTATTCAAATTTTTATCAGAGGCGAAACAGCGAAGAAACGGCGGTTTGGCACTTTTTTTTTTTTTTTTTTTCCTGGTACTGCGTTTACCATACGGGAAAGATATTTTTATAGATTTTCGGACACAAGGATACCTATTGTGTATGTGTTTTTACATTATTTTATATTTTTTATTTTTTTTTTAATATTTTTTTTACTTTGAAAATTTTTTTTTTGCCTTTATTAGGTCCCATAGGGGTCTTGAACCCTAGGCTCCCGGCTGTCATAGTAACGGGACGCTGGCCCCGGAGCTTGCTCTGGGTGTTGGCGATCCCTGGCAAAATGGCTATTACGGGGGATGTCGGGAAGGGGTTAAAAATAATTCCCCATCAGTCAATACCTGATGGAATAATCCAGTAGGTAGCTGCTGAATTTGTGTGGCTCCAGGGAAGGTGAGTAAAAATACCAAACATTTATTCTTACCTCTCCTGGGCATCAAGCAGTCCCCAGCATCCTTGGCGTTTGCACCCCAGGGTCACCACTGAGACCTATGATTGGGCCTCAGTAGTCAAGGGGGAGGGGGCATCGAGCATCATGACATCATGACACTTGGTTCTCAGATCTCTTGCATTGGGCCTCAGCGGTGGCCACGGATGCATAACATGACAGAAGAGCAATGGTCAGTGCGAGGAGGCCCAAAAGAGGTAACAGAAGGTGAGTATGAGTGTTTTTTCTTTTTGTCACCAACCCCCGGACTCCAGCTATTATTTTCTGGGGTCTGGAGAGATCCCAGATTATAGTATTTTAACTTCATGTTCTCTCCAAACAAGTTCCGACCAAACTAAACCAGGGGAACACTTCGTCCGAACACAGGATGAAAGAAATCTCCCGAGGTTCACCCATCTTTAGTTATGAATTTTGTTCATTTTGGTGTCTGGTTATGGTTTTCATTCACTGCAGTTGTTACATCTTGTTGTGTAAATAATGTCTATGTTAATTCCAATTCTCAATCAGCTCAGGATACAGGACATGTATTAAGCGGGATGTTAATTCAGAGCAGACGCGCAACGAATTAATGAGTCCATGTAAGGAGCCCAGGGTATGTGTGTGTGGGGGGAGATAGGCCAGACATCACACTACTGTATCAGTGTGGAAGCATTCCAGGCCAAAACTCTCTACAGGGGACAAAAGGCATTAAAGGCATGGGGGTTATAATTCATGTTTCATAACCATCTAGTGTAAGGTGACTTGGAAAATCTTGTCATACCTACACCATATTAGATAGATCATATCTCTCTTTATTGGTGCATGTAATTAGCCAGCCCTAGTTACAGGTGGGGGGCTCAAAAATGGGGCTGAAGGGTTATGAACAAGACCTCTATTGTCAGATAGTTGGAGATGCGG
Source organism: Leptodactylus fallax (assembly GCA_947044405.1). Classification (NCBI taxonomy): domain Eukaryota; kingdom Metazoa; phylum Chordata; class Amphibia; order Anura; family Leptodactylidae; genus Leptodactylus; species Leptodactylus fallax. The sequence continues at coordinate 231,737 of CAMRHE010000826.1, forward strand.
CCCAGCCTATAGATCTGTAAGGGAATTGCCAAAGGAGCGATTCCCCAGTAGCTGCTGCAGAACCCTGGGAGGAGGGGCACAACAAGACAGTGAACCCTAATCTGACCCCCCCACTGTCCCTGGCTACTTACCTGATCTGTCCTAGGCGACAGCCAGCAACTGGTCAACAGTCCCTTCTTAATATAAGTGACAACACAGAACGCAGACAGGACAAACAACAACAAAAGGGAGGTCGGCTAGCCAAGGGGTCGGGAACAGTCAAGCAATGCAGTACAGAATCACAATCCAAGAGAATAGTCAAAGTCAAAGCCAGAGGTCAGGAATATGAATACAGGTAACAAAAAGCAAGGAGTAATAGCCACTACGCACGAGGCAATACAAGCGCCAATGTGAATGTGAGCAAACAATAAATAAGAAGGGAGAACCCACCCCAGACTTGATAGGAGGATAGGCTGTCAGTCACACAGGTAAGGCTAAAATTAACTATTAGAGGAGCAGAAGGAAACCAAGGTGAAGGAGATGGGTGTGGTGAAAAATCAATTAAGGAGGTGAGGGAATAGGACAGTGTTCAGACAATACAAGAAAAATCTAAAGGAAAGAATCACAGCTGGACCCGCCTCCTGTGCCACAGCATGCGGCCGGATGACACAGAAGTTCGAACAGGTGCGGACGTAACAGTACCCCCCCTTTTATGAGGGTCCACCGGACCCTCATGAGACAACCCAGATTTAGAAGGGTTCTGCTGATGAAACAGCCTAATGATGCGCGGAGCATGAAGGTCCTTGCCAGAGACCTACGTCCGCTCCTCAGGGCCATAACCCTTCCAATGTACCAGGTACTGGATGGAGTTCCGTACTCAACGGGAATCTAGAATTTATTCGACCTCATATTCTAGTTCCCCCTGAATTATCACAGACTCGGGTGGAGTGGATGAAGGAATGACAGGCGTAATGTACTTTTTCAAAAGAGATTTATGGAACACGTTGTGAATGCGGAAAGACTTAGGCAGTCGTAGTTTAAATGACACTGGATTAATAACATCAATGATGGTGTAAGGCCCAATGTAACGCAGAACAAATTTTGCAGATGAAACCCTAAGGTGCAAATTTTTTGTGGACAGCCAAACCTGATCTTCCACCTTGTAATCAGGACCCAGTAAGCGTTTCTTATTTGCCTGACTTTTTTGATTTTCTTGGCCTTTTACCAGGTTCTGCAGAGCCTTTGTCCATACTGTGCACAGTTGTCGATAAATCGTTTCAGCGGTAGGATTTATAGATTCTGTGCTACGAAAAGACAAGTACCTAGGGTTAAAACCATAGTTACAGTAAAATGGAGACATCTTAGTGGTGGAGTTTCTTCTGTTATTAATCGCAAACTCCACTGACGGAAGGAACTTCCTCCACTGTTCCTGGGCATCAGACACAAAACACCTCAGGTGTTGTTCAAGAGACTGGTTGAGTCTCTCCATCTGTCCATTGGTCTCCGGATGGAGTGCAGAAGAAAAAGACAAAGAGACCCCCAGATAGCCACAAAATTACCTCCAAAACCTGGAAACAAATTGTACTCCCCGATCAGACACAACATTCTCTGGTACCCCATGCAAACAAAGTATATGATTAATGAACAGAGAGGCTAGGAGTCGAGCACTAGGAAGCTTTTTCAGCGGTATGAAATGTCACATTTTAGAGAATCTATCAACCACCACCCATACCACTGTCTTCCCTTGAGAAACAGGCAGATCTGTAATGAAGTCCATCGAAAGATTGGCCCACGGTTTTTTAGGTATAGGAAGAGGATGAAGAAGGCCCTCTGGTAACCTTGTAGGTATCTTCATCCTAGCACATACCTCACAGGCTGAGACAAACTCATGTACATCTCGGGACCAACTAGGCCACCAGTTTGAGCGAGAGAGCAGATATTTGGAACCAGTGATGCCAGGATGTCCTGCTAAAGAGGAACAGTGAATTTCCTCTAATACACAGAGACAAAGGTTGGGGGGTGCAAATAATTTCCCAGTGGGTGTATTTCTGGGAGCAAGATCTTGCGAATTAACCACAGACGTAGCAAGATCAGGGTTTATAGTGGCAACTATCACTCCAGGGGACAGGATTTTTTCCGGGACATTTCTTGGAGCATCACTGGCACAAAGACTGCGAGAGAGAGCATCGGCTCGCATGTTTTTAGTACCTGGACGATAGATTACAACAAAGTTAAAACACTTGAAGAACAAGGCCCAGCAAGCCTGCCTAGGAGATAGCCGCTTAGCCCCATCCAAATACAATAGACTCTTATGATCGGTAATGACTGTGATTTTATGCTTAGCCCCTTCGAGGAAGTATCTCCATTCTTCAAACGCCCACTTAATAGCTAAGAGATCGCCATTACCCACGTCATAATTGCGCTCTGAAGGGGAGAACTTCCTCGAGAAAAAGGCCACAGGTCGCAAATGTGTGAGGGTCTCTGGACCCTGAGACAAAACTGCACCAACCCCCACTTCTGAAGCATCAACCTCCACAATAAATGGTTGATCCAAGTCTGGTGGTACTAAGACAGGAGCTTCAACAAAACATGTCTTAAGTTGCTCAACATTTGTAACCCAATCTGGAGAGAAAACTAGGATATCATAGAGATAGACAACCACATAACGGCCCAGCAGGTCTCTGAATATATCATTAATAAAATGTTGGAATACTGCTGGTGCATTACACAACCCAAAGGGCATAACCAGATACTCAAAGTGATCCTCTGGGGTATTAAATGCAGTTTTCCACTCATCTCCCTCCCTGATCTGGATAAGATTGTAGGCCCCCGGAGATCAATCTTGGAAAACCAGCGGGCACCCACAATCAGACTGAAGAGATCAGGAATCAGTGGAAGAGGGTGCTGGTTCCTGACAGTAATCTTATTTACTTCACGGTATTCAATGCACGGATGCAAACCCCCATCTTTTTTAGCAACAAAAAAGAAACCAGCTCCCATGTGAGAATTAGATGGGCGGATATGCCCTTTCAAGAGACTGTTATGGATATACTCCCGCATAGCCTCACGTTCAGGAGATGAGAGGTTGAAGATCCTTCCCCTGGGAAATTTGGAATCAGGAAGGAGATCAATACCACAGTCATAAGGTCTATGCGGGGGTAAACTGTCAGCAGATTTTTGATCAAACACATCCAAAAAATCAGACAGGAAGTCAGGTAAGAGCGTCTCCTCAGCGACACAATCCGATATATGCAAGGCTATACAATGGGACACTGATCCCCCCCCATTTCACCAACTCACTCCTAGACCAATAAAAAAATAGGGTTTTGGAGGACTAACCAGGGAAGGCCCAAAATCATATCTGAAGCCAGACCCTCCATAACCAGAAAACTTATGACCTCTGAATGAATAGAGACTACTTGAAGACTGATTATGGGGATCCTGTATCGGACTCCACCCCTGGCCAATGGGGTAGAATCTGCTCCAGTAACTGACAATGGAGTGTCTAACAATAACAGATCTAAACCCAAGGTAGAAATGACAAATTAACAAAATTAGCCCCAGCTCCCGAATCTACAAGAGCCTGGCCAGATACAGCCTTGTCCTCATAGGACAGAGATACTGGTAGCATCACCTTATGGTAACTATCAGAAGGTACCTGATTGCCTGAGTGGGTCTTCCGAATACCACTCAGGCACTGATGTTTTTCTGCCGGTGTTCTGGGTTTTAAGGAACAGTCTTGGATGAAATGACCCGATTTACCACAATACAGGCAGAGGTTATTCTGAAGATGATATTTTCGTCTAGCCTTGGCATCCAGCGCTCCCAGCTGCATAAGTTCATCACCGGTGATGGCAGAATGGAAGACAGACTTCATGAGAGAGAGAAGGACAAACAGAGAATTGAGAGGAATCAGGCCCTACTCTCTCCTTGCGTCTGTACCGGAGCCTCCGGTCAATGCGAACAGCTAAGGCCATGACCTGCTCTAAGGTAGGAGGATCTGGGTGACCCAACCAAACATCCTTCACTGAATCATTAAGACCCTGTTTAAAAGAGCCCTCAAAGCTGACTCACACCAACCTGTCGTTATGCTAAATTTACAAAATTCAGAACAATAAGTCTCAGCAGAGCCTTTGCCCTGCCGAATAGCAAGGAGTTACGACTCAGCAAGTCCAATGTGGTCAGGCTCCGCATAAATAGCGCCCAGAGACTTGAAAAATCTTTCTAAATCTGTTCACTCCTCTGCCCCAGGGGGAAGTTTAAGGGCCCAAGCCTGTGGATCCCCTGCAAGAGAGAAATGACCACACCTACCATCTGGGACTGAGAAACATGAGGGTTAAATCAAAAATATAAATGACATGACTCACAGAATGTCTCAAATTTTTTTCGGCCCCTCGAAAAAAACATCTTAACCCTGGGAATAGAAAGCACAGCAGTTGGTGATGTAGCAGCCTCAGCTTGGTTCCGGGTAAGACTATGAACCTGGTTAGTCAAGTCAGCTACCAGGCCTGCCACAGCCTCCATCCAGGTTGCAAGTTCCTGGATAGAACCCATGCTAATGGCAGAGAGTATTTTTAGGGCTGGCTATTCTGTAAGGAAATTGCTCAAGGAGGGATTCCCCAGTAGCTGCTGCAGAACCCTGGTGGGAAGGGGCACGACAAGACAATGGACCCTATGCTGAAGCCCCCACTGTCCCTGGCTAACTTGCCCGATCTGTCCTAGGTGACAGCCAGCAACTGGTCGACAATCCCTTCTTAATATAAGTGACAACACAGAACGCAGACAGGACAAACAACAACAAAAGGGAGGTCAACTAGCCAAGGGGTCGGTAACAGTTGAGCAGCGCAGTACAAAATCACAATCCAAGAGAATAGTCAAAGTTAAAGCCAGAGGTCAGGAATAAGAATACAGGTAACAAAGAGCAAGGAGTAATAGCCAGTACGCACAAGGCAATAGCAAGCACCAATGTGAATGTGAGCAAACAATAAATAGGAAGGAAGAACCCGCCCAAGACTTGATAGGAGGATAAGCTGTCAATCACACAGGTAAGGCTAAAATTAACTATTAGTGGAGCTGAGGGAAACCAAGGTAAAGGAGGTGTGGTGGAAAATCAATTAAGGAGGTGAGGAAATAAGACAGTGTTCAGACAATACAAGAATAACCCAAAGGAAAGAATCACAGCTGGACTCGCCTCCTGCACCACAGCATGCGGCCGGATGGCGCAGAAGTTTGAATAGGTGCGGACGTAACAAGATCTGTCTAATTCTTCCTGCCGATCTCACAGCCAGGCTTGGCAGAGTCTGTTCTTATTTTAGTCCCTTTTTATTGTGTACATGGTTTGCTTGTATTTAGAGCTTGTTATTACATCTTTTTTCTGTACTTTGTACCTTTTTTGTGTATATTAAATTTAAAATTTATAAATTCATCAGATTTTCCACTTACCACTTAGGTTTGTTGCTTTTGGTTTGTCAGTATGCTAGAGGCTCACAGTTTGGTGCTAGAGGGCGCTAGTGTGAGTGATGGGGATATATCGGTGTCTCGTCTATCGTAAGTGACAGATGGTGGCAGCTTTTTTTTTTATTTTTTTGGATGTGGGGGTCTCATCACTCTGTTGTTTCCTAGTGGGATCGGTGAGTGTGAAGTTCCCACTTACTGGGTCCCACATGCTTGTGGTGAGTGGGTTGAATCCCTGACAACCCACCCGTGCTTAAATGTATGCTGTTATGGTGGAGTATCTGGAGAAAATATCAGAAAATACGGTAGCAGAATCTGGCTGATAACAGAGAGTAGTAGAACTAGCTGTTTAAATCCAAAGCAGTGCTGAGAGATAGGCCCAGACATCCAAACGCCTTCACCAGTGTCATCCGCTAGGCCAGATGGACTTTACTGAATTTGGGGCCTAAGTTATCACCGTCACAAATTGTACGAGAAATAAATGCCCTCAAAATCAGAACCCACTATTAACTTACAGGGCAGATGAAAATAAGGAGAATAAACTGTCCAGGTCAATGGTCAGTACCAAGAGATTTCATCAGAGGCAGAATCAGGAGACAAACAGATATACAGTATAAAGCCAAGGGTCAGTTCCGAGAGGTCACGTCAGAGACAGAATCAGCAGACAAAAGTATAACCAGAAACAAGCTGAGGGTCGGAATAAAGCAATCCAGTACACACGATCAGGGTCAGAGCCAAACCAGAGCACAACTACATGAGCAGGCACCTGGTTCGGGGGACATGGGGTTTGTATATGACTCCTGAGCTGATAATTGGGCAAGCCTAGAGAACGTCCAAAATCTCAGAAGCTTCTCAGGTCAACCCAGTAACCCTAAAGGAACAGCAACAGAACTGAGATGCCTGCCCTATACATTGTCATAAACAATGTCTAATGTAGAGTAACATGTCCCCCCGTGTGTTCCCTACCCTATCATTATCGATCATTATGTGCCCCCTGTGAGGGGTGAGGGTCTCACACATAAATTAACCCTATACTGTAGCGTCCCTTTAATGTGGTTAGTTTAGTGTTTTGTAATAAATGTAATGTTATATGAAGGTGAAGCTGAGGGGGAGGATCAGGTGAGATGTTCTACACGGGGGACATCATGTGACGTGCGAGGAGATGCCCCTAAGGGGTCTGAGCTGCCCTATATCTACAGCCGCACTCTCTCATCCCACAGCAGATATCTCACAGCCCTGACCATCATCATCCTCCTCTGAGGGGTGAGTACCATTAACCCATTCCATGCCAGTCCACAGGGCGCACAGTCCGGGCACCTGTACACAGAGCTGTCATATGACTAAAGAAGATGATGAGAGTTATGATGATGAGAATGGTGAGAGTGATGTTACTCGATACATTGCAGGGTTCGATCATTCTTCTCCCCCATTGTTTCCTCTGATTGCTCTTCTATAAATCCTCATCTATAATGTCCCAAACCAAAAATGGGGGCCAGTTGTATTTCAATAATCAATCCTTAGTTCTAGGGACAATAAAATGTGCCAAGAGAAACTAAAGGGGACAGAGAAGTCTATAGGGGACAGAAGAGTCTGGAGGGGAGAGAGATGTCAGGAGGGGTCTGATGGCTTTTCCCTCTTGCTCCATTCATAACAAAGGCAAGGTCAAACTAAGCCTATCCCTTAGTAGATGTCACCTGCAGTCCTATGTAACACCACAGATAACACAGTGATAACTCTCCGAGTACAGATAATGTAGTAGATGTCACCTGCAGTCCTATGTAACACCACAGATAACACACAGTGATAACTCTCTGAGTACAGATAATGTAGTAGATGTCACCTGCAGTCCTATGTAACACCACAGATAACACACAGTGATAACTCTCTGAGTACAGATAATGTAGTAGATGTCACCTGCAGTCCTATGTAACACCACAGATAACAAAGAGTGATAACTCTCTGAGTACAGGTAATGTAGTAGATGTCACCTGCAGTCCTATGTAACACCACAGGTAACACAGTGATAACTCTCTGAGTACAGATAATGTAGTAGTGTCACCTGCAGTCCTATGTAACACCACAGATAACACACAGTGATAACTCTCTGAGTACAGATAATGTAGTAGGTGTCACCTGCAGTCCTATGTAACACCACAGATAACACACAGTGATAACTCTCTGAGTACAGATAATGTAGTAGATGTCTCCTGCAATCCTATGTAACACCACAGATAACACAGTGATAACTCTCTGAGTACAGACAATGCAGTAGATGTCACCTGCAGTCCTATGTAACACCACAGATAACACAGTGATAACTCTCTGAGTACAGATAATGTAGTAGATGTCACCTGCAGTCCTATGTAACACCACAGATAACACAGTGATAACTCTCTGAGTACAGATAATGTAGTAGGTGTCACCTGCAGTCCTATGTAACACCACAGATAACACACAGTGATAACTCTCTGAGTACAGATAATGTAGTAGATGTCACCTGCAGTCCTATGTAACACCACAGATAACACAGTGATAACTCTCTGAGTACAGATAACGTAGTAGATGTCACCTGCAGTCCTATGTAACACCACAGATAACACACAGTGATAACTCTCTGAGTACAGATAATGGAGTAGATGTCACCGGCAGTCCTATGTAACACCACAGATAACACAGTGATAACTCTCTGAGTACAGATAATGTAGTAGTGTCACCTGCAGTCCTATGTAACACCACAGATAGCACAGTGATAACTCTCTGAGTACAGATAATGTAGTAGATGTCACCTGCAGTCCTATGTAACACCACAGATAACACAGTGATAACTCTCTGAGTACAGATAATGTAGTAGATGTCACCTGCAGTCCTATGTAACACCACAGATAACACAGTGATAACTCTCTGAGTACAGATAATGTAGTAGGTGTCACCTGCAGTCCTATGTAACACCACAGATAACACAGTGATAACTCTCTGAGTACAGATAATGTAGTAGATGTCACCTGCAGTCCTATGTAACACCACAGATAACACAGTGATAACTCTCTGAGTACAGATAATGTAGTAGTGTCACCTGCAGTCCTATGTAACACCACAGATAACACAGTGATAGCTCTCTGAGTACAGATAATGGAGTAGATGTCACCTGCAGTCCTATGTAACACCACAGATAACACAGCGATAACTCTCTGAGTACAGGTAATGTAGTAGTGTCACCTGCAGTCCTATGTAACACCACAGATAACACAGTGATAACTCTCTGAGTACAGATAATGTAGTAGATGTCACCTGCAGTCCTATGTAACACCACAGATAACACAGTGATAACTCTCTGAGTACAGATAATGTAGTAGGTATCACCTGCAGTCCTATGTAACACCACAGATAACACAGTGATAACTCTCTGAGTACAGATAATGTAGTAGATGTCACCTGCAGTCCTATGTAACACCACAGATAACACAGTGATAACTCTCTGAGTACAGGTAATGTAGTAGTGTCACCTGCAGTCCTATGTAACACCACAGATAACACAGTGATAACTCTCTGAGTACAGATAATGTAGTAGATGTCACCTGCAGTCCTATGTAACACCACAGATAACACACAGTGATAACTCTCTGAGTACAGGTAATGTAGTAGATGTCACCTGCAGTCCTATGTAACACCACAGATAACACAGTGATAACTCTCTGAGTACAGATAATGTAGTAGATGTCACCTGCAGTCCTATGTAACACCACAGATAACACAGTGATAACTCTCTGAGTACAGATAATGTAGTAGATGTCACCTGCAGTCCTATGTAACACCACAGATAACACAGTGATAACTCTCTGAGTACAGATAATGTAGTAGATGTCACCTGCAGTCCTATGTAACACCACAGATAACACAGTGATAACTCTCTGAGTACAGATAATGTAGTAGTGTCACCTGCAGTCCTATGTAACACCACAGATAACACAGTGATAACTCTCTGAGTACAGATAATGTAGTAGGTGTCACCTGCAGTCCTATGTAACACCACAGCTATTATTGCCCCCATTTTCCCTATTACTGTGTCCGCTGTTTCACAATGCCTTGAAATACTGTAGGTCGGGAGATATCGGTGTCTTAATAATAAAAATAATAATAATAATAAAAATAGCAACAATTAATAATAATAATAATAATAATAATAATAATAATTACCCTTCTTCTTCTTCTTCTTCTTCTTATTATTATTATTATTATTATTTCTCTCGCTTGTCAGATTATTACATTAAAATATTGATGGGTCAGTGCCCTCCTTAGTTCCCCTGCATAGTAATAATACCTCTTTGTGCCTCCTTTTCATTTTGTGGGAGCAGATAGTGGGCTCTTATTGTTCTGGAGCAGAAGGGTGTGGGGGGGGGGGGGGCATTATAATCATCATTATTATCACTAATAATAATAATAATAATAATAAGAATAATTATTATTATTACTATTACTATTTTATTATTATTATTATTATTATTATTATTATTATTATTATTATTATTATTATTATTTTATTATTAGTAGTAGTAGTAATAGTAGTAGTAGTATTATATGATTACTATTTTTTATTATTATTGTTATATTTTTATTTTTTTATTGTTATTATTATTATTATCATTATTATTACTATTTTTAATAATATTATTATTATTATTATTTGTTCTTTGTTATTATTCTTACTTACTAATATTATTTTTATTAATATTATTAATATTATTATTTTTATTAGTAGTAATAGTAGTAGTAATAGTAATAGTAGTAGTAGAAGTAGTAATAGTAATAGTAGTAATATTAGTAGTAGTAGTAATAGTAATAGTAGTAATAATAGTAATAGTAGTAGTAATAGTAGTAATAATAGTAGTAGTAGTAGTAATAGCGGTAATAGTAGTAGTAGTAATTTTAGTAGAAATAGTAATAATAGTAATAGTAGTAATAGTAGTTGTAATAGTAGTAGTAATTGTAGTAATAGTAAAAATAGTAGTAGTAGTAGTCCAAAGAAGGGCAACCAAAATTATTACGGGAATGGGTGGATTGGAGGACAATGATAGATTAACAAACTTGATGTTATTCAGTTTAGAGAACTAATGAACAGGGGCATTTTGATGTTTTTGGTTGTCATTATGATTTAAAAAGAGAAAAAACAGAAGTCTGACAATAAATGGCTTCAGCCAACCACTAACCATGAGGAGAAGAAACAGTTTTGTGTTTTCATTCATATTCTCTGAAAAAAAGGCCAAAAAAATCTAAAAATCTGCCGGGGGAAGGAAACTTTTTAGCACAACTGTAGTTGTAGTAATAGTATTAGTAATAGTAGTAAATAGTAGTAGTAATAGTAGTAACAATTGTAGTATTAGTAGTAGTAGTTGTCATAATATTAATAGTAGTAGTAATAGAAGTAATAAATGTAGTAGTATTTAAAAATAGTAGTAGTAATAGTAGTGGTAATAGTATTAATAGTAGTATGAGTTATAGTAGTAATAGTCATAGTGATATTTGTAGTAGTAATAATAGTAATATTAGTAGTAGTAATAGTAGTAATAGTAGTAGTAATAGAAGTAATAGCAGTGGTAGTAATAGTATTAATAGTAATAGAAGTAGTAGTAGCAATAGTAGTCTTAGTAATAGTGGTAGTAATAGTAGTAGTAATAGTAGTAGAGTAGTAGTAGTAATAGCAATAGTAGTAGTAGTAGTGGTAATATTAATAGTATTAATAATAGTAGTTATAGTAGTAATAGTAGTAGTAGTAGTGGTAATATTAATAGTATTAATAATAGTAGTTATAGTAGTAATAGTAGTAGTAGTAGTGGTAATATTAATAGTATTAATAATAGTAGTTATAGTAGTAATAGTGATATTTGTAGTAGTAATAATAGTAATATTAGTAGTAGTAATAGTAGTAGTATTAGTAGCAGTAGTAGCAATAGTTGTAGTAATAGTAGTATTATTGTTATTAGTAGTAATAGTAGGTAGTAATAGCAGTAGTAATAGTAGTAGTAGTAATAGTAGTAGTAATAGAAGTAATAGTAGTTGTAGTATTATATGATTATTATTAATATCATTTTATTGTTACAGTTATTATTTTTATTATTTATTTTTATTGTTGTTGTTATAGCTCCCTCTACCAGTATACAGTGTGTCCAGTCAGTCTATAGTGACCCTTCTCAGTCTATAGTGACCCTTCTCAGTCTATAGTGACCCTTCTCAGTCTATAGTGACCCTTCTCAGTCTATAGTGCCCCCCTCTCAGTCTATAGTGCCCCCCTCTCAGTCTATAGTGACCCTTCTCAGTCTATAGTGACCCTTCTCAGTCTATAGTGCCCCCTCTCAGTCTATAGTGACCCTTCTCAGTCTATAGTGACCCCTCTCAGTCTATAGTGCCCCTTTTTAGCTTATTGTGCCCACTCTCAGTTTTCAGCTCCTCCAGTCAGTTTTATTTACGATCCAATGGGGACACCATACTAGTTCAGATTCCTGTAGAACGATTTTATCCCTATTACAGGATTTTATCTAGATTTCCCTTTTTGTTAGTTTTTTCTAGCCTCTCTTGTATTTTTTAGGTCCTTCTGAAGCCGCCACATGTCCAACCTTACAAGTTCTCATCCTACATTCTTCGTACTGCTTGGGCTTCCTGGACTGGAATCCTCCTATGTGTATATTGCTTTTGTCTTCTTCTTCATGTATGTGGTCTCTGTGATAGGCAACATGACTCTTCTCTTCATCATCAGGATTGACCGGAGCCTCCATGAGCCCATGTACTTCTTTCTCTGCATGTTGTCCTCTGTTGACCTTGTACTGACCAGCTCCACCACACCCAAGCTGTTGGGCATTCTTTGGTTCCAAATTAAAGAAATCTACTTCGAGGCTTGCCTCACCCAAATGTTCTTCATCCATTCTTTTGCCACCATGGAGTCCTCCATACTTCTAGCCATGTCTTTTGACCGATACATGGCAATCTGCCACCCGCTCCGCTACAATTCATTGCTGACAAATGGCCTTGTTCTGTTGATAGGTCTGGTCTCAGTCGGTAGAGGGATAGTCGCGGTCCTTCCATTGCCTATTCTCTTTTGGAGATTATCACTGTGCTCACACAACGTCATCCAGCATTCATTCTGTGACCACATATCGGTGGTGAAGTTAGCATGTTCTGTCACCACTGTTAATAGTATTTATGGATTAGTGGTGGCTCTTCTCATTGTGGCCGTAGACTTAGTGTTCATCGTCTATTCTTATGTTCTCATTCTACGAGCCGTATTTAACCTGTCCTCTAATGAAGCCCGATTCAAAGCCCTCAGTACGTGCGCCTCCCATATTTGTGCCTTCCTGGTGTTCTACTCCACAGTTGTCCTCTCATCAGTTGTCCAAATGTTCAGAAACAAGGTCCCGGTTTACATTGTCATTTTGATGGCCAACATCTACCTGATGCTTCCACCACTCATTAACCCCATTGTGTACGGAGTGAAAACCAGGCAGATCCGCATTAGAATTAAGAGATTGCTCCTCGGTGGTAGAAATGATGAGTGATTGTGAGTATGGACATGAATATTGTGCTATAAGTCCACAGGTATTCATATGTACAATATCATATCGGGGACCATAAAGTCATTTTATCTAGATGAGTGATTGGGAATCCACTTGTAAAAGGAGGTTCAATGTGGATAAATGTAATGTTCTGCATCTGGGTAAAAATAATCTGCAGGTGACATATAGGGAGTCCTGGGGGGGGGTAAGCTGGGAGAGTCACTGGTGGAGAAGGTGCTGGGTGTACTTGTAGATCATAGATTATACAATTAATATGGGGAAAAGCTGTTCTATGTCAAATCCCCTCAAAATACAAGGCGGCACTCCCTCCGTCTGTAGAAAAAAGGTTTAATCTCCTTAGGTGACAAGGCTTCTTCACTGTAAGGACTGTGAATCTGTGGAATAACCTACCCTAGGAGCTCGTTCTATACTGTAAGAAATGTCAATCTGTGGAATAGCCTGCCCCAGGAGCAAGTTCTATACAGTAAGGACTGTGAATCTGTGGAATAACCTACCCCAGGAGCTGGTTCTATACTGTAAGGACTGATTCTGTGGTATAGCCTACCCCAGGAGCTGGTTCTATACTGTAAGGACTGTGAATCTGTGGAATAGCCTTACACAGGTGCTGGTTCTATACTGTAAGGACTGTGAATCTGTGGAATAGCCTACCCCAGGAGCTGGTTGTATACTGTAAGAATTGTGAATCTGTGGAATAGCCTTCCCCAGGAGCTGGTTTTATACTGTAAGGACTGTGAATCTGTGGAATAGTCTATGCCAGGAGCTGGTTCTATACTGTAAGGACTGTGAATCTGTGGAATAGCCTACCCCAGGAGCTGGTTCTATACTGTAAGGACTGTGAATCTGTGGAATAGCCTTACACATGTGCTGGTTCTATACTGTAAGGACTGTGAATCTGTGGATAGCCACCCAGGATCTGGCTTCTGTAAGGACTGAACTGTGGAATAGCCTACCCAGTGCTGGTTCTATACTGTAAGGACTGTGAATCTGTGGAATAGCCTACCCCAGGAGCTGGTTCTATACTGTAAGGACTGTGAATCTGTGGAATAGCCTACCCCAGGATCTGGATCTATACTGTAAGGACTGTGAATCTGTGGAATAGCCTACCCCAGGAGCTGGATCTATACTGTAAGGACGTGAATCTGTGGAAAAGCCCCCCCCCACAAAACCCCCCAGGACCTGGATCTATACTGTAGGCTGAATCTGTGGAATAGCCTACCCCAGGAGCTGGTTCTATACTGTAAGGACTGTGAATCTGTGGAATAGCCTACCCCAGGAGCTGGTTCTATACTGTAAGGACTGTGAATCTGTGGAATAGCCTACCCCAGGAGCTGGTTCTATACTGTAAGGACTGTGAATCTGTGGAATAGCCTTACACAGGTGCTGGTTCTATACTGTAAGGACTGTGAATCTGTGGAATAGCCTACCCCAGGAGCTGGTTGTATACTGTAAGAATTGTGAATCTGTGGAATAGCCTTCCCCAGGAGCTGGTTTTATACTGTAAGGACTGTGAATCTGTGGAATAGCCTTCCCCAGGAGCTGGTTCTATACTGTAAGGACTGTGAATCTGTGGAATAGCCTTCCCCAGGAGCTGGTTCTATACTGTAAGGACTGTGAATCTGTGGAATAGCCTATGCCAGGAGCTGGTTCTATACTGTAAGGACTGTGAATCTGTGGAATAGCCTACCCCAGGAGCTGGTTCTATACTGTAAGGACTGTGAATCTGTGGAATAGCCTTACACAGGTGCTGGTTCTATACTGTAAGGACTGTGAATCTGTGGAATAGCCTACCCCAGGAGCTGGTTCTATACTGTAAGGACTTTGAATCTGTGGAATAGCCTACCCCAGGAGCTGGTTCTATACTGTAAGGACTGTGAATCTGTGGAATAGCCTACCCCAGGAGCTGGTTCTATACTGTAAGGACTGTGAATCTGTGGAATAGCCTACCCCAGGAGCTGGTTCTATACTGTAAGGACTGTGAATCTGTGGAATAGCCTTACACATGTGCTGGTTCTATACTGTAAGGACTGTGAATCTGTGGAATAGCCTACCCCAGGAGCTGGTTCTATACTGTAAGGACTGTGAATCTGTGGAATAGCCTACCCCAGGAGCTGGTTCTATACTGTAAGGTGACTGTGAATCTGAGGAATAGCCTTACACAGGTGCTGGTTCTATACTGTAAGGACTGTGAATCTGTGGAATAGCCTACCCCAGGAGCTGGTTTTATACTGTAAGGACTGTGAATCTGTGGAATAGCTCTATGCCAGGAGCTGGTTCTATACTGTAAGGACTGTGAATCTGTGGAATAGCCTACCCCAGGAGCTGGTTCTATACTGTAAGGACTGTGAATCTGTGGAATAGCCTTACACAGGTGCTGGTTCTATACTGTAAGGACTGTGAATCTGTGGAATAGCCTACCCCAGGAGCTGGTTCTATACTGTAAGGACTGTGAATCTGTGGAATAGCCTTACACATGTGCTGGTTCTATACTGTAAGGACTGT
Organism: Leptodactylus fallax; assembly: GCA_947044405.1. Lineage (NCBI taxonomy): Eukaryota > Metazoa > Chordata > Amphibia > Anura > Leptodactylidae > Leptodactylus > Leptodactylus fallax. The sequence goes on from CAMRHE010000826.1 coordinate 247,231, forward strand.
GAATCTGTGGAATAGCCTACCCCAGGAGCTGGTTCTATACTGTAAGGACTGTGAATCTGTGGAATAGCCTACCCAGGATCTGGATCTATACTGTAAGGACTGAATCTGTGGAATAGCCTACCCCAGGAGCTGGATCTATACTGTAAGGACCGTGAATCTGTGGAACAACCTACCCCAGGAGCTGGTTCTATACTGTAAGGACTGTGAATCTGTGGAATAGCCTACCCCAGGAGCTGGTTCTATACTGTAAGTACTGTGAATCTGTGGAATAGTCTACCCCAGGAGCTGGTTCTATACTGTAAGGACTGTGAATCTGTGGAATAGTCTACCCCAGGAGCTGGTTCTATACTGTAAGAGCTGTGAATCTGTGGAATAGCCTACCCCAGGAGCTGGTTCTATACTGTAAGGACTGTGAATCTGTGGAATAGCCTACCCCAGGAGCTGGTTCTATACTGTAAGGACTGTGAATCTGTGGAATAGCCTACCCCAGGAGCTGGTTCTATACTGTAAGGACTGTGAATCTGTGGAATAGCCTACCCCAGGAGCTGGTTCTATACTGTAAGGACTGTGAATCTGTGGAATAGCCTTCCCCAGGAGCTGGTTCTATACTTTAAGGACTGTGAATCTGTGGAATAGCCTTCCCCAGGAGCTGGTTTTATACTGTAAGGACTGTGAATCTGTGGAATAGTCTATGCCAGGAGCTGGTTCTATACTGTAAGGACTGTGAATCTGTGGAATAGCCTACCCCAGGAGCTGGTTCTATACTGTAAGGACTGTGAATCTGTGGAATAGCCTTACACATGTGCTGGTTCTATACTGTAAGGACTGTGAATCTGTGGAATAGCCTACCCCAGGAGCTGGTTCTATACTGTAAGGACTGTGAATCTGTGGAATAGCCTTCCCCAGGAGCTGGTTCTATACTGTAAGGATTTTGAATCTGTGGAATAGTCTACCCCAGGAGCTGGTTCTATACTGTAAGGACTGTGAATCTGTGGAATAGCCTACCACAGGAGCTGGTTCTATACTGTAAGGACTGTGAATCTGTGGAATAGCCTTACACATGTGCTGGTTCTATACTGTAAGGACTGTGAATCTGTGGAATAGCCTACCCCAGGAGCTGGATCTATACTGTAAGGACTGTGAATCTGTGGAATAGCCTACCCCAAGAGCTGATTCTATACTGTAAGGACTGTGAATCTGAGAAATAGCCTACCCCAGGAGATGGTCACAGATGCAACTATTGATAGCTTCAAAAATGACTTAGATTGGACGTTTTATATGTGGTGGAATTTCCCTACTATGTGGCAGTTCTTGAAGCTGGTTTTCCAATTTATTTCCAATCTCTACCCCACCAGGGTAGCCCCCTCCCCAACATTAGCTCTCTTCTTCTTGGGCTTAATGATTTTACCCCTGAGATTAGAGGACTCTGGGCTCATGTTATTTTAGCAGCTCACATTCTCATAGCGAGACATATGAAGTCGCCCCCTTCCCCCCCATCCATCCTTACAGTTCATTTTTACTACACTATAAAGCACATACTGTAAGGTGTTATCCCCTTATGGCTAAATCAATGTCCTTCTGAAATTTGTGGAGACGACTTTCTCCACCGGTCTAATTTTCCCCTTCCCGAGGTGACAATGAGGCGGAGCTGACGCTCTCCTCTCCTCTGTACTGATTAGTATTTGTTTTACCAGTAATTCATCCACTTTTGCCTTTTTTCTCATGTTTACATCGTAGAATATTATATGTATCTTGTGTATTGAGAATTGTGTCTCTCCATTGGCCTCGCTTCATTGTATTTCTTGTGTTTTTTCAAAATCTTCAATAAAAAGGTTAAATTAAAATTAAAAAAAAAAAAAAAAGCAAAACAAAATAGCATTGATGCTTATGGAAAAATATTTCCTCCACTTCAGTCATGTCCTTCCCCATCCCTTGGTTGAACTTGATGGACACGTCTTTATGTCTTTATGTCTTTTTCAACCGTACTAACTATGAGATTTTGGTTACGTCCCATTGGTAATTGACGTTGTATAATTTTATGGATATTGTGGGAATTTGGGGGATTTAGCCTTACAGGCGGCAGCCTCCTGGACTCGACAGCAGTCTAGGTAGTACTGGGTGCCGGAGAAGCAGCATTCAGACGGTGCTAATCCAAAGTAAAATGGCTTTTATTCAGCTTACACATGGAACAAAAAATAACAAACAGCCTGGCTCAGTTAGTCCTTTCAGGACCCCAGTCCTCTTGGGACAGACCGCCCGTCCATCTCCGACTGGTTCCCCGTCTCCCTGCTTCCTGCAGGTCTCCACAGCACTCTCTCCTGCTGCAGACACTCCATCTGGAGTTGGTGCCCCCACCTATGGGTGTGGCTGAGGAGCTTTTCAATCCTGGTTTTGGGTCGCTCACTAGCGCCCTCTGGGTTCACACTCTCACAATATGGAGACTAGAACTCATCTGGACAGATATGAAGGTCCAAACTGATCATTTCATGAGGGTATATGAAAAGCATTGTATGAACAGGTCCCCGGCCCAACAGTACTAATGCGGTTAGAAAGTAATGAGGGATGAAAAGAGGAAAGAACATTGATAAAGGGCCACAGGGTGGAGTGAAGAGGTGAGAGGTTATGATTATGAGAGGCATGGTTGCTATAGAGTCATGTAACATAACCATCTCTAAAAAGATGAGACTTAAAGCTGCGCTTAATATTTGTAGGTATGAGGAATTAGTCCAAGGTAAAGCATTGCAGAGTATAGGTGCAGCCCAGGAGAAGTCCTGAAGTCAGAATGAGACATTGTACTGAGAGAGGATGAGATTCACAAGTGTTTGATATTTTGACCCTATTTTTCCAAAAGTTTTGAGTTTGTACCAAACTCAAAACTTCTGGGGTTTATCATTTATGAACTGGAATTGAAATTATAATGCTCAGGGGTCTCTTCAGACCACCTCAGTATAATAGGTGGAGACCCACGAGCATTTGGATGTTCCAGAAGAGTATTGGGAGAATGTCATATGGTCAGATGAAACCAAAGTAGAACTGTTTGGTAGAAACACAACTCGTGGTGTTTGGAGGAGAGTGAATGCTGAGCTGTATCCAAAGAACACCATACCTACTGTGAAGCATGGGGGGGGCAACATCATGTATGGGGCTGTTTCTCTGCAAAGGGACCAGGACGACTGATCCGTGTACATGAAAGAATGAATGGGGCCATGTATGGTGAGATTTTGAGTGCAAACCTCCTTCCATCAGCAAGGGCATTGAACATGAAACGTGGCTGGGTCTTTCAGCATGACAATGATCCCAAGCACACCGCCAGGGCAACGACGGAGCGGCTTCGTAAGAAGCATTTCAAGGTCCTGGAGTGGCCTAGCCAGTCTCCAGATCTCAACCCCATAGAAAACCTTTGGAGGGAGTTGAAAGTCCGTGTTTTTCCAGCAACAGCCCCAAAACATCCCTGCTCTAGAGGAGATCTGCATGGAGGAATGGGCCGACATACCAGTAACAGTGTGTGCCAACCTTGTGAAGACTTACAGAAAACGTTTCACCTCTGTCATTGCCAACAAAGGAGATAGAACAAAGTATTGAGATGAACTTTTGTTATTGACCAAATAATTATTTTCCACCATAATTTGCAAATAAATTCTTTAAAAATCAGGCAATGTGATTTTCTGGATTTATTTTCTCATTTTGTCTCTCATAGTTGAGGTCTACCTATGATGACAATTACAGGCCGGCCTCATCTTTATAAGTGGGAGAACTCGCACAATTGGTGGCTGACTAAATATTTTTTTTTCCCCACTGTATATTGGTGTCATCTAAAACTGTGATCATTATAGCAGAAATTATATATGTGTATACCATTATTGTTGTTTAGTATACACCATGAAGAAAAGATGGTGAGACTCTATTATCAAGGGGCAAGCCAGGAGATGGTCCTGTCTTGAATTCTGGAAGGAGAAACAAAGGTCAAAAAAGAGATACATAAACATTAGGAATCTAAAAAACTACATGTCCATGTTACCCTGGCAATGTGAGATGGATTGACTCTATCAACTCATTCAAGCTGATGCCACCAGTAGATGATACCACTTCTGGGCCCTACCAATGGACTACATGAAAGGTTATGTGATACAGATGTGACCACCTTTACCTTAGTTGGACCAAGTTATGACCCCTTAAACCAGACAGAGTCTGGCTGATTTACAAGGGGGTTATGGGCAGTATTGGCATAAGCACGAATTACCTCTCAAGTTGGGAAGGGCCAAAAACATGGATCTCTCTATTTTAGTAGTACAATATGCTTGTTTATCTGGCTGGTTATGAATTAAGAAAGACACCCCACATTATTTGTCTGAAATAAAAAAATTATTAACTCTATATATAACTAGCCAGATACAATATTCAACAGCGAGCTATTTCTATAAGGATGAGAAAGCCCACAGTTTCTTGGGCCTTCTCAGCATGATAATGCAGTTGGTCAGGTACTAGGTGTTACGTGACTCTTCCCGGTAGCCCTTGTGGCAGTGCATAATAGGTGAATAATGGGGGTTAGTGTTAGTCTCCTTACTGGCGATCTCTAAGCCCCCACCATAGTAATGGATGCTGTCAACAAGACAATGGTCAATACTAAGGCCTTAATAATAAAGTAAAAAGCTCAAACAAATACAAATATTTTATTAAATGACCCCACTCACAACCCTCATTGACTGTTTTATTAAAACAAAAAACCCTGGTCATTAACAGTCCACTAAATCTCATGTAGTCCAAACTGTCCTCAGACAATGTAAAAAAAAAACCCCCACAAAATCACATTAATTAAAATAAGTACACAATACAGATTTTATAACCATGGTCCAGCACTGTTTCTATTGCAACCATAACTAGCCAAAGATCTCCATTTTTGTACCTCCTGAGATTGTGGCACATCTTGGGGGTTCTGTGCACTAAAGTGCAGGGACTCATTCCGCTACAAAGGAGTCTATACACTCTAGAATTTAACAGTGGTGAGGTCAAGGCCTTGCGTAACCCCTTGTAAACCAGCCATATTTCAGGTGTTTCAGCACTCTGACTAGTTTAGGGGTTCGACCCAAATAAATCTGCTCATTTGTAATCACAATGACTGGGTGGCAAAAAGACATATATAAAGTAGGCATCTCATAACAATATTCTGAAATTATGTTGTTTTGGAAAGCCGGTCATGTCCAGCCAAGAGGAGAGGTTATGACCTGAAGCCCCTCAAAACCCTAAATTTCTGAAATCACCACTAGAGGCATGACAAAAGCTCTAACAGGGCCCTTCTCAATGTAGCCCTCAGAATAGCAAAAACTTGAGCAGCCCTGAACTAATGTGGTGCTCATACATGTTCATTAGCTTAGTCCCAGCGTAGGAATCTTTTTGTACATGAGCATCGGGGTGATCGACACTAGGTACATGAGATGGACTTTCTGAGTACGGGGCACTATAATATGTATATAAAACATAAGTAACAGCAGTAGAGTAGAACATGCCCTGTCTTGCATAATCTAACACAGACATATAATAATGTATTTAATATTGGGACAATTATTTTAGACCCTGTGCAGACATGAAGAAAAACTCCATTTAGATTTCACCTACTTGCAGATATTCTGCGGAGTTAGCCTTGTATCTGCCATATGGAATACAATGAGCTGCAGAGGGATTTCCACCTATAGGAGAATTACAGAGATCTCCAGAGAGCTGGGCTAATGATTTCTTCTATAAATCCCAGAAGACTCGGAGGAATCTTCTTCTCTATAAATTCTTCAGCTTGAAACCGCAAAGATCCGGCCACATCAGATTACACAGACCAGGAGGAGAGACTGACACAGGTGAGAGAGGAAGGACAAGATACAGGGGGAATATAATATAGCTCTCCTCTGATAGATGTCTCCGTATCAGTGCTGGTATATATATTATACGTAAACTAATGTATACTATATACACTACATATAATATACATATACTGTACCAATGTACTCTATATACCCTACATATAATATACATAACCTAATGTACTCTATATACACTACATATAATATACATATACTGTACCAATGTACTCTATATACACTACATATAATATACATAACCTACTGTACTCTATATACACTACATATAATATACGCATATACTGTACTTTATACATAACCTACTGTACTCTATATACCCCCTTATATACATACTTACTCTATATACCCTACATATAACCTACATAACCTACTGTACTCTATATACACTACATATAATATACATATACTGTACCAATGTACTCTATATACCCTACATATAATATACATAACCTAATGTACTCTATATACACGCTGGGGCTGAGATATTGGAACATACGGAGTGACTGAGTGATCCACCCTATATACAGGCGTGTGCAGGTCTAGTATATACAGCTACTGCACTTATTAAGTTTGTTTATATTTGAATGGACCATATACAGAGGTTTTTAAGAAACAGCTGATAATGTCATGGATATGGATATATATATAGGTAAATATGGTGGAACTGGAGAAAAAAAAAATTTCTATCGGGAATGCAGTTACAGAACCTGTAGATAATATACATTATAGAAGAGTTACTAGGTAATATTGTTAGGGGATGAGACAGTAACCATTACCCCCAGGCCCTAGTACCCCTGACTCATAGGCACCAGTAATAGCACATGGCGGTGGAGGAGTTGCTACAGATTTTTAACTTGGGCCCCAGAGTTTCAATTTTCTTTCTGGAACTTGGGATAATGAATAGAAAAATAATAGATATCTGTCTGTCTAAACACTTATAATATATGTTAGGGTCTTGTCAGACATAGCAATACCCTGACACTACTGCAGGGGACTGGGAGGAAGGACAGAGACAAGTGAGCCCTAATCTCACCCCAGCCACTGTCCCTTCCTATTGCCTCAGTTTACCCTAAACAGTAAAAGGACAACCTGAAGACGAGCCCTATACTGAGTAAGTGACAACACTGAACAAAGACAGAACAAACGACACATAGGGAGGTCAGGAAGCCAAGGGTTCGGTAACAGACGAGCAATGCAGTACGAAATCACAATCCAAGAGAATAGTCAAAAGTCAAGGCCAGAGGTCAGGAATATGAATACAAACAACAGAACAGCAAGGAATAATAGCCAGAACGCACAAAGCAATAACCAGCGACCATGTGCGGGCTGACAACCTGTTTATAGAAAGTCTGGGCAAGCCCCAGACTGGATTGGTAGACAGGCTGTCAATCACAGAGGCAAGGCTGAGATTAACTATATGCGGTCCAGAGAGAAATGCTCAGAACACGGGTGTGGCTGGAAATCCATTACATTGTCTAGGACAGTGTTCAGACTGAGCAACAAGAAACCTACGCAAGGAACCAAACTGAACACAACTCCTTCGCCACAGCGTGTGCAGAGACCCGAACAGGCAGAGACGTTACAATATAATTTTATTTATAAAACTTAAAAAAGAGTTGCAATCCAAGCCAGAAGGTAATATAACCCAAAATGGCTAATATACAGGCTGCCCTCACACGTATTCCAGGGGGGAGTGAAAATGAGTGTCTGGTCCATTATATTATTGCTGTATAAGCAGGTAACAATACACTCGCCCCTGTACTAATGGAATGTTACTACCAAATAACCTGAGGATCCAAAGGTATTGAAAAGAAATAAGACCTATATAGCCGTATCCTATAGGTCTCGATAATATTCAGTGTAGTATCTATTATAATATTGTACTATGAGGATATTGTGACTGTTCTCTAGAGAGTGGATTTTCCTTAGATGATTTTTATCCCCTCTGTCTATATCATAGTAACCTCCTAACTGACACGTATGGGAATGTCCATATGTGCTGACACCTGTTTAGTGTTAGAATCACATCAGTTCTTTATATCCACGCTGACTCCATAGTATCAGGAGATGTTACTTTTGGAGTAAAAGGTTATATCTAATAGATGATAATATGGTGGATATAGACAGCTCTTCACTATACCTAAATTGCTTCCTGTATCTTAATCAGATATTATGTACCATGTTAGCCATAGAAAGTAGTGGAAGAGTGAAGAAATCAGGCGATACCTTTTAGAGGCTAACTGAGTATATTTGATAGTAAGCTTTCGAGAGTCTAGCTCTCTTCATCAGACATGGTGTAATACTAGAAAATGAAAATTCACAGACTCAATAAACACACAAGACATAGATCTTCAAAGGATCTTAGAATCTTTAAAGAAAACAAAATGCAATATAAGTAGAGAAGTTATTTACAAGAGGTCAAGAAATAAACAGTCTGGATATGATCAAGAAGTTTCCAATCCAGGTCCAGAATCAGGTAAAAGGGCTTATCCCAGAGGATCCCAGGCCGGGCTGCTTCTATATGCTCCCAAAGATACACAAAGATGGCAACCCTGGGAGGCCTATCATTTCTGGCATTGGGACACTGAAGGAAAACATCTCGGATTGGGTGGAAAATCTCCTAAAACCCCTTGTCAGGGATACTCCAAGCTATATCCAGGACACCACTGACCTTCTTAACAAACTGAATGCCCTGTATGCAAATCTCTTTATGGCAGAACTGGAAGGAGCAGATTTATCAATATGCACCACGAAATCTATGATTTACCTTCGTTATATCGATGATATCCTTGTCATCTGGACTGCAGGTGAGGAGGCCCTACTTCAATTCCATAATGACTTCAATGACTTTCACCCGACCATCAACCTTACACTTAGGTATTCAGAGAGTGAAATCCACTTTCTGGACACCACAATATACATTAAAGACCACCGGCTACTCACATCAATATACCACAAACCCACAGACAGAACGGCCTACCTGAGAAACGACAGCTTCCACCCCAAGCACACAAGACAATCTATAATCTACAGCCAGGCTATACCATACAATCGTATTTGCTCCGACAAAACAGACCTGGACAAGCACCTCCTGGATCTGAGGACGAAATTTCTCCGATTAGGATACAAACCAAAAGTGACAGACAACCAATTAAACAAAGCGGCAGCCATTAACAGAGACAGTCTGCTCACATATAGAGAGACCCAGAAAGATGCCCGAGTGCCCCTAGTTGTCACCTACAACCCACAGCTGGAGATCCTACGAAGGATTGCCAAGGAGCTCCAACCTGTGCTACATAGGGACAACAGACTCCAGGACATATTTCCAGTCCCCCCTCTCCTCTCCTTTCGACAACCACCAAACCTGAGACGTATTATCGTCCGGAGTGCCCTGAAGGCCCCAACTGAAAATGGTGCCTCACCTTGCCTACATAAAAGGTGCAAGACCTGCAGGCACATCCACACCGCTGACAGTGCACCTGTCCCACAGTCACAGCAGGTGCACAGAATTAGGGGGACATTTTCCTGCAGGTCTTCCAATGTGGTGTACCTCATAATGTGTGTGCAATGTCCCACCACAGGCCTCTATGTGGGGGAAACAGGGCAGAGACTCAGTCAGCGCATGAAATCACACAGATCCACCATTAATAACAGCAGAACCGATCTCCCAGTGGCCGCACATTTCTCCGGAGAAGACCACTCTATTGAAGATTTGCAGGTTGTGGTTTTAATGGGACATTTTAAGACACAGAGAGAGAGAGAAAGGAATGGGAATATAAGTTACTGCAAAAATTTCAAACTCTGCAATTTGGACTTAATATTCCTGCCAGCTTCATGTCACACTATGTATGACCTGTGAGGGTCACAAATCACCTCCTGATAGCAAACAGATAACAGCGAGAATTACTGATCCCTCCGTCACGCACCACAAGTTTCCAGATTGTTTATTTCTTGACCTCTTGTAAATAACTTCTCTACTTAGATTGCATTTTGTTTTCTTTAAAGATTCTAAGATCCTTTGAAGATCTATGTCTTGTGTGTATAAAGAGTCTGTGAATTTTTAGTTTCTTGTATGTCTGAAGAAGAGAGCTAGACACTCGAAAGATAACTATCAAATATACTCAGTTAGCCTCTAAAAGGTATCGCCTGATTTGTTCACTCTTCAGATATTATAGTATATAGTATGAAGCTATATCATATAGGAGTATGTCTAGTTCTGATGCATTTCCCCCCTGTAGAAAGTATCCACAGGGGTTCATCAGAGGCAAAAAGAAATTGCTTGTATTTGTATAAGGAGAGATCTGACATATGGTGCTTGTTAATGGAAACCCTCTTAGCAGAGTTAGATGTTAGTTTTATGGGGTGTTTGCTTACACTAATTCCTATATGTTGTTCCCATACTGTTGGATCTGCAGCTTTACCAGACTTAGCATATAGGGAGGTGCTTTTAGTTTTATGCTATATGCGACAGCTCGCAACAAAGTGTCCTCTCTGTTATCATAAGGGTCATCACGATAATATCTTATATCCCCTCTTGAGGAGGACACAGTGATACATCTACTACATCCCACTATTCTCCCTCACTTTTAGCTACAGAGTCGGCATAGTACATTGTGATGATAGTGTTACTGAATCTGACTGCCTGATCTTGTAGTCAGTTAATAACACTGGCTAAGGGTGGGTTCACACCTGCGCTTGGTGTCCGTCCGTCGCCAATCCAGTGAAAATCTCGGCGAACTGGATTGGCGTCGGATACAGACCGGTCAGCGGCGCATTGGTTAAAAACCCATTCATTTGAATGGGTTTTTAAAGCAGTGCGCGGGTGTGCGCTTACACCCTCTGCGCTGCGAATCCTTTTTTTTTCGTCGGACACGAAGTCGGGCATGTCCGACTTTGTTTCCGACGAAAAAAAAAAGGATTCGCAGCGCAGAGGGTGTAAGCGCACACCACAAGCACTGCTTTAAAAACCCATTCAAATGAATGGGTTTTTAACCAATGCGCCGCTGACCGGTCTGTATCCGACGCCAATCCAGTTCGCCGAGATTTTCACTGGATTGGCGACGGACGGACACCAAGCGCAGGTGTGAACGAAGCATAAGCTGCATCTACATCCACATATACGGGGTCACTGTTATAACAGCGGTGTTTGACCATATGTTCCCTCTGCTGTCCTGCTAAACACTGATAAACAGATAGCCAATAATAATAGTTACTGAATAGATAATGAATAGAACCCTAATAACTCCACCTGACCCCAGAGTCACCTGAAGACCCCATGTCAGACTTATACAAGGTAATAATACTTCAGTATTTAACCCTCATGTCTGCCCCTGCAGTATATTACCCTTTACCATATCAAGGACTTACACTCATGCAAACCACAGACCTCTACCTTTAGGTTTAGACCCCACAACTTTCCTACATACTGTATTGTATTGTGTGTATATATATATATATATATATATATATATATATATATATATATATATATACTGTGTAACAAAAAGTCAATGAAAAAAAAAAAAAAAATTGCAAAAGTTAGTCTCCTGCCCCACCGCCATCACATGCAAGATAAACACCTCCTGTTATACTGACAGGACCACATATCTCAGCTTCCTTCCACGGGGACATTGACTGTAGTCACAATTGAATTTTCAGGTTTAGAGAGGAGTTAGACTGTAAATCACAGAATTAAGGAAGGGTCTTCTTCTTCACGGACAGAACAGAAGTTCTCGGAATTATACCACAACAATATGTTATACAGTGGGGAAAAAAGTATTTAGTCAGCCACCAATTGTGCAAGTTCTCCCACTTATAAAGATGAGGCCGGCCTGTAATTGTCATCATAGGTAGACCTCAACTATGAGAGACAAAATGAGAAAACTAATCCAGAAAATCACATTGTCTGATTTTTTTAAAGAATTTATTTGCAAATTATGGTGGAAAATAAGTATTTGGTCAATAACAAAAGTTCATCTCAATCCTTTGTTCTATCTCCTTTGTTGGCAATGACAGAGGTGAAACGTTTTCTGTAAGTCTTCACAAGGTTGGCACACACTGTTGCTGGTACGTTGGCCCATTCCTCCATGCAGATCTCCTCTAGAGCAGGGATGTTTTGGGGCTGTCGCTGGACAACACGGACTTTCAACTCCCTCCAAAGGTTTTCTATGGGGCTGAGATCTGGAGACTGGCTAGGCCACTCCAGGACCTTGAAATGCTTCTTACGAAGCCGCTCCTTCGTTGCCCTGGCGGTGTGCTTGGGATCATTGTCATGCTGAAAGACCCAGCCATGTTTCAGCTTCAATGCCCTTGCTGATGGAAGGAGGTTTGCACTCACAATCTCCCCATACATGGCCCCATTCATTCTTTCATGTACATGGATCAGTCATCCTGGTCCCTTTGCAGAGAAACAGCCCCAAAGCCTGATGTTGCCCCCCCATGCTTCACAGTAGGTATGGTGTTCTCTGGATACAACTCAGCATTCACTCTCCTCCAAACACCACGAGTTGTGTTTCTACCAAACAGTTCTACTTTGGTTTCATCTGACCATATGACATTCTCCCAATACTCTTCTGGAACATCCAAATGCTCTCTAGCAAACTTCAGACGGGCCCGGATATGTACTGGCTTAAGCAGGGGGACACGTCTGGCACTGCAGGATCTGAGTCCCTGGCGGCGTAGTGTGTTACTGACGGTAGCCTTTGTTACGTTAGTCCCAGCTTTCTGCAGGTCACTCACTAGATCCCCCCGTGGGGTTCTGGGATTTTTGCTCACCGTTCTTGTGATCATTTTGACCCCACGGGGTGAGATCTTGCGTGGAGCCCCTGATGGAGGGAGATTATCAGTGGTCTTGTATGTCTTCCATTTTCTAATTATTGTTCCCCCAGGTGATTTCTTCACACCGAGCTGCTTGCCTATTGCAGATTCAGTCTTCCCAGCCTGGTGCAGGGCTACCATTTTGTTTCTGGTCCTTCCACAGCTCTTTGGTCTTCACCATAGTGGAGTTTGGAGTGTGACTGAGGTTGTGGACAGGTGTCTTTTATACTGATAACAATGTCACACAGGAGCCATTACTACAGGTAATGAGTGGAGGACAGAGGAGCCTCTTAAAGGAGAAGTTACAGGTCTGGGAGAGACAGAAATCTTGCTTGTTTGTAGTCGACCAAATACTTATTTTCCACCATAATTTGCAAGTAAATTCTTTAAAAATCAGACAATGTGATTTTCTGGATATGTTTTCTCATTTTGTCTCTCATAGTTGAGGTCTACCTATGATGACAATTACAGGCCGGCCTCATCATTTTAAGTGGGAGAACTTGCACAATTGGTGGCTGACTAAATACTTTTTTTTCCCCACTGTATATATATGTTATATCTAAGCTTAATCATGGCCAACTGAATGACTGTCCATCAGTGTCCACCACATCTTCACGCTCCCCCGATGGACACTTAATAACCATAGAATGGACATTTGAAGGTAATGACTTTAACTTGATCTTCACTCCTTTCTTCATTGAGACCTTCCATGTGTAATACGCCATCATGTCTCAGCAAAACTCCTCCAGCTTACTTCCTGTTCATTTCCTTCTCCTGGGGATCCCCGGCCTTGAACATCAATATGTCTACCTCGCATTTGTCTTCACTGTGGTTTACGTCACATCAGTTATTGGAAATGTCACACTGATCTTCATCATCAGAATAGACCGGAGCCTCCATGAGCCCATGTACTTTTTCCTCTGTATTTTGTCCTCAGTTGACCTTGCCTTGTCTAATTCCACCACACCTAAGCTGTTGGGGATCCTTTGGTTGAATTATCAGGAAATTTACTCCGAGGCGTGCCTCACGCAGATGTTCTTCCTCCATTCTCTTGCTATTATGGAGTCAGCTCTACTCCTGGCTATGGCGTTTGACAGATATGTTGCCATCTGTAACCCTCTAAGGTACTCCTCCATACTAACAAAATGGCTGATAACATGTATCGGTGTGTTGTCTATCAGTAGAGCGGTGGCACTGATGACTCCATTACCTTTCCTTATAAAAAGAATGCCCTTCTGCTCAGCCAATGTCATCCACCACTCCTACTGCGAGCACATGGCCGTGGTGAAACTGGCCTGTGCTGATACCACATTCAACAATGTCTTTGGCTTAGTGGTGGCTCTTTTCATTGTTGGGTTGGATCTGATTTTCATCATCTGCTCTTACGTCCTGATTCTTAAGGCCGTGTTTCGGTTGGCCTCTAAGGAAGCCAGATTCAAAGCTCTTGGCACCTGCGCCTCCCATATTTGCGCCATTCTGTCATTCTATATACCTGTTGTTCTGTCGTCCTTTGTCCACAGGTTTGGTAAGAATGTCCCAATTCACATTCACATTTTACTGGCCAATGTGTACCTGATGCTGCCACCTCTCATTAACCCCATTGTGTATGGTGTAAAGACCAAGCAGATAAGGAACAGGGTGAAATCCTTTCTTCATATGTTGTACCCATGTCTGCTGCGACATGACAAAGACTCATAGTATGCAGCACCCCCACTGAAACCGTAGACACAACTAAAATAATAAAAAATCATAAACTCTCAATTGCCGGTGTTACTTGTCTTCAAGGTGTTTGTCTTGAGTAGATGATAAAACCTTTCCTTGTTTGTTTGCAGTTTCTGACAAGCTGTAATACAGTATTTATTGCTCCTAATCCCGAGGATCTTAGGACTGTGAGTAATATACGTGTCTCCCTACTCCATGATGTCAGAAGGAAACAGGCCGACACAGATGGTAGCTTCAAACAAACTTTAATCTCAAGGAGGCAAATTACTTAGTAGTTACTGACAGTCTCATGTGGGGCAATTGGCTTTACAGTTAAGTGGCCTCTCTTTAAGGGCAAAGATCCTTAAGGCACAACTCCAATCACTTCTGCTACTTCACTTGTGCATTATTCCCTATGCCCCCCACCTCTCTCTCACACAGACTAATCCTAATGCCCACCTCTCTCTCACACAGACTGTTCCCTATGCCCACCTGTCTCTCACACAGACTGTTCCCTATGCCCACCCCCCCTCTCTCTCACACAGACTGTTCCCTATGCCCACCCTCTCTCTCACACAGACTGTTCCCTATGCCCACCTCTCCCTCACACAGACTGTTCCCTATGCCCCCTCCGCACCTCTCCCTCACACAGACTGTTACCTATGCCCACCTCTCTCTCACACAGACTGTTCCCTATGCCCACCTGTCTCTCACACAGACTGTTCCCTATGCCCACCTCTCCCTCACACAGACTGTTCCCTATGCCCACCTCTCTCTCACACAGACTGTTCCCTATGCCCACCTCTCCCTCACACAGACTGTTCCCTATGCCCACCTCTCTCTCACACAGACTGTTCCCTATGCCCACCTGTCTCTCACACAAACTGTTCCCTATGCCCACCTGTCTCTCACACAGACTGTTCCCTATGCCCACCTCTCTCTCACACAGACTATTCCCTATGCCCACCTGTCTCTCACACAGACTGTTCCCTATGCCCACCTCTCCCTCACATAGACTGTTCCCTATGCCCACCTGTCTCTCACACAGACTGTTCCCTATGCCCACCTCTCTCTCTCACACAGACTGTTCCCTATGCCCACCTCTCCCTCACACAGACTGTTACCTACCCCCTGCCCCCACCTCTCTCTCACACAGACTGTTCCCTATGCCCACCTGTCTCTCACACAGACTGTTCCCTATGCCCACCTCCCCCTCTCTCTCACACAGACTGTTCCCTATGCCCACCTCTCTCTCACACAGACTGTTCCCTATGCCCACCTCTCCCTCACACAGACTGTTCCCTATGCCCACCCTCTCTCTCACACAGACTGTTCCCTATGCCCACCTGTCTCTCACACAAACTGTTCCCTATGCCCACCTGTCCCTCACACAGACTGTTCCCTATGCCCACCTCTCTCTCACACAGACTGTTCCCTATGCCCACCTGTCTCTCACACAGACTGTTCCCTATGCCCACCTCTCCCTCACACAGACTGTTCCCTATGCCCCCTCTCTCTCACACAGACTGTTCCCTACCCTGCCCACACGTCCCCCCCCCCTCTCTCTCACACAGACTGTTCCCTATGCCCACCGTCTCTCTCTCACACAGACTGTTCCCTATGCCCACCTGTCTCTCACACAGACTGTTCCCTATGCCCACCTGTCTCTCACACAGACTGTTCCCTATGCCCACCTGTCTCTCACACAGACTGTTCCCTATGCCCATCTATCTCTCACACAGACTTTTCCCTTTGCCCACCAATCTCTCACACAGACTGTTCCCTATGCCCACCTCTCCCTCACATAGACTGTTCTCTATGCCCACCTCTCTCTCAGATAGACTGTTCCCTATGCCCACCTCTCTCTCACATAGACTGTTCCCTATGCCCACCTGTCTCTCACACAGACTGTTCCCTATGCCCACCTCTCCCTCACATAGACTGTTCTCTATGCCCACCTCTCTCTCAGATAGATTGTTCCATATGCCCACCTCTCTCTCACATAGACTGTTCCCTATGCCCACCTGTCTCTCACATAGACTGTTCCCTATGCCCACCTGTCTCTCCATAGACTGTTCCCTATGTCCACCTCTCTCTCACATAGACTGTTCCCTATGCCCACCTCTCTCTCACATAGACTGTTCCCTATGCCCACCTGTCTCTCACATAGACTGTTCCCTATGCCCACCTGTCTCTCACATAGACTGTTCCCTATGTCCACCTCTCTCTCACATAGACTGTTCCCTATGCCCCCCTCCGCCCCACCTGTCTCTCACACAGACTGTTCCCTATGCCCACCTGTCTCTCCATAGACTGTTCCCTATGTCCACCTCTCTCTCACATAGACTGTTCCTTATTCCTATCTGTCTCTCACACAGACTGTTCCCTATGCCCACCTGTCTCTCACATAGACTGTTCCTTATGCCTATCTGTCTCTCACACAGACTGTTCCCTATGCCCACCTGTCTCTCACATAGACTGTTCCCTATGTCCACCTCTCTCTCAGATAGACTGTTCCCTATGCCCACCTGTCTGTCACACAGACTGTTCCCTATGCCCACCTCTCTCTCTCTCTCTCTCTCTCTCTCACAGACTAATCCCTATACCCACCTGTCTCTCACACATAGACTGTTCCCTATGCCCCCACCCCCCCCCCCTCTCTCTCTCTCTCTCTCTCTCTCACACACAGACTGTTCCCTATGCCCACCTGTCTCTCACATAGACTGTTCCCTATGTCCACCCTCTCTCTCACACAGACTGTTCCCTATGCCCCACCTCTCTCTCTCTCACAGACTAATCCCTATACCCACCTGTCTCTCACACATAGACTGTTCCCTATGCCCACCCCCCCTCTCTCTCTCTCTCTCTCTCTCTCTCACACACAGACTGTTCCCTATGTCCACCTCTCTCACACACAGACTAATCCCTATGCACCCCCTTCCTCTTGCACAGACTCCATGGTTGCCAGCCTCTGATAACTTTTTCTAGGGACACTTTTGCGGCCATGAGATAGGGTTGTCTCATCACAGAGTGAAATATATATAATATCCAAATATTCCCTTTACAGTCATGAGAAAAACCAAGTACATGATCTTTGATTTAATAAACGTAATAAAAAAACATAGTAATAAAAAAAAATCTTAAAATTTGGTAAATATGACCTCAGATGAACAACAAAACACAGCAGATTCCATGTCTTGTTTATTTAGTAATTAAGTGCCGCCCATGAATCTACACCTTGTAGTACCACCTGCAGAGCAATAACCTGAAGTCCCGGTCTTCTGGATGACTTTAGTTGCCTCTCACATCATTCTGGAGGAAGATTGGCCGATTCTTCTGTACAACGTTATTTCAGTTCATTGAGGTCTGTTCACATTGGGGTCTGGATATTG
The DNA here is from genome assembly GCA_947044405.1 of Leptodactylus fallax. NCBI lineage: Eukaryota > Metazoa > Chordata > Amphibia > Anura > Leptodactylidae > Leptodactylus > Leptodactylus fallax. The sequence goes on from CAMRHE010000826.1 coordinate 265,007, forward strand.
ACTGGGTCATTACAACACAGCGAGTCTTCTCTCTTTGTCAGTCATTGTGCTGTAGATTTGCTGCTGTGCTCGGGATCATTGTCCTGTTACATGACCCAGTTTGGCCAAGCTTTAGCTGTTGTATAGACGGCCTCACATCTGACTCTACAATACTTTATTATACAGAGGAGTTCAGTGACCATATCAGCTCTACGATCATTACTGATGTCTTTCCTCCTTGGCATTTTGTTAACACAATCCTGGATGGTCCTGACCAGCAAACTGCCAAAACTTCTGCTTTCTTACGCTAGGTTCACACCTACGTTCACCCAAGCGGACCCCAGAACGAAAACCTAATCCGTTTAAAAAAGCGATTACCCATGGAAAACCGTGGACCCCATAGACTATAATGGGGTCTGTAGGGTTTCCACCTGGTTTACGCCTGAAAAGGCCGAAAAATGCGGAGAAAAAAGCACTGCATGCAGCGCCTTTCTATCCACATTTTTTAAACGGGTTCGGGGACGGAAACCCAGAATGGAGTACATGTGCAGGTGTGAACCCAGCCTTAATGATGATCAATTAATCGAGAACATTTGATGAGCAGGACGTGGATAATTCGTACCCTCCTAATTCCTATGTAAGCAGTAAGGGAGCCCTGCACATGTCAGACAAGGTTTCTGAATTTTGGCCTAACTTTAGGTAAATAAATAATGACTCTGTGTAATACGTTGTTCCTCATCTAAGGCAATCGCTTCACACCTTGTAGAGACAGAAGAAAAAGTCCAAGTGAATAAAATTTCTCTGCAGAATCTGGAAAAGTTTCAATCCAGATCCAGGATGTGAAGGGTAAATTCTCTGCTGATTTCTTACACTGAGTGCAGAGTAAATTAAGATTTCCATCCAATGGAGAATTACAGAGATCTCCAGCGAGCGCCGCTAAGGATTCTCCAAGAAACCTCACAAGACTAGGAGGGTTCTTCTTCTTCCTTATAAATTCTTCTTGACCCTTTAAGGATCCTGCTGCATCACATATCAAAGCTCCGGAGGTACCCACTGATAGAGGTGAGGAAAGGAGAAGAAGACATACAGTCTTATCTGTACAATATACTATATGTAACATGTATGTAACACGACTGAACTCACTGATACAGGTGAGAATAGCGTGCAGAGGAAAGGACATATAGTATATTGTACATATAGTAATAATTCTATATGTAACACGACTGAACTCACTGATATATCAGCATTGCAAAGACACCGAATATTCTCTATACTGGCCAAATATAATATATGCTGTAATAATCCAATGTACTCTATATACACTACATATAATATACATAACCTACTGTACTCTATATACACTACATATAATATACATAACCTACTGTACTCTATATACACTACATATAATATACATAACCTACTGTACTCTATATACACTACATATAATACACATTACCTAATATACTCTATATACACTACATATAATATACATAACCTACTGTACTCTACTGTATATACACTACATATAATATACATAACCTACTGTACTCTACTGTATATACACTACATATAATATACATAACCTACTGTACTCTATATACACTACATATAATATACATTACCTAATATACTCTATATACACTACATATAATATACATAACCTACTGTACTCTATATACACTACATATAATATACATAACCTACTGTACTCTATATACACTACATATAATATACATAACCTACTGTACTCTATATACACTACATATAATATACATAACCTACTGTACTCTATATACACTACATATAATATACATAACCTACTGTACTCTATATACACTACATATAATATACATAACCTACTGTACTCTATATACACTACATATAATATACATTACCTAATATACTCTATATACACTACATATAATATACATAACCTACTGTACTCTATATACATTACATATAATATACATTACCTAATATACTCTATATACACTACATATAATATACATAACCTACTGTACTCTATATACACTACATATAATATACATAACCTACTGTACTCTATATACACTACATATAATATACATAACATAATATACTCTATATACACTACATATAATATACATAACCTACTGTACTCTATATACACTACATATAATATACATAACCTACTGTACTCTATATACACTACATATACATATACATAACCTACTGTACTCTATATACACTACATATAATATACATAACCTACTGTACTCTATATACACTACATATAATATACATAACCTACTGTACTCTATATACACTACATATAATATACATAACCTACTGTACTCTATATACACTACATATAATATACATAACCTACTGTACTCTATATACACTACATATAATATACATAACCTACTGTACTCTATATACACTACATATAATATACATAACCTACTGTACTCTATATACACTACATATAATATACATAACCTACTGTACTCTATATACACTACATATAATATACATAACCTAATATACTCTATATACACTACATATAATATACATAACCTACTGTACTCTATATACACTACATATAATATACATAACCTACTGTACTCTATATACACTACATATAATATATATATACATAACCTACTGTACTCTATATACACTACATATAATATACATAACCTAATATACTCTATATACACTACATATAATATACATAACCTACTGTACTCTATATACACTACATATAATATACATAACCTACTGTACTCTATATACACTACATATAATATACATAACCTAATGTACTCTATATACGCTACATATAATATACATAACCTACTGTACTCTATATACACTACATATAATATACATAACCTACTGTACTCTATATACACTACATATAATATACATAACCTAATGTACTCTATATACACTACATATAATATACATAACCTACTGTACTCTATATACACTACATATAATATACATAACCTAATGTACTCTATATACACTACATATAATATACATAACCTACTGTACTCTATATACACTACATATAATATACATAACCTACTGTACTCTATATACACTACACATAATATACATAACCTACTGTACTCTATATACACTACATATAATATACATAACCTACTGTACTCTATATACACTACATATAATATACATAACCTACTGTACTCTATATACACTACATATAATATACATAACCTACTGTACTCTATATACACTACATATAATATACATAACCTAATATACTCTATTTACACTACATATAATATACATAACCTACTGTACTCTATATACACTACATATAATATACATAACCTACTGTACTCTATATACACTACATATAATATACATAACCTACTGTACTCTATATACACTACATATAATATACATAACCTACTGTACTCTATATACACTACATATAATATACATAACCTACTGTACTCTATATACACTACATATAATATACATAACCTACTGTACTCTATATACACTACATATAATATACATAACCTACTGTACTCTATATACACTACATATAATATACATAACCTACTGTACTCTATATACACTACATATAATATACATAACCTACTGTACCCTATATACACTACATATAATATACATAACCTACTGTACTCTATATACACTACATATAATATACATAACCTACTGTACTCTATATACACTACATATAATATACATAACCTACTGTACTCTATATACACTACATATAATATACATAACCTACTGTACTCTATATACACTACATATAATATACATAACCTACTGTACCCTATATACACTACATATAATATACATAACCTACTGTACTCTATATACACTACATATAATATACATAACCTAATGTACTCTATATACACTACATATAATATACATAACCTACTGTACTCTATATACACTACATATAATATACATAACCTACTGTACTCTATATACACTACATATAATATATATATATATATATACATAACCTACTGTACTTTATATACACTACATATAATATACATAACCTACTGTACTCTATATACACTACATCTAATATACATAACCTACTGTACTCTATATACACTACATATAATATACATAACCTACTGTACCCTATATACACTACATATAATATACATAACCTACTGTACTCTATATACACTACATATAACATACATAACCTAATGTACTCTATATACACTACATATAATATACATAACCTACTGTACTCTATATACACTACATATAATATACATAACCTACTGTACTCTATATACACTACATATAATATACATAACCTACTGTACTCTATATACACTACATATAACATACATAAGGGAAGTACAAAAGGAGCTGAGGCATCAAATCAGGCAGGGAAAAGCCAGTTATAAAGAAAAAATGGAAAAGCAAATGGAAAGAAAAGACATAAGGGGGGTCTGGGAGGGGCTTAAGTCAATTTCGGGTCATAAACAGTCGGTCTGCCAGATTGAGGCAGATGTTAATTGGCTTAATGAACTAAACCTATTCTTCAACAGATTTGATCACACACCAGCTCCTCCCACCCCAGCATGTCCTTCAGCTCCCCCCACCACAATGACTTCTCCCCATGCGGCCACTTCCCAACAGACCAGTAAATCCAGAAATCCGTCTTTATCTGGCCACAGTCTGACCTTCACACGGGCCCAGGTGAGGAAGGAGATGAAAAAGATCAAGGCGAGGAAAGCCGCAGGGCCAGATGACATCAGTGCAAGGCTAATTAAGACTTGCGGGGACCAGCTGTGTGGTATAATTATATATATGTATAATATGAGCCTGAGGCAGGAAATAGTCCCTGAATTATGGAAATCCTCTTGTGTGGTACCAGTTCCAAAGAAACCCCACCCTATGGACCTCAATGACTACAGACCTGTAGCACTGACATCCCACCTGATGAAGATCTTGGAGAGATTGGTCCTCACACATCTCCGCCCTCTAGTGAGCCCCGCTATGGACCCCCTCCAGTTTGCTTATCAGCTGGGCATTGGGGTAGATGATGCCATCATCCACCTTCTGCACAGGGCTCTGTCTCACCTGGAGAAACCAGGGAACACAGTGAGAATAATGTTCTTTGACTTCTCCAGTGCTTTTAACACCATACAGCCCAGGTTATTGAGGGACAAGCTGGACCTTGCTGGAGTGGACCACCACCTCTCTCTCAACTGGATCCTAGACTACCTCACAAATCGGCCTCAATACGTGAGAGCCCGAGACTGTGTGTCAGGTACCGTGATCTGTAATACGGGGGCACCTCAGGGTATGGTTCTCGCCCCTTTCCTCTTCACACTGTACACTGCAGATTTTAGGTGCAACTCATCCAGCTGCTACCTACAGAAGTATTCTGACGACTCTGCAATAGTGGGTCTCATCACAGACGATGATGACAGGGAGTACAGAGAACTGAACCAGGATTTTGTGGACTGGTGTCACCAGAACCACCTGAAGATTAACGCGGGGAAGACCAAGGAGATGGTGGTGGACTTCCGTAAAGGCAGAAGCCCTCCTAAACCAGTGGATATCCTGGGGACGGGCATCGAGATTGTGAACACCTATAAGTACCTGGGTTTGCTCCTTAATAATAAGCTGGACTGGGCAGATCACATGGAGGCCCTGTACAGGAAGGGCCACAGCAGGCTCTACCTGCTTAGGAAGCTGAGAGCCTTTGGAATCCGGGGGGCACTTCTTAGGACTTTCTTCAACTCGGTAGTGGCATCAGCCATCTTCTTTGGAGTGGCCTGCTGGGGGAGCAGTATATCAACCAGGGACAGAAATAAACTTGACAAGCTGATTAGAAGGGCCAGCTCTGTCCTGGGGAGCCCACTGGACCCAGTGCAGGTGGTGGGTGACAGAAGGATACTGTCCGTGGTGAGCTCCATGCAGAAGAAGAAGTCCCATCCCATGCATGAGACTGTGATCGCGCTGGGCAGTACTGTCAGTGACCGACTGCTCCACCCTAGGTGTGAGAAGGAGCGCTATCGGAAGTCTTTCCTCCCCACCGCGGTTAGGCTGTACAACCAACACCGACCTAAGCGGAGATCATTACACACAGAGAACTGAAATATCTCACTGCCTGTTATACCCCCCCCCCCCCCTCTGCTACTTCCTATCTGTCTGTCTGCTATTAATGTAATGCCTCTCACCTTGGAACATTCCTGTACATGTTGTATTTGTATTTGTATCTGCTTATCTTATCTTTGCTGCTGTAACACACTGAATTTCCCCATTGTGGGACTATTAAATGACTATTATTATTATAACCTAATGTACTCTATATACACTACATATAATATACATAACATAATATACTCTATATACACTACATATAATATACATAACCTACTGTACTCTATATACACTACATATAATATACATAACCTAATATACTCTATATACACTACATATAATATACATAACCTACTGTACTCTATATACACTACACATAATATACATAACCTAATATACTCTATATACACTACATATAATATACATAACCTACTGTACTCTATATACACTACATATAATATACATAACCTACTGTACTCTATATACACTACATATAATATACATAACCTACTGTACTCTATATACACTACATATAATATATATAACCTACTGTACTCTATATACACTACATATAATATACATAACCTACTGTACTCTATATACACTACATATAATATACATAACCTACTGTACTCTATATACACTACATATAATATACATAACCTACTGTACTCTATATACACTACATATAATATACATAACCTACTGTACTCTATATACATTACATATAATATACATAACCTAATGTACTCTATATACACTACATATAATATACATAACCTACTGTACTCTATATACACTACATATAATATACATAACCTACTGTACTCTATATACACTACATATAATATACATAACCTACTGTACTCTATATACACTACATATAATATACATAACCTACTGTACTCTATATACACTACATATAATATACATAACCTACTGTACTCTATATACACTACATATAATATACATAACCTAATATACTCTATATACACTACATATAATATACATAACCTAGTGTACTCTATATACACTACATATAATATACATAACCTAATATACTCTATATACACTACATATAATATACATAACATAATATACTCTATATACACTACATATAATATACATAACCTAATATACTCTATATACACTACATATAATATACATAACCTACTGTACTCTATATACACTACATATAATATACATAACCTACTGTATTCTATATACACTACTTATAATATACATAACCTACTGTACTCTATATACACTACATATAATATACATAACCTAATGTACTCTATATACACTACATATAATATACATAACCTAATGTACTCTATATACACTACATATAATATATATATACATAACCTACTGTACTCTATATACACTACATATAATATACATAACCTAATATACTCTATATACACTACATATAATATACATAACCTACTGTACTCTATATACACTACATATAATATACATAACCTAATATACTCTATATACACTACATATAATATTACATAATCTAATATACTCTATATACACTACATATAATATACATAACCTACTGTACTCTATATACACTACATATAATATACATAACCTAATATACTCTATATACACTACATATAATATATATATACATAATATACTCTATATACACTACATATAATATACATAACCTACTGTACTCTATATACACTACATATAATATACATAACATAATATACTCTATATACACTACATATAATATACATAACCTACTGTACTCTATATACACTACATATAATATACATAACCTACTGTACTCTATATACACTCCATATAATATACATAACCTACTGTACTCTATATACACTACATATAATATACATAACCTACTGTACTCTATATACACTACATATAATATACATAACCTACTGTACTCTATATACACTACATATAATATACATAACCTACTGTACTCTATATACACTACATATAATATATATATATACATAACCTACTGTACTTTATATACACTACATATAATATACATAACCTACTGTACTCTATATACACTACATATAATATACATAACCTACTGTACTCTATATCCACTACATATAATATACATATCCTACTGTACTCTATATACACTACATATAATATACATAACCTACTGTACTCTATATACACTACATATAATATACATAACCTAATATACTCTATATACACTACATATAATATACATAACATAATATACTCTATATACACTACATATAATATACATAACCTACTGTACACTATATACACTACATATAATATACATAACATACTGTACTCTATATACACTACATATAATATACATAACCTAATGTACTCTATATACACTACATACTGTATAATATACATAACATAATATACTCTATATACACTACATATAATATACATAACATACTGTACTCTATATACACTACATATAATATACATAACCTACTGTACTCTATGTACACTACATATAATATACATAACCTACTGTACTCTATATACACTACATATAATATACATAACCTAATGTACTCTATATACACTACATATAATATACATAACCTACTGTACTCTATATACACTACATATAATATACATAACCTACTGTACTCTATATACACTACATATAATATACATAACCTAATGTACTCTATATACACTACATATAATATATATATCCATAACCTACTGTACTCTATATACACTACATATAATATACATAACCTACTGTACTCTATATACACTACATATAATATACATAACCTACTGTACTCTATATACACTACATATAATATACATAACCTACTGTACTCTATATACACTACATATAATATACATAACCTACTGTACTCTATATACACTACATATAATATACATAACCTACTGTACTCTATATACACTACATATAATATACATAACCTAATGTACTCTATATACACTACATATAATATACATAACCTACTGTACTCTATATACACTACATATAATATACATAACCTAATGTACTCTATATACACTACATATAATATACATAACCTAATGTACTCTATATACACTACATATAATATATATATATACATAACCTACTGTACTCTATATACACTACATATAATATACATAACCTACTGTACTCTATATACACTACATATAATATACATAACCTAATATACTCTATATACACTACATATAATATACATAACATACTGTACTCTATATACACTACATATAATATAAATAACCTAATATACTCTATATACACTACATATAATATACATAACATAATATATCTATATACACTACATATAATATACATAACCTAATATACTCTATATACACTACATATAATATACATAACATAATATACTCTATATACACTACATATAATATACATAACCTACTGTACTCTATATACACTACATATAATATACATAACCTACTGTACTCTATATACACTACATATAATATACATAACCTACTGTACTCTATATACACTACATATAATATACATAACCTACTATACTCTATATACACTACATATAATATACATAACCTACTGTACTCTATATACACTACATATAATATACATAACCTACTGTACTCTATATACACTACATATAATATACATAACCTACTGTACTCTATATACACTACATATAATATACATAACCTACTGTACTCTATATACACTACATATAATATACATAACCTACTGTACTCTATATACACTACATATAATATACATAACCTAATATACTCTATATACACTACATATAATATACATAACCTACTGTACTCTATATACACTACATATAATATACATAACCTACTATACTCTATATACACTACATATAATATACATAACATAATATACTCTATATACACTACATATAATATACATAACCTACTGTACTCTATATACACTACATATAATATACATAACCTACTGTACTCTATATACACTACATATAATATACATAACCTACTGTACTCTATATACACTACATATAATATACATAACCTACTGTACTCTATATACACTACATATAATATATATAACCTACTGTACTCTATATACACTACATATAAATATATATATATATACATAACCTACTGTACTCTATATACACTACATATAATATACATAACCTACTGTACTCTATATACACTACATATAATATATATATATAACCTACTGTACTCTATATACACTACATATAATATACATAACCTACGTACCTATATACACTACATATAATATACATAACCTACTGTACTCTATATACACTACATATAATATACATAACCTAATGTACTCTATATACACTACATATAATATACATAACCTAATGTACTCTATATACACTACATATAATATACATAACCTACTGTACTCTATATACACTACATATAATATACATAACCTACTGTACTCTATATACACTACATATAATATACATAACCTACTGTACTCTATATACACTACATATAATATACATAACCTAATGTACTCTATATACACTACATATAATATACATAACATAATATACTCTATATACACTACATATAATATACATAACCTACTGTACTCTATATACACTACATATAATATACATAACCTACTGTACTCTATATACACTACATATAATATACATAACCTACTGTACTCTATATACACTACATATAATATACATAACCTACTGTACTCTATATACACTACATATAATATACATAACCTACTGTACTCTATATACACTACATATAATATACATAACCTACTGTACTCTATATACACTACATATAATATACATAACCTACTGTACTCTATATACACTACATATAATATACATAACCTAATATACTCTATATACACTACATATAATATACATAACCTACTGTACTCTATATACACTACATATAATATACATAACCTAATGTACTCTATATACACTACATATAATATACATAACATAATGTACTCTTATATACACTACTATATAATATACATAACCTACTGTACTCTATATACACTACATATAATATACATAACCTACTGTACTCTATATACACTACATATAATATACATAACCTACTGTACTCTATATACACTACATATAATATACATAACCTACTGTACTCTATATACACTACATATAATATACATAACCTACTGTACTCTTATATACAAATATATATAATATACATAACCTACTGTACTCTATATACACTACATATAATATACATAACCTACTGTACTCTATATACACTACATATAATATACATAACCTACTGTACTCTATATACACTACATATAATATACATAACCTACTGTACTCTATATACACTACATATAATATACATAACCTACTGTACTCTATATACACTACATATAATATACATAACCTACTGTACTCTATATACACTACATATAATATACATAACCTACTGTACTCTATATACACTACATATAATATACATAACCTACTGTACTCTATATACACTACATATAATATACATAACCTACTGTACTCTATATACCTACTATAATATATATATATATATATACATAACCTACTGTACTCTATATACACTACATATAATATACATAACCTACTGTACTCTATATACACTACATATAATATACATAACCTACTGTACTCTATATACACTACATATAATATACATAACCTACTGTACTCTATATACACTACATATAATATACATAACCTACATGTACTCTATATACACTACATATAATATACATAACCTACTGTACTCTATATACACTACATATAATATACATAACCTACTGTACTCTATATACACTACATATAATATACATAACCTACTGTACTCTATATACACTACATATAATATACATAACCTACTGTACTCTATATACACTACATATAATATACATAACCTACTGTACTCTATATACACTACATATAATATACATAACCTACTGTACTCTATATACACTACATATAATATACATAACCTACTGTACTCTATATACACTACATATAATATACATAACCTAATGTACTCTATATACACTACATATAATATACATAACCTACTGTACTCTATATACACTACATATAATATACATAACCTACTATACTCTATATACACTACATATAATATACATAACATAATGTACTCTATATACACTACATATAATATACATAACCTACTGTACTCTATATACACTACATATAATATACATAACCTAATGTACTCTATATACACTACATATAATATACATAACCTACTGTACTCTATATACACTACATATAATATACATAACCTACTGTACTCTATATACACTACATATAATATACATAACCTAATATACTCTATATACACTACATATAATATACATAACCTACTGTACTCTATATACACTACATATAATATACATAACCTACTGTACTCTATATACACTACATATAATATACATAACCTACTGTACTCTATATACACTACATATAATATACATAACCTACTGTACTCTATATACACTACATATAATATACATAACCTACTGTACTCTATATACACTACATATAATATACATAACCTACTGTACTCTATATACACTACATATAATATACATAACCTACTGTACTCTATATACACTACATATAATATACATAACCTAATGTACTCTATATACACTACATATATTATATACATAACCTACTGTACTCTATATACACTACATATAATATACATAACCTACTGTACTCTATATACACTACATATAATATACATAACCTACTGTACTCTATATACACTACATATAATATACATAACCTACTGTACTCTATATACACTACATATAATATACATAACCTACTGTACTCTATATACACTACATATAATATACATAACCTACTGTACTCTATATACACTACATATAAAAATATACATAACCTACTGTACTCTATATACACTACATATAATATACATAACCTACTGTACTCTATATACACTACATATAATATACATAACCTACTGTACTCTATATACACTACATATAATATACATAACCTACTGTACTCTATATACACTACATATAATATACATAACCTACTGTACTCTATATACACTACATATAATATACATAACATACTGTACTCTATATACACTACATATAATATACATAACCTACTGTACTCTATATACACTACATATAATATACATAACCTACTGTACTCTATATACACTACATATAATATACATAACCTACTGTACTCTATATACACTACATATAATATACATAACCTACTGTACTCTATATACACTACATATAATATACATAACCTACTGTACTCTATATACACTACATATAATATACATAACCTACTGTACTCTATATACACTACATATAATATACATAACCTACTGTACTCTATATACACTACATATAATATACATAACCTACTGTACTCTATATACACTACATATAATATACATAACCTACTGTACTCTATATACACTACATATAATATACATAACCTACTGTACTCTATATACACTACATATAATATACATAACCTAATGTACTCTATATACACTACATATAATATACATAACCTAATGTACTCTATATACACTACATATAATATACATAACCTACTGTACTCTATATACACTACATATAATATACATAACCTAATGTACTCTATATACACTACATATAATATACATAACATAATATACTCTATATACACTACATATAATATACATAACCTAATGTACTCTATATACACTACATATAATATACATAACCTACTGTACTCTATATACACTACATATAATATACATAACCTACTGTACTCTATATACACTACATATAATATACATAACCTACTGTACTCTATATACACTACATATAATATACATAACCTACTGTACTCTATATACACTACATATAATATACATAACCTACTGTACTCTATATACACTACATATAATATACATAACCTACTGTACTCTATATACACTACATATAATATACATAACCTACTGTACTCTATATACACTACATATAATATACATAACCTACTGTACTCTATATACACTACATATAATATACATAACCTACTGTACTCTATATACACTACATATATATATACATAACCTACTGTACTCTATATACACTACATATAATATACATAACCTACTGTACTCTATATACACTACATATAATATACATAACCTACTGTACTCTATATACACTACATATAATATACATAACCTACTGTACTCTATATACACTACATATAATATACATAACCTACTGTACTCTATATACACTACATATAATATACATAACCTACTGTACTCTATATACACTACATATAATATACATAACCTACTGTACTCTATATACACTACATATAATATACATAACCTACTGTACTCTATATACACTACATATAATATACATAACCTACTGTACTCTATATACACTACATATAATATACATAACCTACTGTACTCTATATACACTACATATAATATACATAACCTACTGTACTCTATATACACTACATATAATATACATAACCTACTGTACTCTATATACACTACATATAATATACATAACCTAATGTACTCTATATACACTACATATAATATACATAACCTAACTGTACTCTATATACACTACATATAATATACATAACCTACTGTACTCTATATACACTACATATAATATACATAACCTACTGTACTCTATATACACTACATATAATATACATAACCTACTGTACTCTATATACACTACATATAATATACATAACCTAATGTACTCTATATACACTACATATAATATACATAACCTACTGTACTCTATATACACTACATATAATATACATAACCTACTGTACTCTATATACACTACATATAATATACATAACCTACTGTACTCTATATACACTACATATAATATACATAACCTAATGTACTCTATATACACTACATATAATATACATAACCTACTGTACTCTATATACACTACATATAATATACATAACCTACTGTACTCTATATACACTACATATAATATACATAACCTACTGTACTCTATATACACTACATATAATATACATAACCTACTGTACTCTATATACACTACATATAATATACATAACCTACTGTACTCTATATACACTACATATAATATACATAACCTAATATACTCTATATACACTACATATAATATACATAACCTACTGTACTCTATATACACTACATATAATATACATAACCTACTGTACTCTATATACACTACATATAATATACATAACCTAATGTACTCTATATACACTACATATAATATACATAACCTACTGTACTCTATATACACTACATATAATATACATAACCTACTGTACTCTATATACACTACATATAATATACATAACCTAATGTACTCTATATACACTACATATAATATACATAACCTACTATATATATACACTACATATATATATACATAACCTACTGTACTCTATATACACTACATATAATATACATAACCTACTGTACTCTATATACACTACATATAATATACATAACCTACTGTACTCTATATACACTACATATAATATACATAACCTACTGTACTCTATATACACTACATATAATATACATAACCTACTGTACTCTATATACACTACATATAATATACATAACCTACTGTACTCTATATACACTACATATAATATACATAACCTACTGTACTCTATATACACTACATATAATATACATAACCTACTCTATATACATATATATACCACTGTACTTATATACAATAATATACATAACCTACTGTACTCTATATACACTACATATAATATACATAACCTACTGTACTCTATATACACTACATATAATATACATAACCTACTGTACTCTATATACACTACATATAATATACATAACCTACTGTACTCTATATACACTACATATAATATACATAACCTACTGTACTCTATATACACTACATATAATATACATAACCTACTGTACTCTATATACACTACATATAATATACATAACCTACTGTACTCTATATACACTACATATAATATACATAACCTACTGTACTCTTATATACACTACATATAATATACATAACCTACTGTACTCTATATACACTACATATAATATACATAACCTACTGTACTCTATATACACTACATATAATATACATAACCTACTGTACTCTATATACACTACATATAATATACATAACCTACTGTACTCTATATACACTACATATAATATACATAACCTACTGTACTCTATATACACTACATATAATATACATAACCTACTGTACTCTATATACACTACATATAATATACATAACCTACTGTACTCTATATACACTACATATAATATACATAACCTACTGTACTCTATATACACTACATATAATATACATAACCTACTGTACTCTATATACACTACATATAATATACATAACCTACTGTACTCTATATACACTACATATAATATACATAACCTAATGTACTCTATATACACTACATATAATATACATAACCTACTGTACTCTATATACACTACATATAATATACATAACCTAATGTACTCTATATACACTACATATAATATACATAACCTACTATACTCTATATACACTACATATAATATACATAACCTACTGTACTCTATATACACTACATATAATATACATAACCTAATGTACTCTATATACACTACATATAATATACATAACCTACTGTACTCTATATACACTACATATAATATACATAACCTACTGTACTCTATATACACTACATATAATATACATAACCTAATGTACTCTATATACACTACATATAATATACATAACCTACTGTACTCTATATACACTACATATAATATACATAACCTACTGTACTCTATATACACTACATATAATATACATAACCTACTGTACTCTATATACACTACATATAATATACATAACCTACTGTACTCTATATACACTACATATAATATACATAACCTACTGTACTCTATATACACACTATAATATACTATATATACACTACATATAATATACATAACCTACTGTACTCTATATACACTACATATAATATACATAACCTACTGTACTCTATATACACTACATATAATATACATAACCTACTGTACTCTATATACACTACATATAATATACATAACCTACTGTACTCTATATACACTACATATAATATACATAACCTACTGTATTTACTCTATATACACTACATATAATATACATAACCTACTGTACTCTATATACACTACATATAATATACATAACCTACTGTACTCTATATACACTACATATAATATACATAACCTAATGTACTCTATATACACTACATATAATATACATAACCTACTGTACTCTATATACACTACATATAATATACATAACCTACTGTACTCTATATACACTACATATAATATACATAACCTACTGTACTCTATATCACTACATATAATATACATAACCTACTGTACTCTATATACACTACATATAATATACATAACCTACTGTACTCTATATACACTACATATAATATACATAACCTACTACTATATACTCTACTAATATAATATACATAACCTACTGTACTCTATATACACTACATATAATATACATAACCTACTGTACTCTATATACACTACATATAATATACATAACCTACTGTACTCTATATACACTACATATAATATACATAACCTACTGTACTCTATATACACTACATATAATATACATAACCTACTGTACTCTATATACACTACATATAATATACATAACCTACTGTACTCTATATACACTACATATAATATACATAACCTACTGTACTCTATATACACTACATATAATATACATAACCTACTGTACTCTATATACACTACATATAATATACATAACCTACTGTACTCTATATACACTACATATAATATACATAACCTACTGCTATATACCTACATATAATATACATAACCTACTGTACTCTATATACACTACATATAATATACATAACCTACTGTACTCTATATACACTACATATAATATACATAACCTACTGTACTCTATATACACTACATATAATATACATAACCTACTGTACTCTATATACACTACATATAATATACATAACCTACTGTACTCTATATACACTACATATAATATACATAACCTACTGTACTCTATATACACTACATATAATATACATAACCTACTGTACTCTATATACACTACATATAATATACATAACCTACTGTACTCTATATACACTACATATAATATACATAACCTACTGTACTCTATATACACTACATATAATATACATAACCTAATGTACTCTATATACACTACATATAATATACATAACCTACTGTACTCTATATACACTACATATAATATACATAACCTACTGTACTCTATATACACTACATATAATATACATAACCTACTGTACTCTATATACACTACATATAATATACATAACCTACTGTACTCTATATACACTACATATAATATACATAACCTACTGTACTCTATATACACTACATATAATATACATAACCTACTGTACTCTATATACACTACATATAATATACATAACCTACTGTACTCTATATACACTACATATAATATACATAACCTACTGTACTCTATATACACTACATATAATATACATAACCTACTGTACTCTATATACACTACATATAATATACATAACCTACTGTACTCTATATACACTACATATAATATACATAACCTACTGTACTCTATATACACTACATATAATATACATAACCTACTGTACTCTATATACACTACATATAATATACATAACCTACTGTACTCTATATACACTACATATAATATACATAACCTACTGTACTCTATATACACTACATATAATATACATAACCTACTGTACTCTATATACACTACATATAATATACATAACCTACTGTACTCTATATACACTACATATAATATACATAACCTACTGTACTCTATATACACTACATTTTCATAATATACATAACCTACTGTACTCTATATACACTACATATAATATACATAACCTACTGTACTCTATATACACTACATATAATATACATAACCTACTGTACTCTATATACACTACATATAATATACATAACCTACTGTACTCTATATACACTACATATAATATACATAACCTACTGTACTCTATATACACTACATATAATATACATAACCTACTGTACTCTATATACACTACATATAATATACATAACCTACTGTACTCTATATACACTACATATAATATACATAACCTACTGTACTCTATATACACTACATATAATATACATAACCTACTGTACTCTATATACACTACATATAATATACATAACCTACTGTACTCTATATACACTACATATAATATACATAACCTACTGTACTCTATATACACTACATATAATATACATAACCTACTGTACTCTATATACACTACATATAATATACATAACCTACTGTACTCTATATACACTACATATAATATACATAACCTACTGTACTCTATATACACTACATATAATATACATAACCTACTGTACTCTATATACACTACATATAATATACATAACCTACTGTACTCTATATACACTACATATAATATACATAACCTACTGTACTCTATATACACTACATATAATATACATAACCTACTGTACTCTATATACACTACATATAATATACATAACCTACTGTACTCTATATACACTACATATAATATACATAACCTACTGTACTCTATATACACTACATATAATATACATAACCTACTGTACTCTATATACACTACATATAATATACATAACCTACTGTACTCTATATACACTACATATAATATACATAACCTACTGTACTCTATATACACTACATATAATATACATAACCTAATGTACTCTATATACACTACATATAATATACATAACCTACTGTACTCTATATACACTACATATAATATACATAACCTACTGTACTCTATATACACTACATATAATATACATAACCTACTGTACTCTATATACACTACATATAATATACATAACCTACTGTACTCTATATACACTACATATAATATACATAACCTACTGTACTCTATATACACTACATATAATATACATAACCTACTGTACTCTATATACACTACATATAATATACATAACCTACTGTACTCTATATACACTACATATAATATACATAACCTACTGTACTCTATATACACTACATATAATATACATAACCTACTGTACTCTATATACACTACATATAATATACATAACCTACTGTACTCTATATACACTACATATAATATACATAACCTACTGTACTCTATATACACTACATATAATATACATAACCTACTGTACTCTATATACACTACATATAATATACATAACCTACTGTACTCTATATACACTACATATAATATACATAACCTACTGTACTCTATATACACTACATATAATATACATAACCTACTGTACTCTATATACACTACATATAATATACATAACCTACTGTACTCTATATACACTACATATAATATACATAACCTACTGTACTCTATATACACTACATATAATATACATAACCTACTGTACTCTATATACACTACATATAATATACATAACCTACTGTACTCTATATACACTACATATAATATACATAACCTACTGTACTCTATATACACTACATATAATATACATAACCTACTGTACTCTATATACACTACATATAATATACATAACCTACTGTACTCTATATACACTACATATAATATACATAACCTACTGTACTCTATATACACTACATATAATATACATAACCTACTGTACTCTATATACACTACATATAATATACATAACCTACTGTACTCTATATACACTACATATAATATACATAACCTACTGTACTCTATATACACTACATATAATATACATAACCTACTGTACTCTATATACACTACATATAATATACATAACCTACTGTACTCTATATACACTACATATAATATACATAACCTACTGTACTCTATATACACTACATATAATATACATAACCTACTGTACTCTATATACACTACATATAATATACATAACCTACTGTACTCTATATACACTACATATAATATACAATAACCTACTGTACTCTATATACACTACATATAATATACATAACCTACTGTACTCTATATACACTACATATAATATACATAACCTACTGTACTCTATATACACTACACATATAATATACCTATATACACTTATAATCTACATAACCTACTTACTCTATATACACTACATATAATATACATAACCTACTGTACTCTATATACACTACATATAATATACATAACCTACTGTACTCTATATACACTACATATAATATACATAACCTACTGTACTCTATATACACTACATATAATATACATAACCTACTGTACTCTATATACACTACATATAATATACATAACCTACTGTACTCTATATACACTACATATAATATACATAACCTACTGTACTCTATATACACTACATATAATATACATAACCTACTGTACTCTATATACACTACATATAATATACATAACCTACTGTACTCTATATACACTACATATATATACATATATATACATAACCTACTGTACTCTATATACACTACATATAATATACATAACCTACTGTACTCTATATACACTACATATAATATACATAACCTACTGTACTCTATATACACTACATATAATATACATAACCTACTGTACTCTATATACACTACATATAATATACATAACCTACTGTACTCTATATACACTACATATAATATACATAACCTACTGTACTCTATATACACTACATATAATATACATAACCTACTGTACTCTATATACACTACATATAATATACATAACCTACTGTACTCTATATACACTACATATAATATACATAACCTACTGTACTCTATATACACTACATATAATATACATAACCTACTGTACTCTATATACACTACATATAATATACATAACCTACTGTACTCTATATACACTACATATAATATACATAACCTACTGTACTCTATATACACTACATATAATATACATAACCTACTGTACTCTATATACACTACATATAATATACATAACCTACTGTACTCTATATACACTACATATAATATACATAACCTACTGTACTCTATATACACTACATATAATATACATAACCTACTGTACTCTATATACACTACATATAATATACATAACCTACTGTACTCTATATACACTACATATAATATACATAACCTACTGTACTCTATATACACTACATATAATATACATAACCTACTGTACTCTATATACACTACATATAATATACATAACCTACTGTACTCTATATACACTACATATAATATACATAACCTACTGTACTCTATATACACTACATATAATATACATAACCTACTGTACTCTATATACACTACATATAATATACATAACCTACTGTACTCTATATACACTACATATAATATACATAACCTACTGTACTCTATATACACTACATATAATATACATAACCTACTGTACTCTATATACACTACATATAATATACATAACCTACTGTACTCTATATACACTACATATAATATACATAACCTACTGTACTCTATATACACTACATATAATATACATAACCTACTGTACTCTATATACACTACATATAATATACATAACCTACTGTACTCTATATACACTACATATAATATACATAACCTACTGTACTCTATATACACTACATATAATATACATAACCTACTGTACTCTATATACACTACATATAATATACATAACCTACTGTACTCTATATACACTACATATAATATACATAACCTACTGTACTCTATATACACTACATATAATATACATAACCTACTGTACTCTATATACACTACATATAATATACATAACCTACATGTACTCTATATACAC
This sequence comes from Leptodactylus fallax, assembly GCA_947044405.1. Lineage (NCBI taxonomy): Eukaryota > Metazoa > Chordata > Amphibia > Anura > Leptodactylidae > Leptodactylus > Leptodactylus fallax. The sequence goes on from CAMRHE010000826.1 coordinate 288,250, forward strand.
TACATATAATATACATAACCTACTGTACTCTATATACACTACATATAATATACATAACCTACTGTACTCTATATACACTACATATAATATACATAACCTACTGTACTCTATATACACTACATATAATATACATAACCTACTGTACTCTATATACACTACATATAATATACATAACCTACTGTACTCTATATACACTACATATAATATACATAACCTAATGTACTCTATATACACTACATATAATATACATAACCTACTGTACTCTATATACACTACATATAATATACATAACCTACTGTACTCTATATACACTACATATAATATACATAACCTACTGTACTCTATATACACTACATATAATATACATAACCTACTGTACTCTATATACACTACATATAATATACATAACCTACTGTACTCTATATACACTACATATAATATACATAACCTACTGTACTCTATATACACTACATATAATATACATAACCTACTGTACTCTATATACACTACATATAATATACATAACCTACTGTACTCTATATACACTACATATAATATACATAACCTACTGTACTCTATATACACTATATATATACTTATATATATATATATATACATAACCTACTGTACTCTATATACACTACATATAATATACATAACCTACTGTACTCTATATACACTACATATAATATACATAACCTACTGTACTCTATATACACTACATATAATATACATAACCTACTGTACTCTATATACACTACATATAATATACATAACCTACTGTACTCTATATACACTACATATAATATACATAACCTACTGTACTCTATATACACTACATATAATATACATAACCTACTGTACTCTATATACACTACATATAATATACATAACCTACTGTACTCTATATACACTACATATAATATACATAACCTACTGTACTCTATATACACTACATATAATATACATAACCTACTGTACTCTATATACACTACATATAATATACATAACCTACTGTACTCTATATACACTACATATAATATACATAACCTACTGTACTCTATATACACTACATATAATATACATAACCTACTGTACTCTATATACACTACATATAATATACATATAATATACATAACCTACTGTACTCTATATACACTACATATAATATACATAACCTACTGTACTCTATATACACTACATATAATATACATAACCTACTGTACTCTATATACACTACATATAATATACATAACCTACTGTACTCTATATACACTACATATAATATACATAACCTACTGTACTCTATATACACTACATATAATATACATAACCTACTGTACTCTATATACACTACATATAATATACATAACCTACTGTACTCTATATACACTACATATAATATACATAACCTACTGTACTCTATATACACTACATATAATATACATAACCTACTGTACTCTATATACACTACATATAATATACATAACCTACTGTACTCTATATACACTACATATAATATACATAACCTACTGTACTCTATATACACTACATATAATATACATAACCTACTGTACTCTATATACACTACATATAATATACATAACCTACTGTACCTATCACTCATATAATATACATAACCTACTGTACTCTATATACACTACATATAATATACATAACCTACTGTACTCTATATACACTACATATAATATACATAACCTACTGTACTCTATATACACTACATATAATATACATAACCTACTGTACTCTATATACACTACATATAATATACATAACCTACTGTACTCTATATACACTACATATAATATACATAACCTACTGTACTCTATATACACTACATATAATATACATAACCTACTGTACTCTATATACACTACATATAATATACATAACCTACTGTACTCTATATACACTACATATAATATACATAACCTACTGTACTCTATATACACTACATATAATATACATAACCTACTGTACTCTATATACACTACATATAATATACATAACCTACTGTACTCTATATACACTACATATAATATACATAACCTACTGTACTCTATATACACTACATATAATATACATAACCTACTGTACTCTATATACACTACATATAATATACATAACCTACTGTACTCTATATACACTACATATAATATACATAACCTACTGTACTCTATATACACTACATATAATATACATAACCTACTGTACTCTATATACACTACATATAATATACATAACCTACTGTACTCTATATACACTACATATAATATACATAACCTACTGTACTCTATATACACTACATATAATATACATAACCTACTGTACTCTATATACACTACATATAATATACATAACCTACTGTACTCTATATACACTACATATAATATACATAACCTACTGTACTCTATATACACTACATATAATATACATAACCTACTGTACTCTATATACACTACATATAATATACATAACCTACTGTACTCTATATACACTACATATAATATACATAACCTACTGTACTCTATATACACTACATATAATATACATAACCTACTGTACTCTATATACACTACATATAATATACATAACCTACTGTACTCTATATACACTACATATAATATACATAACCTACTGTACTCTATATACACTACATATAATATACATAACCTACTGTACTCTATATACACTACATATAATATACATAACCTACTGTACTCTATATACACTACATATAATATACATAACCTACTGTACTCTATATACACTACATATAATATACATAACCTACTGTACTCTATATACACTACATATAATATACATAACCTACTGTACTCTATATACACTACATATAATATACATAACCTACTGTACTCTATATACACTACATATAATATACATAACCTACTGTACTCTATATACACTACATATAATATACATAACCTACTGTACTCTATATACACTACATATAATATACATAACCTACTGTACTCTATATACACTACATATAATATACATAACCTACTGTACTCTATATACACTACATATAATATACATAACCTACTGTACTCTATATACACTACATATAATATACATAACCTACTGTACTCTATATACACTACATATAATATACATAACCTACTGTACTCTATATACACTACATATAATATACATAACCTACTGTACTCTATATACACTACATATAATATACATAACCTACTGTACTCTATATACACTACATATAATATACATAACCTACTGTACTCTATATACACTACATATAATATACATAACCTACTGTACTCTATATACACTACATATAATATACATAACCTACTGTACTCTATATACACTACATATAATATACATAACCTACTGTACTCTATATACACTACATATAATATACATAACCTACTTATATACTCTATATACACTACATATAATATACATAACCTACTGTACTCTATATACACTACATATAATATACATAACCTACTGTACTCTATATACACTACATATAATATACATAACCTACTGTACTCTATATACACTACATATAATATACATAACCTACTGTACTCTATATACACTACATATAATATACATAACCTACTGTACTCTATATACACTACATATAATATACATAACCTACTGTACTCTATATACACTACATATAATATACATAACCTACTGTACTCTATATACACTACATATAATATACATAACCTACTGTACTCTATATACACTACATATAATATACATAACCTACTGTACTCTATATACACTACATATAATATACATAACCTACTGTACTCTATATACACTACATATAATATACATAACCTACTGTACTCTATATACACTACATATAATATACATAACCTACTGTACTCTATATACACTACATATAATATACATAACCTACTGTACTCTATATACACTACATATAATATACATAACCTACTGTACTCTATATACACTACATATAATATACATAACCTACTGTACTCTATATACACTACATATAATATACATAACCTCCTACATATAATATACATAACCTACTGTACTCTATATACACTACATATAATATACATAACCTACTGTACTCTATATACACTACATATAATATACATAACCTACTGTACTCTATATACACTACATATAATATACATAACCTACTGTACTCTATATACACTACATATAATATACATAACCTACTGTACTCTATATACACTACATATAATATACATAACCTACTGTACTCTATATACACTACATATAATATACATAACCTACTGTACTCTATATACACTACATATAATATACATAACCTACTGTACTCTATATACACTACATATAATATACATAACCTACTGTACTCTATATACACTACATATAATATACATAACCTACTGTACTCTATATACACTACATATAATATACATAACCTACTGTACTCTATATACACTACATATAATATACATAACCTACTGTACTCTATATACACTACATATAATATACATAACCTACTGTACTCTATATACACTACATATAATATACATAACCTACTGTACTCTATATACACTACATATAATATACATACCTACTTACTCTATATACACTACATATAATATCTATATACACTACTATATATACACTACATATAATATACATAACCTACTGTACTCTATATACACTACATATAATATACATAACCTACTGTACTCTATATACACTACATATAATATACATAACCTACTGTACTCTATAACCTACATATATATACATACCTATATCACTACATATAATATACATAACCTACTGTACTCTATATACACTACATATAATATACATAACCTACTGTACTCTATATACACTACATATAATATACATAACCTACTGTACTCTATATACACTACATATAATATACATAACCTACTGTACCTATATACACTACATATAATATACATAACCTACTGTACTCTATATACACTACATATAATATACATAACCTACTGTACTCTATATACACTACATATAATATACATAACCTACTGTACTCTATATACACTACATATAATATACATAACCTACTGTACTCTATATACACTACATATAATATACATAACCTACTGTACTCTATATACACTACATATAATATACATAACCTACTGTACTCTATATACACTACATATAATATACATAACCTACTGTACTCTATATACACTACATATAATATACATAACCTACTGTACTCTATATACACTACATATAATATACATAACCTACTGTACTCTATATACACTACATATAATATACATAACCTACTGTACTCTATATACACTACATATAATATACATAACCTACTGTACTCTATATACACTACATATAATATACATAACCTACTGTACTCTATATACACTACATATAATATACATAACCTAATGTACTCTATATACACTACATATAATATACATAACCTACTGTACTCTATATACACTACATATAATATACATAACCTACTGTACTCTATATACACTACATATAATATACATAACCTACTGTACTCTATATACACTACATATAATATACATAACCTACTGTACTCTATATACACTACATATAATATACATAACCTACTGTACTCTATATACACTACATATAATATACATAACCTACTGTACTCTATATACACTACATATAATATACATAACCTACTGTACTCTATATACACTACATATAATATACATAACCTACTGTACTCTATATACACTACATATAATATACATAACCTACTGTACTCTATATACACTACATATAATATACATAACCTACTGTACTCTATATACACTACATATAATATACATAACCTACTGTACTCTATATACACTACATATAATATACATAACCTACTGTACTCTATATACACTACATATAATATACATAACCTACTGTACTCTATATACACTACATATAATATACATAACCTACTGTACTCTATATACACTACATATAATATACATAACCTACTGTACTCTATATACACTACATATAATATACATAACCTACTGTACTCTATATACACTACATATAATATACATAACCTACTGTACTCTATATACACTACATATAATATACATAACCTACTGTACTCTATATACACTACATATAATATACATAACCTACTGTACTCTATATACACTACATATAATATACATAACCTACTGTACTCTATATACACTACATATAATATACATAACCTACTGTACTCTATATACACTACATATAATATACATAACCTACTGTACTCTATATACACTACATATAATATACATAACCTACTGTACTCTATATACACTACATATAATATACATAACCTACTGTACTCTATATACACTACATATAATATACATAACCTACTGTACTCTATATACACTACATATAATATACATAACCTACTGTACTCTATATACACTACATATAATATACATAACCTACTGTACTCTATATACACTACATATAATATACATAACCTAATGTACTCTATATACACTACATATAATATACATAACCTACTGTACTCTATATACACTACATATAATATACATAACCTAATGTACTCTATATACACTACATATAATATACATAACCTACTGTACTCTATATACACTACATATAATATACATAACCTACTGTACTCTATATACACTACATATAATATACATAACCTACTGTACTCTATATACACTACATATAATATACATAACCTACTGTACTCTATATACACTACATATAATATACATAACCTACTGTACTCTATATACACTACATATAATATACATAACCTACTGTACTCTATATACACTACATATAATATACATAACCTACTGTACTCTATATACACTACATATAATATACATAACCTACTGTACTCTATATACACTACATATAATATACATAACCTACTGTACTCTATATACACTACATATAATATACATAACCTACTGTACTCTATATACACTACATATAATATACATAACCTACTGTACTCTATATACACTACATATAATATACATAACCTACTGTACTCTATATACACTACATATAATATACATAACCTACTGTACTCTATATACACTACATATAATATACATAACCTACTGTACTCTATATACACTACATATAATATACATAACCTACTGTACTCTATATACACTACATATAATATACATAACCTACTGTACTCTATATACACTACATATAATATACATAACCTACTGTACTCTATATACACTACATATAATATACATAACCTACTGTACTCTATATACACTACATATAATATACATAACCTACTGTACTCTATATACACTACATATAATATACATAACCTACTGTACTCTATATACACTACATATAATATACATAACCTACTGTACTCTATATACACTACATATAATATACATAACCTACTGTACTCTATATACACTACATATAATATACATAACCTACTGTACTCTATATACACTCATATAATATACATAACCTACTGTACTCTATATACACTACATATAATATACATAACCTACTGTACTCTATATACACTACATATAATATACATAACCTACTGTACTCTATATACACTACATATAATATACATAACCTACTGTACTCTATATACACTACATATAATATACATAACCTACTGTACTCTATATACACTACATATAATATACATAACCTACTGTACTCTATATACACTACATATAATATACATAACCTACTGTACTCTATATACACTACATATAATATACATAACCTACTGTACTCTATATACACTACATATAATATACATAACCTACTGTACTCTATATACACTACATATAATATACATAACCTACTGTACTCTATATACACTACATATAATATACATAACCTACTGTACTCTATATACACTACATATAATATACATAACCTACTGTACTCTATATACACTACATATAATATACATAACCTACTGTACTCTATATACACTACATATAATATACATAACCTACTGTACTCTATATACACTACATATAATATACATAACCTACTGTACTCTATATACACTACATATAATATACATAACCTACTGTACTCTATATACACTACATATAATATACATAACCTACTGTACTCTATATACACTACATATAATATACATAACCTACTGTACTCTATATACACTACATATAATATACATAACCTACTGTACTCTATATACACTACATATAATATACATAACCTACTGTACTCTATATACACTACATATATATATATATAACCTACTAATATACTCTATATACACTACATATAATATACATAACCTACTGTACTCTATATACACTACATATAATATACATAACCTACTGTACTCTATATACACTACATATAATATACATAACCTACTGTACTCTATATACACTACATATAATATACATAACCTACTGTACTCTATATACACTACATATAATATACATAACCTACTGTACTCTATATACACTACATATAATATACATAACCTACTGTACTCTATATACACTACATATAATATACATAACCTACTGTACTCTATATACACTACATATAATATACATAACCTACTGTACTCTATATACACTACATATAATATACATAACCTACTGTACTCTATATACACTACATATAATATACATAACCTACTGTACTCTATATACACTACATATAATATACATAACCTACTGTACTCTATATACACTACATATAATATACATAACCTACTGTACTCTATATACACTACATATAATATACATAACCTACTGTACTCTATATACACTACATATAATATACATAACCTACTGTACTCTATATACACTACATATAATATACATAACCTACTGTACTCTATATACACTACATATAATATACATAACCTACTGTACTCTATATACACTACATATAATATACATAACCTACTGTACTCTATATACACTACATATAATATACATAACCTACTGTACTCTATATACACTACATATAATATACATAACCTACTGTACTCTATATACACTACATATAATATACATAACCTACTGTACTCTATATACACTACATATAATATACATAACCTACTGTACTCTATATACACTACATATAATATACATAACCTACTGTACTCTATATACACTACATATAATATACATAACCTACTGTACTCTATATACACTACATATAATATACATAACCTACTGTACTCTATATACACTACATATAATATACATAACCTACTGTACTCTATATACACTACATATAATATACATAACCTACTGTACTCTATATACACTACATATAATATACATAACCTACTGTACTCTATATACACTACATATAATATACATAACCTACTGTACTCTATATACACTACATATAATATACATAACCTACTGTTTACCTACTTTATATATACACTACATATAATATACATAACCTACTGTACTCTATATACACTACATATAATATACATAACCTACTGTACTCTATATACACTACATATAATATACATAACCTACTGTACTCTATATACACTACATATAATATACATAACCTACTGTACTCTATATACACTACATATAATATACATAACCTACTGTACTCTATATACACTACATATAATATACATAACCTACTGTACTCTATATACACTACATATAATATACATAACCTACTGTACTCTATATACACTACATATAATATACATAACCTACTGTACTCTATATACACTACATATAATATACATAACCTACTGTACTCTATATACACTACATATAATATACATAACCTACTGTACTCTATATACACTACATATAATATACATAACCTACTGTACTCTATATACACTACATATAATATACATAACCTACTGTACTCTATATACACTACATATAATATACATAACCTACTGTACTCTATATACACTACATATAATATACATAACCTACTGTACTCTATATACACTACATATAATATACATAACCTACTGTACTCTATATACACTACATATAATATACATAACCTACTGTACTCTATATACACTACATATAATATACATAACCTACTGTACTCTATATACACTACATATAATATACATAACCTACTGTACTCTATATACACTACATATAATATACATAACCTACTGTACTCTATATACACTACATATAATATACATAACCTACTGTACTCTATATACACTACATATAATATACATAACCTACTGTACTCTATATACACTACATATAATATACATAACCTACTGTACTCTATATACACTACATATAATATACATAACCTACTGTACTCTATATACACTACATATAATATACATAACCTACTGTACTCTATATACACTACATATAATATACATAACCTACTGTACTCTATATACACTACATATAATATACATAACCTACTGTACTCTATATACACTACATATAATATACATAACCTACTGTACTCTATATACACTACATATAATATACATAACCTACTGTACTCTATATACACTACATATAATATACATAACCTACTGTACTCTATATACACTACATATAATATACATAACCTACTGTACTCTATATACACTACATATAATATACATAACCTACTGTACTCTATATACACTACATATAATATACATAACCTACTGTACTATATATACTACATATAATATACATAACCTACTGTACTCTATATACACTACATATAATATACATAACCTACTGTACTCTATATACACTACATATAATATACATAACCTACTGTACTCTATATACACTACATATAATATACATAACCTACTGTACTCTATATACACTACATATAATATACATAACCTACTGTACTCTATATACACTACATATAATATACATAACCTACTGTACTCTATATACACTACATATAATATACATAACCTACTGTACTCTATATACACTACATATAATATACATAACCTACTGTACTCTATATACACTACATATAATATACATAACCTACTGTACTCTATATACACTACATATAATATACATAACCTACTGTACTCTATATACACTACATATAATATACATAACCTACTGTACTCTATATACACTACATATAATATACACCACCTATATACATATATATATACATAACCTACTGTACTCTATATACACTACATATAATATACATAACCTACTGTACTCTATATACACTACATATAATATACATAACCTACTGTACTCTATATACACTACATATAATATACATAACCTACTGTACTCTATATACACTACATATAATATACATAACCTACTGTACTCTATATACACTACATATAATATACATAACCTACTGTACTCTATATACACTACATATAATATACATAACCTACTGTACTCTATATACACTACATATAATATACATAACCTACTGTACTCTATATACACTACATATAATAACATAACCTCTGTACTCTATATACACTACATATAATATACATAACCTACTATATACTCTATATACACTACATATAATATACATAACCTACTGTACTCTATATACACTACATATAATATACATAACCTACTGTACTCTATATACACTACATATAATATACATAACCTACTGTACTCTATATACACTACATATAATATACATAACCTACTGTACTCTATATACACTACATATAATATACATAACCTACTGTACTCTATATACACTACATATAATAACAAACCCTACCTATATACACTACATATAATATACATAACCTACTGTACTCTATATACACTACATATAATATACATAACCTACTGTACTCTATATACACTACATATAATATACATAACCTACTGTACTCTATATACACTACATATAATATACATAACCTACTGTACTCTATATACACTACATATAATATACATAACCTACTGTACTCTATATACACTACATATAATATACATAACCTACTGTACTCTATATACACTACATATAATATACATAACCTACTGTACTCTATATACACTACATATAATATACATAACCTACTGTACTCTATATACACTACATATAATATACATAACCTACTGTACTCTATATACACTACATATAATATACATAACCTACTGTACTCTATATACACTACATATAATATACATAACCTACTGTACTCTATATACACTACATATAATATACATAACCCTTACTCTATATACACTACATATAATATACATAACCTACTGTACTCTATATACACTACATATAATATACATAACCTACTGTACTCTATATACACTACATATAATATACATAACCTACTGTACTCTATATACACTACATATAATATACATAACCTACTGTACTCTATATACACTACATATAATATACATAACCTACTGTACTCTATATACACTACATATAATATACATAACCTACTGTACTCTATATACACTACATATAATATACATAACCTACTGTACTCTATATACACTACATATAATATACATAACCTACTGTACTCTATATACACTACATATAATATACATAACCTACTGTACTCTATATACACTACATATAATATACATAACCTACTGTACTCTATATACACTACATATAATATACATAACCTACTGTACTCTATATACACTACATATAATATACATAACCTACTGTACTCTATATACACTACATATAATATACATAACCTACTGTACTCTATATACACTACATATAATATACATAACCTACTGTACTCTATATACACTACATATAATATACATAACCTACTGTACTCTATATACACTACATATAATATACATAACCTACTGTACTCTATATACACTACATATAATATACATAACCTACTGTACTCTATATACACTACATATAATATACATAACCTACTGTACTCTATATACACTACATATAATATACATAACCTACTGTACTCTATATACACTACATATAATATACATAACCTACTGTACTCTATATACACTACATATAATATACATAACCTATTACTCTATGTACACTACTATTATATATACACTACATATAATATACATAACCTACTGTACTCTATATACACTACATATAATATACATAACCTACTGTACCTATATACACTACATATAATATACATAACCATACTCTATATACACTACATATAATATACATAACCTACTGTACTCTATATACACTACATATAATATACATAACCTACTGTACTCTATATACACTACATATAATATACATAACCTACTGTACTCTATATACACTACATATAATATACATAACCTACTGTACTCTATATACACTACATATAATATACATAACCTACTGTACTCTATATACACTACATATAATATACATAACCTACTGTACTCTATATACACTACATATAATATACATAACCTACTGTACTCTATATACACTACATATAATATACATAACCTACTGTACTCTATATACACTACATATAATATACATAACCTACTGTACTCTATATACACTACATATAATATACATAACCTACTGTACTCTATATACACTACATATAATATACATAACCTACTGTACTCTATATACACTACATATAATATACATAACCTACTGTACTCTATATACACTACATATAATATACATAACCTACTGTACTCTATATACACTACATATAATATACATAACCTACTGTACTATTATATACACTACATATAATATACATAACCTACTGTACTCTATATACACTACATATAATATACATAACCTACTGTACTCTATATACACTACATATAATATACATAACCTACTGTACTCTATATACACTACATATAATATACATAACCTACTGTACTCTATATACACTACATATAATATACATAACCTACATGTACTCTATATACACTACATATAATATACATAACCTACTGTACTCTATATACACTACATATAATATACATAACCTACTGTACTCTATATACACTACATATAATATACATAACCTACTGTACTCTATATACACTACATATAATATACATAACCTACTGTACTCTATATACACTACATATAATATACATAACCTACTGTACTCTATATACACTACATATAATATACATAACCTACTGTACTCTATATACACTACATATAATATACATAACCTACTGTACTCTATATACACTACATATAATATACATAACCACTTACTCTATATACACTACATATAATATACATAACCTACTGTACTCTATATACACTACATATAATATACATAACCTACTGTACTCTATATACACTACATATAATATACATAACCTACTGTACTCTATATACACTACATATAATATACATAACCTACTGTACTCTATATATACACTAAATATAATATACATAACCTACTGTACTCTATATACACTACATATAATATACATAACCTACTGTACTCTATATACACTACATATAATATACATAACCTACTGTACTCTATATACACTACATATAATATACATAACCTACTGTACTCTATATACACTACATATAATATACATAACCTACTGTACTCTATATACACTACATATAATATACATAACCTACTGTACTCTATATACACTACATATAATATACATAACCTACTGTACTCTATATACACTACATATAATATACATAACCTACTGTACTCTATATACACTACATATAATATACATAACCTACTGTACTCTATATACACTACATATAATATACATAACCTACTGTACTCTATATACACTACATATAATATACATAACCTACTGTACTCTATATACACTACATATAATATACATAACCTACTGTACTCTATATACACTACATATAATATACATAACCTACTGTACTCTATATACACTACATATAATATACATAACCTACTGTACTCTATATACACTACATATATATATACATAATATACATAACCTACTGTACTCTATATACACTACATATAATATACATAACCTACTGTACTCTATATACACTACATATAATATACATAACCTACTGTACTCTATATACACTACATATAATATACATAACCTACTGTACTCTATATACACTACATATAATATACATAACCTACTGTACTCTATATACACTACATATAATATACATAACCTACTGTACTCTATATACACTACATATAATATACATAACCTACTGTACTCTATATACACTACATATAATATACATAACCTACTGTACTCTATATACACTACATATAATATACATAACCTACTGTACTCTATATACACTACATATAATATACATAACCTACTGTACTCTATATACACTACATATAATATACATAACCTACTGTACTCTATATACACTACATATAATATACATAACCTACTGTACTCTATATACACTACATATAATATACATAACCTACTGTACTCTATATACACTACATATAATATACATAACCTACTGTACTCTATATACACTACATATAATATACATAACCTACTGTACTCTATATACACTACATATAATATACATAACCTACTGTACTCTATATACACTACATATAATATACATAACCTACTGTACTCTATATACACTACATATAATATACATAACCTACTGTACTCTATATACACTACATATAATATACATAACCTACTGTACTCTATATACACTACATATAATATACATAACCTACTGTACTCTATATACACTACATATAATATACATAACCTACTGTACTCTATATACACTACATATAATATACATAACCTACTGTACTCTATATACACTACATATAATATACATAACCTACTGTACTCTATATACACTACATATAATATACATAACCTACTGTACTCTATATACACTACATATAATATACATAACCTACTGTACTCTATATACACTACATATAATATACATAACCTACTGTACTCTATATACACTACATATAATATACATAACCTACTGTACTCTATATACACTACATATAATATACATAACCTACTGTACTCTATATACACTACATATAATATACATAACCTAATGTACTCTATATACACTACATATAATATACATAACCTACTGTACTCTATATACACTACATATAATATACATAACCTACTGTACTCTATATACACTACATATAATATACATAAACCTACTATACTCTATATACACTACATATAATATACATAACCTACTGTACTCTATATACACTACATATAATATACATAACCTACTGTACTCTATATACACTACATATAATATACATAACCTACTGTACTCTATATACACTACATATAATATACATAACCTACTGTACTCTATATACACTACATATAATATACATAACCTACTGTACTCTATATACACTACATATAATATACATAACCTACTGTACTCTATATACACTACATATAATATACATAACCTACTGTACTCTATATACACTACATATAATATACATAACCTACTGTACTCTATATACACTACATATAATATACATAACCTACTGTACTCTATATACACTACATATAATATACATAACCTACTGTACTCTATATACACTACATATAATATACATAACCTACTGTACTCTATATACACTACATATAATATACATAACCTACTGTACTCTATATACACTACATATAATACACCCTACATATAATATACATAACCTACTGTACTCTATATACACTACATATAATATACATAACCTACTGTACTCTATATACACTACATATAATATACATAACCTACTGTACTCTATATACACTACATATAATATACATAACCTAATGTACTCTATATACACTACATATAATATACATAACCTACTGTACTCTATATACACTACATATAATATACATAACCTACTGTACTCTATATACACTACATATAATATACATAACCTACTGTACTCTATATACACTACATATAATATACATAACCTACTGTACTCTATATACACTACATATAATATACATAACCTACTGTACTCTATATACACTACATATAATATACATAACCTACTGTACTCTATATACACTACATATAATATACATAACCTACTGTACTCTATATACACTACATATAATATACATAACCTACTGTACTCTATATACACTACATATAATATACATAACCTACTGTACTCTATATACACTACATATAATATACATAACCTACTGTACTCTATATACACTACATATAATATACATAACCTACTGTACTCTATATACACTACATATAATATACATAACCTACTGTACTCTATATACACTACATATAATATACATAACCTACTGTACTCTATATACACTACATATAATATACATAACCTACTGTACTCTATATACACTACATATAATATACATAACCTACTGTACTCTATATACACTACATATAATATACATAACCTACTGTACTCTATATACACTACATATAATATACATAACCTACTGTACTCTATATACACTACATATAATATACATAACCTACTGTACTCTATATACACTACATATAATATACATAACCTACTGTACTCTATATACACTACATATATATACATAACCTACTGTACTAAAATACATATAATATACATAACCTACTGTACTCTATATACACTACATATAATATACATAACCTACTGTACTCTATATACACTACATATAATATACATAACCTACTGTACTCTATATACACTACATATAATATACATAACCTACTGTACTCTATATACACTACATATAATATACATAACCTACTGTACTCTATATACACTACATATAATATACATAACCTACTGTACTCTATATACACTACATATAATATACATAACCTACTGTACTCTATATACACTACATATAATATACATAACCTACTGTACTCTATATACACTACATATAATATACATAACCTACTGTACTCTATATACACTACATATAATATACATAACCTACTGTACTCTATATACACTACATATAATATACATAACCTACTGTACTCTATATACACTACATATAATATACATAACCTACTGTACTCTATATACACTACATATAATATACATAACCTACTGTACTCTATATACACTACATATAATATACATAACCTACTGTACTCTATATACACTACATATAATATACATAACCTACTGTACTCTATATACACTACATATAATATACATAACCTACTGTACTCTATATACACTACATATAATATACATAACCTACTGTACTCTATATACACTACATATAATATACATAACCTACTGTACTCTATATACACTACATATAATATACATAACCTACTGTACTCTATATACACTACATATAATATACATAACCTACTTACTCTATATACACTACATATAATATACATAACCACTGTACTCTATATACACTACATATAATATATAACCTACTGTACTCTATATACACACATATAATATACATAACCTACTGTACTCTATATACACTACATATAATATACATAACCTACTGTACTCTATATACACTACATATAATATACATAACCTACTGTACTCTATATACACTACATATAATATACATAACCTACTGTACTCTATATACACTACATATAATATACATAACCTACTGTACTCTATATACACTACATATAATATACATAACCTACTGTACTCTATATACACTACATATAATATACATAACCTACTGTACTCTATATACACTACATATAATATACATAACCTACTGTACTCTATATACACTACATATAATATACATAACCTACTGTACTCTATATACACTACATATAATATACATAACCTACTGTACTCTATATACACTACATATAATATACATAACCTACTGTACTCTATATACACTACATATAATATACATAACCTACTGTACTCTATATACACTACATATAATATACATAACCTACTGTACTCTATATACACTACATATAATATACATAACCTACTGTACTCTATATACACTACATATAATATACATAACCTACTGTACTCTATATACACTACATATAATATACATAACCTAATATACTCTATATACACTACATATAATATACATAACCTACTGTACTCTATATACACTACATATAATATACATAACCTACTGTACTCTATATACACTACATATAATATACATAACCTACTGTACTCTATATACACTACATATAATATACATAACCTACTGTACTCTATATACACTACATATAATATACATAACCTACTGTACTCTATATACACTACATATAATATACATAACCTACTGTACTCTATATACACTACATATAATATACATAACCTACTGTACTCTATATACACTACATATAATATACATAACCTACTGTACTCTATATACACTACATATAATATACATAACCTACTGTACTCTATATACACTACATATAATATACATAACCTACTGTACTCTATATACACTACATATAATATACATAACCTACTGTACTCTATATACACTACATATAATATACATAACCTACTGTACTCTATATACACTACATATAATATACATAACCTACTGTACTCTATATACACTACATATAATATACATAACCTACTGTACTCTATATACACTACATATAATATACATAACCTACTGTACTCTATATACACTACATATAATATACATAACCTACTGTACTCTATATACACTACATATAATATACATAACCTACTGTACTCTATATACACTACATATAATATACATAACCTACTGTACTCTATATACACTACATATAATATACATAACCTACTGTACTCTATATACACTACATATAATATACATAACCTACTGTACTCTATATACACCACTACATATAATATACATAACATAATATACTCTATATACACTACATATAATATACATAACCTACTGTACTCTATATACACTACATATAATATACATAACCTACTGTACTCTATATACACTACATATAATATACATAACCTACTGTACTCTATATACACTACATATAATATACATAACCTACTGTACTCTATATACACTACATATAATATACATAACCTACTGTACTCTATATACACTACATATAATATACATAACCTACTGTACTCTATATACACTACATATAATATACATAACCTACTGTACTCTATATACACTACATATAATATACATAACCTACTGTACTCTATATACACTACATATAATATACATAACCTACTGTACTCTATATACACTACATATAATATACATAACCTACTGTACTCTATATACACTACATATAATATACATAACCTACTGTACTCTATATACACTACATATAATATACATAACCTACTGTACTCTATATACACTACATATAATATACATAACCTACTGTACTCTATATACACTACATATAATATACATAACCTACTGTACTCTATATACACTACATATAATATACATAACCTACTGTACTCTATATACACTACATATAATATACATAACCTACTGTACTCTATATACACTACATATAATATACATAACCTACTGTACTCTATATACACTACATATAATATACATAACCTACTGTACTCTATATACACTACATATAATATACATAACCTACTGTACTCTATATACACTACATATAATATACATAACCTACTGTACTCTATATACACTACATATAATATACATAACCTACTGTACTCTATATACACTACATATAATATACATAACCTACTTACTCTATATACACTACATATAATATACATAACCTACTGTACTCTATATACACTACATATAATATACATAACCTACTGTACTCTATATACACTACATATAATATACATAACCTACTGTACTCTATATACACTACATATAATATACATAACCTACTGTACTCTATATACACTACATATAATATACATAACCTACTGTACTCTATATACACTACATATAATATACATAACCTACTGTACTCTATATACACTACATATAATATACATAACCTACTGTACTCTATATACACTACATATAATATACATAACCTACTGTACTCTATATACACTACATATAATATACATAACCTACTGTACTCTATATACACTACATATAATATACATAACCTACTGTACTCTATATACACTACATATAATATACATAACCTACTGTACTCTATATACACTACATATAATATACAACCACTGTCTCTATATACACTACATATAATATACATAACCTACTGTACTCTATATACACTACATATAATATACATAACCTACTGTACTCTATATACACTACATATAATATACATAACCTACTGTACTCTATATACACTACATATAATATACATAACCTACTGTACTCTATATACACTACATATAATATACATAACCTACTGTACTCTATATACACTACATATAATATACATAACCTACTGTACTCTATATACACTACATATAATATACATAACCTACTGTACTCTATATACACTACATATAATATACATAACCTACTGTACTCTATATACACTACATATAATATACATAACCTACTGTACTCTATATACACTACATATAATATACATAACCTACTTATCTATATACACTACATATAATATAACCTACTGTACTATACACTACATATAATATACATAACCTACTGTACTCTATATACACTACATATAATATACATAACCTACTGTACTCTATATACACTACATATAATATACATAACCTACTGTACTCTATATACACTACATATAATATACATAACCTACTGTACTCTATATACACTACATATATATATACATAACCTAACTGTACTCTATATACACTACATATAATATACATAACCTACTGTACTCTATATACACTACATATAATATACATAACCTACTATACTCTATATACACTACATATAATATACATAACCTAATGTACTCTATATACACTACATATAATATACATAACCTACTGTACTCTATATACACTACATATAATATACATAACCTACTGTACTCTATATACACTACATATAATATACATAACCTACTGTACTCTATATACACTACATATAATATACATAACCTACTGTACTCTATATACACTACATATAATATACATAACCTACTGTACTCTATATACACTACATATAATATACATAACCTACTGTACTCTATATACACTACATATAATATACATAACCTACTGTACTCTATATACACTACATATAATATACATAACCTACTGTACTCTATATACACTACATATAATATACATAACCTACTGTACTCTATATACACTACATATAATACCCTACTACTTATATACTACATATACTGTACTCTATATACACTACATATAATATACATAACCTACTGTACTCTATATACACTACATATAATATACATAACCTACTGTACTCTATATACACTACATATAATATACATAACCTACTGTACTCTATATACACTACATATAATATACATAACCTACTGTACTCTATATACACTACATATAATATACATAACCTACTGTACTCTATATACACTACATATAATATACATAACCTACTGTACTCTATATACACTACATATAATATACATAACCTACTGTACTCTATATACACTACATATAATATACATAACCTACTGTACTCTATATACACTACATATAATATACATAACCTACTGTACTCTATATACACTACATATAATATACATAACCTACTGTACTCTATATACACTACATATAATATACATAACCTACTGTACTCTATATACACTACATATAATATACATAACCTACTGTACTCTATATACACTACATATAATATACATAACCTACTGTACTCTATATACACTACATATAATATACATAACCTACTGTACTCTATATACACTACATATAATATACATAACCTAATGTACTCTATATACACTACATATAATATACATAACCTACTGTACTCTATATACACTACATATAATATACATAACCTACTGTACTCTATATACACTACATATAATATACATAACCTACTGTACTCTATATACACTACATATAATATACATAACCTACTGTACTCTATATACACTACATATAATATACATAACCTACTGTACTCTATATACACTACATATAATATACATAACCTACTGTACTCTATATACACTACATATAATATACATAACCTACTGTACTCTATATACACTACATATAATATACATAACCTACTGTACTCTATATACACTACATATAATATACATAACCTACTGTACTCTATATACACTACATATAATATACATAACCTACTGTACTCTATATACACTACATATAATATACATAACCTACTGTACTCTATATACACTACATATAATATACATAACCTACTGTACTCTATATACACTACATATAATATACATAACCTACTGTACTCTATATACACTACATATAATATACATAACCTACTGTACTCTATATACACTACATATAATATACATAACCTACTGTACTCTATATACACTACATATAATATACATAACCTACTGTACTCTATATACACTACATATAATATACATAACCTACTGTACTCTATATACACTACATATAATATACATAACCTACTGTACTCTATATACACTACATATAATATACATAACCTACTGTACTCTATATACACTACATATAATATACATAACCTACTGTACTCTATTACTCTATATACACTACATATAATATACATAACCTACTGTACTCTATATACACATAATCTACATACCTAATATACTATATACACTACTGTAACTCTATATACACTACATATAATATACATAACCTACTGTACTCTATATACACTACATATAATATACATAACCTACTGTACTCTATATACACTACATATAATATACATAACCTACTGTACTCTATATACACTACATATAATATACATAACCTACTGTACTCTATATACACTACATATAATATACATAACCTACTGTACTCTATATACACTACATATAATATACATAACCTACTGTACTCTATATACACTACATATAATATACATAACCTACTTATATACTCATATAATATATATATATATATATATACATAACCTACTGTACTCTATATACACTACATATAATATACATAACCTACTGTACTCTATATACACTACATATAATATACATAACCTACTGTACTCTATATACACTACATATAATATACATAACCTACTGTACTCTATATACACTACATATAATATACATAACCTACTGTACTCTATATACACTACATATAATATACATAACCTACTGTACTCTATATACACTACATATAATATACATAACCTACTGTACTCTATATACACTACATATAATATACATAACCTACTGTACTCTATATACACTACATATAATATACATAACCTAATGTACTCTATATACACTACATATAATATACATAACCTACTGTACTCTATATACACTACATATAATATACATAACCTACTGTACTCTATATACACTACATATAATATACATAACCTACTGTACTCTATATACACTACATATAATATACATAACCTACTGTACTCTATATACACTACATATAATATACATAACCTACTGTACTCTATATACACTACATATAATATACATAACCTACTGTACTCTATATACACTACATATAATATACATAACCTAATGTACTCTATATACACTACATATAATATACATAACCTACTGTACTCTATATACACTACATATAATATACATAACCTACTGTACTCTATATACACTACATATAATATATATATACTCTATATACACTACATATAATATAATAACATACTATATACACTACATATAATATACATAACCTACTGTACTCTATATACACTACATATAAAATATACATAACCTACTGTACTCTATATACACTACATATAATATACATAACCTACTGTACTCTATATACACTACATATAATATACATAACCTACTGTACTCTATATACACTACATATAATATACATAACCTACTGTACTCTATATACACTACATATAATATACATAACCTACTGTACTCTATATACACTACATATAATATACATAACCTACTGTACTCTATATACACTACATATAATATACATAACCTACTGTACTCTATATACACTACATATAATATACATAACCTACTGTACTCTATATACACTACATATAATATACATAACCTACTGTACTCTATATACACTACATATAATATACATAACCTAATTACTTATATACACTACATATAATATACATAACCTATGTACTCTATATACACTACATATAATATACATAACCTACTGTACTCTATATACACTACATATAATATACATAACCTACTGTACTCTATATACACTACATATAATATACATAACCTACTGTACTCTATATACACTACTAAACTACGTACTCTATATACACTACATATAATATACATAACCTACTGTACTCTATATACACTACATATAATATACATAACCTACTGTACTCTATATACACTACATATAATATACATAACCTACTGTACTCTATATACACTACATATAATATACATAACCTACTGTACTCTATATACACTACATATAATATACATAACCTACTGTACTCTATATACACTACATATAATATACATAACCTACTGTACTCTATATACACTACATATAATATACATAACCTACTGTACTCTATATACACTACATATAATATACATAACCTACTGTACTCTATATACACTACATATAATATACATAACCTACTGTACTCTATATACACTACATATAAATATATACATAACCTACTTGTACTCTATATACACTACATATAATATACATAACCTACTGTACTCTATATACACTACATATAATATACATAACCTACTGTACTCTATATACACTACATATAAATATATATATACATAACCTACTGTACTCTATATACACTACATATAATATACATAACCTACTGTACTCTATATACACTACATATAATATACATAACCTACTGTACTCTATATACACTACATATAATATACATAACATAATATACTCTATATACACTACATATAATATACATAACCTACTGTACTCTATATACACTACATATAATATACATAACCTACTGTACTCTATATACACTACATATAATATACATAACCTACTGTACTCTATATACACTACATATAATATACATAACCTAATGTACTCTATATACACTACATATAATATATATATACATAACCTACTGTACTCTATATACACTACATATAATATACATAACCTACTGTACTCTATATACACTACATATAATATACATAACCTACTGTACTCTATATACACTACATATAATATACATAACCTACTGTACTCTATATACACTACATATAATATACATAACCTACTGTACTCTATATACACTCCATATAATATACATAACCTACTGTACTCTATATACACTACATATAATATACATAACCTACTGTACTCTATATACACTACATATAATATACATAACCTACTGTACTCTATATACACTACATATAATATACATAACCTACTGTACTCTATATACACTACATATAATATACATAACCTACTGTACTCTATATACACTACATATATATATACATAACCTACTGTACTCTATATACACTACATATAATATACATAACCTACTGTACTCTATATACACTACATATAATATACATAACCTAATATACTCTATATACACTACATATAATATACATAACCTACTGTACTCTATATACACTACATATAATATACAACCACTGATACACTACATATAACATACATAACCTACTGTACTCTATATACACTACATATAACATACATAACCTACTGTACTCTATATACACTACATATAATATACATAACCTACTGTACTCTATATACACTACATATAATATACATAACCTACTGTACTCTATATACACTACATATAATAATATACATAACCTACTGTACTCTATATACACTACATATATACACATAACCTACTGTACTCTATAAATATATATATACATAACCTACTGTACTCTATATACACTACATATAATACACATAACCTACTGTACTCTATATACACTACATATAATATACATAACCTACTGTACTCTATATACACTACATATAATATACATAACCTACTGTACTCTATATACACTACATATAACATACATAACCTACTGTACTCTATATACACTACATGTAATATACATTAAGTCTATATACATGTTCTCCTTTGATTCCTATGGATGTAAATATGTTCCTGCTTTTTTTTTTATTATACAATATTAAATAATCCCATCTCTGACTCTGAGCCCTTTCTATGACTGCATAACCCTAAGATATATTCTGTATATTGTTCACCTTAGGCTTGAGAAAGGCTAGGTTCACCCCTGACAATAACCTTAACTCTCCCAAATATACTGTATACAGTTGTGCTAAAAAGTTTCCTTCCCCCGGCAGATTTTTTGTTTTTTTGGCCTTTTTTCAGAGAATATGAATGATAACACAAAAACTTTTCCTCCGCTCATGGTTAGTGGTTGGTTGAAGCCATTTATTGTCAGACTTCTGTGTTTTATCTTATTAAATCATAAGGACAACCAAAAACACCAAAATGCCCCTGTTCATTAGTTCCCATACCCCAGTTGTTAATAGCGTGTTTTGCCCCCTTGGAGTGTTTTGTGCTAGTTGTGGATGAGGCTCTTTATTTTCTCAGATGGGTCTCCAGTTCCTGTAAGTTCCTGGGCTGTCTTGCATGTCCTGCGCGCTTGAGATCTCCCCAGAGTGGTCAATGATATTGAGGTCAGGAGACTGAGATTGGCCACTCCAGAACCTTCACTTTCTTCTGCTGTAGCCAATGACAGGACGACTTGGCCTTGTGTTTTGGATCGTTGTCATGTTGGAACATCCAAGTCCGTCCCATGCGCAGCTTCCTGGCTGATGAGGGCAGATTTGCCTCCAGTATTTGCTGATAACGCGCTGCATTCATCTTTCCTTCAGCTTTGACCAAGTTTCGTGAGCCTCTGAAGCTCACACATCCCATCATCAGTGATCCACCTCCGGGCTTTACAGTAGGAATGGGGTTCCTTCCATCATAGGCCTTGCTGACACCTCTCCAAATGTAACGTTTATGGTGGTGTCCAAAAAGTGTGATTTTTGTCTCATCACTCCAAATTACCTTGTTCCAGAAGTTTTGAGGCTTGTCTCTGTGCTGTTTGGCGTATTGAAGGCGAGATTCTTTGTGGCATTTGCGCAGTAATGACTTTCTTCTGGCAACTCCACCATGCAGCCCATTTTTCTTCAAGTGCCTCCTTATTGTACATCTTGTAACAGCCGCACCGATGGTTTTCAGAGAGTCCTGTATTTCAGCTGATGTTATGTGTGGGGGGTTTTCTTTGCATCCCAAACAATTTTCCGAGCAGATATGGCCGAAATTTTGTTTGGTCTACCTGACCGTGGTTTGGTTTCTGGGCATGTTATCAGGCCAAAATCACCAGGGGATGGGAACTTTTGAAAAGGGTAATTTTGATGTTTTTGGTTGTCATTATGATTTATAAAGCGAAAACACAGAAGTCTGACAATAAATGGCTTCAACCATCCACTAACCATGAGGGGAGAAAAAGGTTTTGTGTTATCATTTATATTCTCTGAAAAAAAGGCCAAAAAAAACAAAAAAAATCTGCCAGGGTATGTAAACTGTTTAGCACAACTGTATTGTTGGGTTGAAAACTAAACATCCACCAGGCTTGAGAGGGAGCCCAGTCGTGGCTGGTCCATAAGAAGTGATGTCCAATATGCCTTGAAGGAACAAATGTATGTCTTCCTTTGTCCAATTAAAGTAGATCTCAGGCTTCTCATGGCTGACTGTCCATCTACAAGATGTCATATACATGCCTGACAGAGATTAATTGACAAATCGATATATGACTGTAGCTTTTAAAACCTTATCAATCCCGTGTTATTGATCCTGTCCGTTGTTTCTTCATACAGACCATCCATGAATGTGAAATATGGTATCATGTCTCAGCCAAATTCCTCCAGGTTATTACCCATCCAGTTCTTCCTCCTGGGGATCCCTGGCCTTGAACATCTCTATCTCTACCTTGCTCTTATCTTTACTTTGGTTTATGTCACATCAGTCATTGGAAACTTCACTCTGCTCTTCATCATCAGGGTAGATCGGAGCCTCCACGAGCCTATGTACTATTTTCTATCCATGTTATCCTTCATTGACCTAGTATTGTCCAATTCTACAACACCCAAGATGTTGGGGATCCTATGGTTGAACTCTCATGAGATTTATGCTGAGGCGTGCCTCACCCAGATGTTCTTCCTCCATTCCTTTGCTATTATGGAGTCAGCTCTACTCCTGGCTATGGCGTTTGACAGATATGTTGCCATCTGTAACCCTCTAAGGTACTCCTCTATACTAACAAAATGGCTGATAACATGTATCGGTGTATTGACGATCAGTAGAGCAGTGGCACTGATGACTCCATTACCTTTCCTCATTAAAAGGCTTCCATTCTGCTCGACCAATGTCATCCACCACTCCTACTGCGAGCACATGGCCGTGGTGAAACTGGCCTGTACCGATATCACTTTCAACAACATCTTTGGCATTGTCGTGGTATTTTTCATTGGGGGGTTGGATCTGATCTGCATCATCTGCTCTTACATCCTGATTCTCAAGGCTGCATTTCAGTTGTCCTCTAAGGAAGCCAGATTCAAGGCTCTTGGCACTTGCGCCTCCCATATTTGCGCCATTCTTGCCTTCTGGATTCCGGCGGTTCTATCTTCTGTCGTCCACAGGTTTGCAAAACACACCCCTGTTCATATTCACATCTTATTGGCCAACGTGTACCTGATGCTGCCGCCTCTGATCAACCCCATTGTGTATGGTGTAAAGACCAAACAGATAAGGAACAGGGTGAAATCCATCTTCAGCG
This sequence comes from Leptodactylus fallax, assembly GCA_947044405.1. NCBI lineage: Eukaryota > Metazoa > Chordata > Amphibia > Anura > Leptodactylidae > Leptodactylus > Leptodactylus fallax. The sequence goes on from CAMRHE010000826.1 coordinate 318,346, forward strand.
TGGACTTCATGTGTTCTAGCAATGTCTGCGCCAATACAACCAGGTCTCATGGTAAACAGCACTGCAATGGTCGCACAACTAGGCGAAAAAGCTAAAGGACAAATTCATTCTCTCTACTACAAGTGAACCTTGTGAGAATCATTTAGAAAATATTTGTGAGGTCCACCCCCAAGGTTCTTGTTACTTCTGATTTTTGGAAACATCTCTCATTACAGACTGGTTCCTCTCTGCTCACTACCGAATGTCACATCTGATTTTACTAGTCTGTGTCTTTGGGGTGGGTATTGTTACCCCTGCCACGTCCTTGCTCTCTTCCACTCTCCATCACTTTCCACATTTTCAGAAATTTTTTTAACCATTTAGGCTGCCTGGATATATAGTGGGTTGTGCTCCAGGTGTGAGGCCAAAGCCAAAATAATAAAACTGCGGCATTGTGTGTGTTTTGACAAGCTATGAGGCGCAGGATGCTCCATGTTAGTGTATATTTGTGAACTTTCTTTCTGCCCTTGGTCAATTCTGTGCAACATTCCGTCAGATGTAGAAAGCGCCGTCTGTAGAGTACGTTATTCTATCGCAGTGTCGGGCCCCGGTGTGATTTGCATAGTGCCTCATTGTCATGTACATAGTATTACAACTGCGAGGTATAATAATAACGTATCACATCACTGACACAGCAGTGATTTATAGACCTGTAAGGGAAACCTGATAAGTGCACTAGTCAGATCTAGACCAGAACTAGGGACAGTCAGACTGAGAGATATAGGAAATAATCCACAGATGATACAGTGTGTTAGGAGAGGAAGACTTAATGTAATTGATAGACAGCGAACGGAGACAGGAGTCACTGGGGATCAATTTATTATTCCAATTCTGCTTTGTTTTCATTTACTCTGTCTTGTTAGATAGATTGTGTCAAATTTATTAAAGTTATGCCCTATTTTTATTGTGCTCTCCGTCAATTGTGCTTTTTTCTGCATCTTTATTGCATTATGGGTGCGGTTCTGCATGGTGCATACATTTCATTTCGGTCACACTGTTAGAGCAGCAGCATAGGCTGTGTATATCAGTGCAGTTATAGAGAGAGATAGGAGTCCCTCCGTCTGTCTGTCACATTGTTAGAGCAGCAGTACAGGCTGTGGGTGTCAGTGCAGTGATATAGAGAGAGATAGGAGTCCCTCTGTCTGTCTGTCACACTGCTAGAGCAGCAGCATAGGCTGTGTATATCAGTGCAGTTATAGAGAGAGATAGGAGTCCCTCTGTCTGTCTGTCACATTGTTAGAGCAGCAGTACAGGCTGTGGGTGTCAGTGCAGTGATATAGAGAGAGATAGGAGTCCCTCTGTCCGTCTGTCACATTGTTAGAGCAGCAGCATAGGCTGTGTATATCAGTGCAGTTATAGAGAGAGATAGGAGTCCCTCTGTCTGTCTGTCACACTGTTAGAGCAGCAGCACAGGCTGTGTAGTGTCAGTGCAGTGATATAGAGAGAGATAGGAGTCCCTCTGTCTGTCTGTCACACTGTGAGCTAGAGAAGCAGCATAGGCTGTGTATATCAGTGCAGTTATAGAGAGAGATAGGAGTCCCTACCGTCTGTCTGTCTGTCACATTGTTAGAGCAGCAGTACAGGCTGTGGGTGTCAGTGCAGTGATATAGAGAGAGATAGGAGTCCCTCTGTCTGTCTGTCACACTGTTAGAGCAGCAGTACAGGCTGTGTATATCAGTGCAGTTATAGAGAGAGATAGGAGTCCCTCTGTCTGTCTGTCTGTCACACTGTTAGAGCAGCAGTACAGGCTGCTGTATGGCAGTGCAGTGATATAGAGAGAGATAGGAGTCCCTCTGTCTGTCTGTCACACTGTTAGAGCAGCAGTACAGGCTGTGTATGGCAGTGCAGTGATATAGAGAGAGATAGGAGTCCCTCTGTCTGTCGGTCACACTGTTAGAGCAGCAGTACAGGCTGTGAGTGTCAGTGCAGTGATATAGAGAGAGATAGGAGTCCCTCTGTCTGTCTGTCACACTGTTAGAGAAGCAGCATAGGCTGTGTATATCAGTGCAGTTATAGAGAGAGATAGGAGTCCCTACGTCTGTCTGTCTGTCACATTGTTAGAGCAGCAGTACAGGCTGTGGGTGTCAGTGCAGTTATAGAGAGAGATAGGAGTCCCTCTGTCCGTCTGTCACATTGTTAGAGCAGCAGCATAGGCTGTGTATATCAGTGCAGTTATAGAGAGAGATAGGAGTCCCTCTGTCTGTCTGTCACACTGTTAGAGCAGCAGCAGGGGGCAGGCAGTGATGTAGAGGCCTGTAGAGCAGCAGACAGGCGGGGGTGCAGTGATATAGAGAGAGATAGGAGTCCCTCTGTCTGTCTGTCACACTGTTAGAGAAGCAGCATAGGCTGTGTATATCAGTGCAGTTATAGAGAGAGATAGGAGTCCCTACGTCTGTCTGTCTGTCACATTGTTAGAGCAGCAGTACAGGCTGTGGGTGTCAGTGCAGTGATATAGAGAGAGATAGGAGTCCCTCTGTCTGTCTGTCACATTGTTAGAGCAGCAGTACAGGCTGTGTATATCAGTGCAGTTATAGAGAGAGATAGGAGTCCCTCTGTCTGTCTGTCTGTCACACTGTTAGAGCAGCAGTACAGGCTGTGTATGGCAGTGCAGTGATATAGAGAGAGATAGGAGTCCCTCTGTCTGTCTGTCACACTGGTTAGAGCAGCAGTACAGGCTGTGTATGGCAGTGCAGTGATATAGAGAGAGATAGGAGTCCCTCTGTCTGTCTGTCACACTGTTAGAGAAGCAGCATAGGCTGTGTATATCAGTGCAGTTATAGAGAGAGATAGGAGTCCCTACGTCTGTCTGTCTGTCACATTGTTAGAGCAGCAGTACAGGCTGTGGGTGTCAGTGCAGTAAGTGATATAGAGAGAGATAGGAGTCCCTCTGTCTGTCTGTCACATTGTTAGAGCAGCAGTACAGGCTGTGTATATCAGTGCAGTTATAGAGAGAGATAGGAGTCCCTCTGTCTGTCTGTCACATTGTTAGAGCAGCAGTACAGGCTGTGGGTGTCAGTGCAGTGATATAGAGAGAGATAGGAGTCCCTACGTCTGTCTGTCTGTCACATTGTTAGAGCAGCAGTACAGGCTGTGGGTGTCAGTGCAGTGATATAGAGAGAGATAGGAGTCCCTCTGTCTGTCTGTCACACTGTTAGAGCAGCAGCACAGGCTGTGAGTGTCAGTGCAGTGATATAGAGAGAGATAGGAGTCCCTCTGTCTGTCTGTCACACTGTTAGAGCAGCAGTACAGGCTGTGTATGGCAGTGCAGTGATATAGAGAGAGATAGGAGTCCCTCTGTCTGTCTGTCACACTGTTAGAGCAGCAGTACAGGCTGTGTATGGCAGTGCAGTGATATAGAGAGAGATAGGAGTCCCTCTGTCTGTCTGTCACACTGTTAGAGCAGCAGCATAGGCTGTGTATATCAGTGCAGTTATAGAGAGAGATAGGAGTCCCCTCTGTCTGTCTGTCACACATTGTTAGAGCAGCAGTACAGGCTGTGGGTGTCAGTGCAGTGATATAGAGAGAGATAGGAGTCCCTCTGTCTGTCTGTCACACTGTTAGAGCAGCAGTACAGGCTGTGGGTGTCAGTGCAGTGATATAGAGAGAGATAGGAGTCCCTCTGTCTGTCTGTCTGTCACACTGTTAGAGCAGCAGCACAGGCTGTGTATGGCAGTGCAGTGATATAGAGAGAGATAGGAGTCCCTCTGTCTGTCTGTCACATTGTTAGAGCAGCAGTACAGGCTGTGGGTGTCAGTGCAGTGATATAAATAGAGAGAGATAGGAGTCCCTCTGTCTGTCTGTCACACTGTTAGAGACAGCAGCATAGGCTGTGTAGCGTGTCAGTGCAGTTATAGAGAGAGATAGGAGTCCCTCTGTCTGTCTGTCACTTGTTAGAGCAGCAGTACAGGCTGTGGGTGTCAGTGCAGTGATATAGAGAGAGATAGGAGTCCCTCTGTCTGTCTGTCACACTGTTAGAGCAGCAGCACAGGCTGTGTATATCAGTGCAGTTATAGAGAGAGATAGGAGTCCCTCTGTCTGTCTGTCACATTGTTAGAGCAGCAGTACAGGCTTGTCAGTGCAGTGATATAGAGAGAGATAGGAGTCCCTCTGTCTGTCTGTCACACTGTTAGAGAAGCACCGCACAAAAAGGCTGTGTATATCAGTGCAGTTATAGAGAGAGATAGGAGTCCCTACGTCTGTCTGTCTGTCACATTGTTAGAGCAGCAGTACAGGCTGTGGGTGTCAGTGCAGTGATATAGAGAGAGATAGGAGTCCCTCTGTCTGTCTGTCACATTGTTAGAGCAGCAGTACAGGCTGTGTATATCAGTGCAGTTATAGAGAGAGATAGGAGTCCCTCTGTCTGTCTGTCTGTCACACTGTTAGAGCAGCAGTACAGGCTGTGTATGGCAGTGCAGTGATATAGAGAGAGATAGGAGTCCCTCTGTCTGTCTGTCACACTGTTAGAGCAGCAGTACAGGCTGTGTATGGCAGTGCAGTGATATAGAGAGAGATAGGAGTCCCTCTGTCTGTCTGTCACACTGTTAGAGAAGCAGCATAGGCTGTGTATATCAGTGCAGTTATAGAGAGAGATAGGAGTCCCTACGTCTGTCTGTCTGTCACATTGTTAGAGCAGCAGTACAGGCTGTGGGTGTCAGTGCAGTGATATAGAGAGAGATAGGAGTCCCTCTGTCTGTCTGTCACATTGTTAGAGCAGCAGTACAGGCTGTGTATATCAGTGCAGTTATAGAGAGAGATAGGAGTCCCTCTGTCCGTCTGTCACATTGTTAGAGCAGCAGCATAGGCTGTGTATATCAGTGCAGTTATAGAGAGAGATAGGAGTCCCTCTGTCTGTCTGTCACATTGTTAGAGCAGCAGTACAGGCTGTGGGTGTCAGTGCAGTGATATAGAGAGAGATAGGAGTCCCCGTCTGTCTGTCTGTCACATTGTTAGAGCAGCAGTACAGGCTGTGGGTGTCAGTGCAGTGATATAGAGAGAGATAGGAGTCCCTCTGTCTGTCTGTCACACTGTTAGAGCAGCAGCACAGGATGTAAGTGTCAGTGCAGTGATATAGAGAGAGATAGGAGTCCCTCTGTCTGTCTGTCACACTGTTAGAGCAGCAGTACAGGCTGTGTATGGCAGTGCAGTGATATAGAGAGAGATAGGAGTCCCTCTGTCTGTCTGTCACACTGTTAGAGCAGCAGTACAGGCTGTGTATGGCAGTGCAGTGATATAGAGAGAGATAGGAGTCCCTCTGTCTGTCTGTCACACTGTTAGAGAAGCAGCATAGGCTGTGTATATCAGTGCAGTTATAGAGAGAGATAGGAGTCCCTACGTCTGTCTGTCTGTCACATTGTTAGAGCAGCAGTACAGGCTGTGGGTGTCAGTGCAGTGATATAGAGAGAGATAGGAGTCCCTCTGTCTGTCTGTCACATTGTTAGAGCAGCAGCATAGGCTGTGTATATCAGTGCAGTTATAGAGAGAGATAGGAGTCCCTCTGTCTGTCTGTCTGTCACACTGTTAGAGCAGCAGTACAGGCTGTGTGTGGCAGTGCAGTGATATAGAGAGAGATAGGAGTCCCTCTGTCTGTCTGTCACACTGTTAGAGAAGCAGCACAGGCTGTGTATATCAGTGCAGTTATAGAGAGAGATAGGAGTCCCTCTGTCTGTCTGTCACATTGTTAGAGCAGCAGTACAGGCTGTGGGTGTCAGTGCAGTGATATAGAGAGAGATAGGAGTCCCTCTGTCTGTCTGTCACACTGTTAGAGAAGCAGCATAGGCTGTGTATATCAGTGCAGTTATAGAGAGAGATAGGAGTCCCTACGTCTGTCTGTCTGTCACATTGTTAGAGCAGCAGTACAGGCTGTGGGTGTCAGTGCAGTGATATAGAGAGAGATAGGAGTCCCTCTGTCTGTCTGTCACACTGTTAGAGCAGCAGTACAGGCTGTGTATGTCAGTGCAGTGATATAGAGAGAGATAGGAGTCCCTCTGTCTGTCTGTCACACTGTTAGAGCAGCAGCACAGGCTGTGTAGTGTCAGTGCAGTGATATAGAGAGAGATAGGAGTCCCTCTGTCTGTCTGTCACACTGTTAGAGCAGCAGCACAGGCTGTGTTGATGCAGTGCAGTGATATAGAGAGAGATAGGAGTCCCTCTGTCTGTCTGTCACACTGTTAGAGCAGCAGTACAGGCTGTGTATGGCAGTGCAGTGATATAGAGAGAGATAGGAGTCCCTCTGTCTGTCTGTCACACTGTTAGAGCAGCAGCACAGGCTGTGTATATCAGTGCAGTTATAGAGAGAGATAGGAGTCCCTACGTCTGTCTGTCTGTCACATTGTTAGAGCAGCAGTACAGGCTGTGGGTGTCAGTGCAGTGATATAGAGAGAGATAGGAGTCCCTCTGTCTGTCTGTCACACTGCTAGAGCAGCAGCATAGGCTGTGTATATCAGTGCAGTTATAGAGAGAGATAGGAGTCCCTCTTCTGTCTGTCTGTCACACTGTTAGAGCAGCAGTACAGGCTGTGTATGGCAGTGCAGTGATATAGAGAGAGATAGGAGTCCCTCTGTCTGTCTGTCACATTGTTAGAGCAGCAGTACAGGCTGTGAGTGTCAGTGCAGTGATATAGAGAGAGATAGGAGTCCCTCTGTCTGTCTGTCACACTGTTAGAGAAGCAGCATAGGCTGTGTATATCAGTGCAGTTATAGAGAGAGATAGGAGTCCCTACGTCTGTCTGTCTGTCACATTGTTAGAGCAGCAGTACAGGCTGTGGGTGTCAGTGCAGTGATATAGAGAGAGATAGGAGTCCCTCTGTCTGTCTGTCACATTGTTAGAGCAGCAGTACAGGCTGTGGATGTCAGTGCAGTTATAGAGAGAGATAGGAGTCCCTCTGTCTGTCTGTCTGTCACACTGTTAGAGCAGCAGTACAGGCTGTAGTATGGCAGTGCAGTGATATAGAGAGAGATAGGAGTCCCTCTGTCTGTCTGTCACACTGTTAGAGCAGCAGTACAGGCTGTGTATGGCAGTGCAGTGATATAGAGAGAGATAGGAGTCCCTCTGTCTGTCTGTCACACTGTTAGAGAAGCAGCATAGGCTGTGTATATCAGTGCAGTTATAGAGAGAGATAGGAGTCCCTACGTCTGTCTGTCTGTCACATTGTTAGAGCAGCAGTACAGGCTGTGGGTGTCAGTGCAGTGATATAGAGAGAGATAGGAGTCCCTCTGTCTGTCTGTCACATTGTTAGAGCAGCAGTACAGGCTGTGTATATCAGTGCAGTTATAGAGAGAGATAGGAGTCCCTCTGTCCGTCTGTCACATTGTTAGAGCAGCAGCATAGGCTGTGTATATCAGTGCAGTTATAGAGAGAGATAGGAGTCCCTCTGTCTCTCTGTCACATTGTTAGAGCAGCAGTACAGGCTGTGGGTGTCAGTGCAGTGATATAGAGAGAGATAGGAGTCCCTACGTCTGTCTGTCTGTCACATTGTTAGAGCAGCAGTACAGGCTGTGGGTGTCAGTGCAGTGATATAGAGAGAGATAGGAGTCCCTTCTGTCTGTCTGTCACACTGTTAGAGCAGCAGCACAGGATGTAAGTGTCAGTGCAGTGATATAGAGAGAGATAGGAGTCCCTCTGTCTGTCTGTCACACTGTTAGAGCAGCAGTACAGGCTGTGTATGGCAGTGCAGTGATATAGAGAGAGATAGGAGTCCCTCTGTCTGTCTGTCACACTGTTAGAGCAGCAGCAAGGCTGTGTATATCAGTGCAGTTATAGAGAGAGATAGGAGTCCCTCTGTCTGTCTGTCACATTGTTAGAGCAGCAGTACAGGCTGTGTGTGTCAGTGCAGTGATATAGAGAGAGATAGGAGTCCCTCTGTCTGTCTGTCACACTGTTAGAGCAGCAGCATAGGCTGTGTATATCAGTGCAGTTATAGAGAGAGATAGGAGTCCCCGGGGCTACGTCTGTCTGTCTGTCACATTGTTAGAGCAGCAGTACAGGCTGTGGGTGTCAGTGCAGTGATATAGAGAGAGATAGGAGTCCCTCTGTCTGTCTGTCACACGTAGAGAGCAGCATAGGCGGCCCCACACTGTTAGAGCAGCAGTACAGGCTGTGTATGGCAGTGCAGTGATATAGAGAGAGATAGGAGTCCCTCTGTCTGTCTGTCACACTGTTAGAGCAGCAGCACAGGATGTACAGGCTGTGTGTTCAGTGCAGTGATATAGAGAGAGATAGGAGTCCCTCTGTCTGTCTGTCACACTGTTAGAGCAGCAGTACAGGCTGTGTATGGCAGTGCAGTGATATAGAGAGAGATAGGAGTCCCTCTGTCTGTCTGTCACACTGTTAGAGCAGCAGTACAGGCTGTGTATGGCAGTGCAGTGCCCCGCCCCATATAGAGAGAGATAGGAGTCCCTCTGTCTGTCTGTCACACTGTTAGAGAGCAGCAGGCATAGGCTGTGTATATCAGTGCAGTTATAGAGAGAGATAGGAGTCCCTACGTCTGTCTGTCTGTCACATTGTTAGAGCAGCAGTACAGGCTGTGGGTGTCAGTGCAGTGATATAGAGAGAGATAGGAGTCCCTCTGTCTGTCTGTCACATTGTTAGAGCAGCAGTACAGGCTGTGTATATCAGTGCAGTTATAGAGAGAGATAGGAGTCCCTCTGTCTGTCTGTCTGTCACACTGTTAGAGCAGCAGTACAGGCTGTGTGTGGCAGTGCAGTGATATAGAGAGAGATAGGAGTCCCTCTGTCTGTCTGTCACACTGTTAGAGCAGCAGCATAGGCTGTGTATATCAGTGCTAGTTATAGAGAGAGGTAGGAGTCCCTCTGTCTGTCTGTCACATTGTTAGAGCAGCAGTACAGGCTGTGAGTGTCAGTGCAGTGATATAGAGAGAGATAGGAGTCCCTCTGTCTGTCTGTCACACTGTTAGAGAAGCAGCATAGGCTGTGTATATCAGTGCAGTTATAGAGAGAGATAGGAGTCCCTACGTCTGTCTGTCTGTCACATTGTTAGAGCAGCAGTACAGGCTGTGGGTGTCAGTGCAGTGATATAGAGAGAGATAGGAGTCCCTCTGTCTGTCTGTCACATTGTTAGAGCAGCAGTACAGGCTGTGTCCTGGGGTAGGCCCCCTGCCCCAGATGTATATCAGTGCAGTTATAGAGAGAGATAGGAGTCCCTCTGTCTGTCTGTCTGTCACACTGTTAGAGCAGCAGTACAGGCTGTGTATGGCAGTGCAGTGATATAGAGAGAGATAGGAGTCCCCTTCTGTCTGTCTGTCTGTCACACTGTTGGCGGGCCCCACTTAGAGCAGCAGTACAGGCTGTGTATGGCAGTGCAGTGATAGAGAGAGAGATAGGAGTCCCTCTGTCTGTCTGTCACACTGTTAGAGCAGCAGCATAGGCTGTGTATATCAGTGCAGTTATAGAGAGAGATAGGAGTCCCTCTGTCTGTCTGTCGGTCACACTGTTAGAGCAGCAGTACAGGCTGTGTATGGCAGTGCAGTGATATAGAGAGAGATAGGAGTCCCTCTGTCTGTCTGTCACATTGTTAGAGCAGCAGTACAGGCTGTGGGTGTCAGTGCAGTGATATAGAGAGAGATAGGAGTCCCTCTGTCTGTCTGTCACACTGTTAGAGCAGCAGCATAGGCTGTGTATATCAGTGCAGTTATAGAGAGAGATAGGAGTCCCTCTGTCTGTCTGTCACACTGTTAGAGCAGCAGCACAGGATGTAAGTGTCAGTGCAGTGATATAGAGAGAGATAGGAGTCCCTCTGTCTGTCTGTCACACTGTTAGAGCAGCAGTACAGGCTGTGTATGGCAGTGCAGTGATATAGAGAGAGATAGGAGTCCCTCTGTCTGTCTGTCACATTGTTAGAGCAGCAGTACAGGCTGTGTATATCAGTGCAGTTATAGAGAGAGATAGGAGTCCCTACGTCTGTCTGTCTGTCACATTGTTAGAGCAGCAGTACAGGCTGTGGGTGTCAGTGCAGTGATATAGAGAGAGATAGGAGTCCCTCTGTCTGTCTGTCACACTGCTAGAGCAGCAGCATAGGCTGTGTATATCAGTGCAGTTATAGAGAGAGATAGGAGTCCCTTCTGTCTGTCACATTGTTAGAGCAGCAGTACAGGCTGTGGGTGTCAGTGCAGTGATATAGAGAGAGATAGGAGTCCCTCTGTCTGTCTGTCACACTGTTAGAGAAGCAGCATAGGCTGTGTATATCAGTGCAGTTATAGAGAGAGATAGGAGTCCCTACGTCTGTCTGTCTGTCACATTGTTAGAGCAGCAGTACAGGCTGTGGGTGTCAGTGCAGTTATAGAGAGAGATAGGAGTCCCTCTGTCCGTCTGTCACATTGTTAGAGCAGCAGCATAGGCTGTGTATATCAGTGCAGTTATAGAGAGAGATAGGAGTCCCTCTGTCTGTCTGTCACACTGTTAGAGCAGCAGCACAGGATGTAAGTGTCAGTGCAGTGATATAGAGAGAGATAGGAGTCCCTCTGTCTGTCTGTCACACTGTTAGAGCAGCAGTACAGGCTGTGTATGGCAGTGCAGTGATATAGAGAGAGATAGGAGTCCCTCTGTCTGTCTGTCACACTGTTAGAGAAGCAGCATAGGCTGTGTATATCAGTGCAGTTATAGAGAGAGATAGGAGTCCCTACGTCTGTCTGTCTGTCACATTGTTAGAGCAGCAGTACAGGCTGTGGGTGTCAGTGCAGTGATATAGAGAGAGATAGGAGTCCCTCTGTCTGTCTGTCACATTGTTAGAGCAGCAGCACAGGCTGTGTATATCAGTGCAGTTATAGAGAGAGATAGGAGTCCCTCTGTCCGTCTGTCTCATTGTTAGAGCAGCAGCATAGGCTCTGTATATCAGTGCAGTTATAGAGAGAGATAGGCGTCCCTCTGTCTCTCTGTCACATTGTTAGAGCAGCAGTACAGGCTGTGGGTGTCAGTGCAGTGATATGAGAGAGATAGGAGTCCCTACGTCTGTCTGTCTGTCACATTGTTAGAGCAGCAGTACAGGCTGTGGGTGTCAGTGCAGTGATATAGAGAGAGATAGGAGTCCCTCTGTCTGTCTGTCACACTGTTAGAGCAGCAGCACAGGATGTAAGTGTCAGTGCAGTGATATAGAGAGAGATAGGAGTCCCTCTGTCTACCTGTCACACTGTTAGAGCAGCAGTACAGGCTGTGTATGGCAGTGCAGTGATATAGAGAGAGATAGGAGTCCCTCTGTCTGTCTGTCACACTGTTAGAGCAGCAGTACAGGCTGTGTATGGCAGTGCAGTGATATGAGAGAGATAGGAGTCCCTCTGTCTGTCTGTCACATTGTTAGAGCAGCAGCATAGGCTGTGTATATCAGTGCAGTTATGGAGAGAGATAGGAGTCCCTCTGTCTGTCTGTCACACTGTTAGAGCAGCAGCACAGGCTGTAAGTGTCAGTGCAGTGATATAGAGAGAGATAGGAGTCCCTCTGTCTGTCTGTCACACTGTTAGAGCAGCAGTACAGGCTGTGTATGGCAGTGCAGTGATATAGAGAGAGATAGGAGTCCCTCTGTCTGTCTGTCACACTGTTAGAGAAGCAGCATAGGCTGTGTATATCAGTGCAGTTATAGAGAGAGATAGGAGTCCCTACGTCTGTCTGTCTTTCACATTGTTAGAGCAGCAGTACAGGCTGTGGGTGTCAGTGCAGTGATATAGAGAGAGATAGGAGTCCCTCTGTCTGTCTGTCACACTGTTAGAGCAGCAGCACAGGCTGTGTATATCAGTGCAGTTATAGAGAGAGATAGGAGTCCCTCTGTCTGTCTGTCTGTCACACTGTTAGAGCAGCAGTACAGGCTGTGTATGGCAGTGCAGTGATATAGAGAGAGATAGGAGTCCCTCTGTCTGTCTGTCACACTGTTAGAGAAGCAGCATAGGCTGTGTATATCAGTGCAGTTATAGAGAGAGGTAGGAGTCCCTCTGTCTGTCTGTCACATTGTTAGAGCAGCAGTACAGGCTGTGAGTGTCGGAGTGATATAGAGAGAGATAGGAGTCCCTCTGTCTGTCTGTCACACTGTTAGAGAAGCAGCATAGGCTGTGTATATCAGTGCAGTTATAGAGAGAGATAGGAGTCCCTACGTCTGTCTGTCTGTCACATTGTTAGAGCAGCAGTACAGGCTGTGGGTGTCAGTGCAGTGATATAGAGAGAGATAGGAGTCCCTCTGTCTGTCTGTCACATTGTTAGAGCAGCAGTACAGGCTGTGTATATCAGTACAGTTATAGAGAGAGATAGGAGTCCCTCTGTCTGTCTGTCTGTCACACTGTTAGAGCAGCAGTACAGGCTGTGTATGGCAGTGCAGTGATATAGAGAGAGATAGGAGTCCCTCTGTCTGTCTGTCACACTGTTAGAGCAGCAGTACAGGCTGTGTATGGCAGTGCAGTGATATAGAGAGAGATAGGAGTCCCTCTGTCTGTCTGTCACACTGTTAGAGAAGCAGCATAGGCTGTGTATATCAGTGCAGTTATAGAGAGAGATAGGAGTCCCTACGTCTGTCTGTCTGTCACATTGTTAGAGCAGCAGTACAGGCTGTGGGTGTCAGTGCAGTGATATAGAGAGAGATAGGAGTCCCTCTGTCTGTCTGTCACATTGTTAGAGCAGCAGTACAGGCTGTGTATATCAGTGCAGTTATAGAGAGAGATAGGAGTCCCTCTGTCGTCTGTCTGTCTCATTGTTAGAGCAGCAGCTAGGCTCTGTATATCAGTGCAGTTATAGAGAGAGATAGGAGTCCCTCTGTCTCTCTGTCACATTGTTAGAGCAGCAGTACAGGCTGTGGGTGTCAGTGCAGTGATATAGAGAGAGATAGGAGTCCCTACGTCTGTCTGTCTGTCACATTGTTAGAGCAGCAGTACAGGCTGTGGGTGTCAGTGCAGTGATATAGAGAGAGATAGGAGTCCCTCTGTCTGTCTGTCACACTGTTAGAGCAGCAGCACAGGATGTAAGTGTCAGTGCAGTGATATAGAGAGAGATAGGAGTCCCTCTGTCTGTCACCGTCACCTGTTAAGAGCAGCAGTACAGGCTGTGTATGGCAGTGCAGTGATATAGAGAGAGATAGGAGTCCCTCTGTCTGTCTGTCACACTGTTAGAGCAGCAGTACAGGCTGTGTATGGCAGTGCAGTGATATAGAGAGAGATAGGAGTCCCTCTGTCTGTCTGTCACACTGTTAGAGAAGCAGCATAGGCTGTGTATATCAGTGCAGTTATAGAGAGAGATAGGAGTCCCTACGTCTGTCTGTCTGTCACATTGTTAGAGCAGCAGTACAGGCTGTGGGTGTCAGTGCAGTTATAGAGAGAGATAGGAGTCCCTCTGTCCGTCTGTCACATTGTTAGAGCAGCAGCATAGGCTGTGTATATCAGTGCAGTTATGGAGAGAGATAGGAGTCCCTCTGTCTGTCTGTCACACTGTTAGAGCAGCAGCAGGCGTGGTGTCAGGAGATGTAGAGGGGGCGCGCTGTCAGTGCAGTGATATAGAGAGAGATAGGAGTCCCTCTGTCTGTCTGTCACACTGTTAGAGCAGCAGTACAGGCTGTGTATGGCAGTGCAGTGATATAGAGAGAGATAGGAGTCCCTCTGTCTGTCTGTCACACTGTTAGAGAAGCAGCATAGGCTGTGTATATCAGTGCAGTTATAGAGAGAGATAGGAGTCCCTACGTCTGTCTGTCTGTCACATTGTTAGAGCAGCAGTACAGGCTGTGGGTGTCAGTGCAGTGATATAGAGAGAGATAGGAGTCCCTCTGTCTGTCTGTCACATTGTTAGAGCAGCAGTACAGGCTGTGTATATCAGTGCAGTTATAGAGAGAGATAGGAGTCCCTCTGTCCGTCTGTCTCATTGTTAGAGCAGCAGCATAGGCTCTGTATATCAGTGCAGTTATAGAGAGAGATAGGCGTCCCTCTGTCTCTCTGTCACATTGTTAGAGCAGCAGTACAGGCTGTGGGTGTCAGTGCAGTGATATGAGAGAGATAGGAGTCCCTCCGTCTGTCTGTCTGTCACATTGTTAGAGCAGCAGTACAGGCTGTGGGTGTCAGTGCAGTGATATAGAGAGAGATAGGAGTCCCTCTGTCTGTCTGTCACACTGTTAGAGCAGCAGCACAGGATGTAAGTGTCAGTGCAGTGATATAGAGAGAGATAGGAGTCCCTCTGTCAACCTGTCACACTGTTAGAGCAGCAGTACAGGCTGTGTATGGCAGTGCAGTGATATAGAGAGAGATAGGAGTCCCTCTGTCTGTCTGTCACACTGTTAGAGCAGCAGTACAGGCTGTGTATGGCAGTGCAGTGATATGAGAGAGATAGGAGTCCCTCTGTCCGTCTGTCACATTGTTAGAGCAGCAGCATAGGCTGTGTATATCAGTGCAGTTATGGAGAGAGATAGGAGTCCCTCTGTCTGTCTGTCTGTCACACTGTGGCCCCCCGTCAGAGCAGCAGCACAGGATGTAAGTGTCAGTGCAGTGATATAGAGAGAGATAGGAGTCCCTCTGTCTGTCTGTCACACTGTTAGAGCAGCAGTACAGGCTGTGTATGGCAGTGCAGTGATATAGAGAGAGATAGGAGTCCCTCTGTCTGTCTGTCACACTGTTAGAGAAGCAGCATAGGCTGTGTATATCAGTGCAGTTATAGAGAGAGATAGGAGTCCCTACGTCTGTCTGTCTTTCACATTGTTAGAGCAGCAGTACAGGCTGTGGGTGTCAGTGCAGTGATATAGAGAGAGATAGGAGTCCCTCTGTCTGTCTGTCACACTGTTAGAGAAGCAGCGTATAGGCTGTGTATATCAGTGCAGTTATAGAAGCCATACGTGAGTGCAGTTATAGAGAGAGATAGGAGTCCCTACGTCTGTCTGTCTGTCACATTGTTAGAGCAGCAGTACAGGCTGTGGGTGTCAGTGCAGTGATATAGAGAGAGATAGGAGTCCCTCTGTCTGTCTGTCACATTGTTAGAGCAGCAGTACAGGCTGTGTATATCAGTGCAGTTATAGAGAGAGATAGGAGTCCCTCTGTCTGTCTGTCTGTCACACTGTTAGAGCAGCAGTACAGGCTGTGTATGGCAGTGCAGTGATATAGAGAGAGATAGGAGTCCCTCTGTCTGTCTGTCACACTGTTGAGAGCAGCAGTACAGGCTGTGTGTGTGCAGTGCAGTGATATAGAGAGAGATAGGAGTCCCTCTGTCTGTCTGTCACACTGTTAGAGAAGCAGCATAGGCTGTGTATATCAGTGCAGTTATAGAGAGAGATAGGAGTCCCTACGTCTGTCTGTCTGTCACATTGTTAGAGCAGCAGTACAGGCTGTGGGTGTCAGTGCAGTGATATAGAGAGAGAATAGGAGTCCCTCTGTCTGTCTGTCACATTGTTAGAGCAGCAGTACAGGCTGTGTATATCAGTGCAGTTATAGAGAGAGATAGGAGTCCCTCTGTCTGTCTGTCTGTCACACTGTTAGAGCAGCAGCACAGGCTGTGTATGGCAGTGCAGTGATATAGAGAGAGACAGCAGTCCCCGCGCGCCACTGTTAGAGCAGCAGCACAGGCTGTGGGTGTCAGTGCAGTTATAGAGAGAGATAGGAGTCCCTCTGTCCGTCTGTCACACTGTAGAGCAGCAGCTAGGCTCTGTATATCAGTGCAGTTATAGAGAGAGATAGGAGTCCCTCTGTCTCTCTGTCACATTGTTAGAGCAGCAGTACAGGCTGTGGGTGTCAGTGCAGTGATATAGAGAGAGATAGGAGTCCCTACGTCTGTCTGTCTGTCACATTGTTAGAGCAGCAGTACAGGCTGTGGGTGTCAGTGCAGTGATATAGAGAGAGATAGGAGTCCCTCTGTCTGTCTGTCACACTGTTAGAGCAGCAGCACAGGATGTAAGTGTCAGTGCAGTGATATAGAGAGAGATAGGAGTCCCTCTGTCAACCTGTCACACTGTTAGAGCAGCAGTACAGGCTGTGTATGGCAGTGCAGTGATATAGAGAGAGATAGGAGTCCCTCTGTCTGTCTGTCACACTGTTAGAGAAGCAGCATAGGCTGTGTATATCAGTGCAGTTATAGAGAGAGATAGGAGTCCCTCTGTCTGTCTGTCACACTGTTAGAGCTGCAGTACAGGCTGTGGGTGTCAGTGCAGTGATATAGAGAGAGATAGGAGTCCCTACGTCTGTCTGTCACACTGTTAGAACAGCAGTACAGGCTGTGTATGGCAGTGCAGTGATATAGAGAGAGATAGGAGTCCCTCTGTCTGTCGGTCACACTGTTAGAGCAGTAGTACAGGCTGTGTATGTCAGTGAAGTGACAAAGAGAGTTACCTGTTCATGTGATCTACCTGGGACCAGGAACTGCAGGCACTGCAGCTAATGTATCAGCCCCAGATCAGGGGAAATCAGCAAGATCTATTATGACCATATGAGGAACACTATGTATAAAATAAAATAAAAACAAATAAATGCATAAATAAAAAAAAAAATGCCAATAGCAATCCCACATCTGAGGATACAGCCTCAACCTCAGAAAAGTGTCCGGTCCTGAACCAGGGAAAATGTGTCTGGTCCTGAAGTGGTAAAACAGACCATTCGTTACCACCGACTACCATCCGGTTACCCATAGCAATATCTACTGCTGTCACTGACCTTACTAAGGCTG